>CM060466.1:10494091-11094091 GCA_030544235.1 Lepturacanthus savala | reverse complement strand
CCTTGAGATCCAGCTTTTTAATGGCGGAATTACTTCTAGAGGTCAGAACGGAGGTTTAGCCAGACCCTGAAATCAGAACACACACACACACGCACGCACGCACGCACCCACGCACACACACACACACACACACACACACACACACACACACACACACACACACACACACACACACACACACACACACACACACAAAGCAGTAATCAAATATGATGTAAAACAAAGGGTATCCTTTACACAGGAACAAAAGCGAAGCAAACAGGCCGAACGAACGAGATGAGGGAGGAGCCATCGCCTGCTCCCAAACAGCCGAGACTCAATTAAAAAGTTTCTTCATTCTGCTGAAGACAAATCACATCAGTGATGTGGGACTGATTGAGCGGCAGGAAAGCAGCCGCTTGGGCCCTGATTGCTTTCGGAATGAGGGGCTCGATCAGGGCTGGTTTGGTTTGGGGAGACGACTTCGACTCCTCCTGCACACTAAGGCTGTGCAATTGATTGAGTTTTTGATCGTGATTTTGATTTGCTCGTCAAACGATCTCCATAATCAAATAATCGAGTTGAAACAGTTTATTTTCCATTTTTCTTTACACGGTTTCTGAAAGAGACATGCATGTGCAATATATTTCCTTCCACCCTGCTGACCTTTACAAGCTGTGCCTTTCCAATGCTAATCATGTGATCGTAGCCTGTGTAGAAGCTTTTTTATGCACCTTGGAACTCATGTCTCTTTCTGGGGGTTTGTAAAATTAATTTGTACAGGTAGATCCAATAATAACTATTTTATTGTCCATATTTTATCAATCACATATTGCTAGAGTTCCAAGACTTCCAGAGTTCCAACAGAGTTGGAAATAACTCTTCTTCTCTTCTTCTTTTTACCCACCCCTAAATAAGTGTATTTTTTAAAATGAAACGTTGTAGGGTGGGTTTAGGTCCACTCATAATGCCATGCCAGCTTCACAGGTTACACTCATGCAGCTGAAAAGCAAAGGAGGTGTGATAAGTGTTTGGTCTTCAAAAACAGTGTGAGTGAGAGCTAGAGAAGTGGCAGACAAAGGGCAGAGTCATTTGGTTGAATGAAAGGGTTAGAAAGGTTCTCATATATGGGAACACGTTGGGTTCCAAGAATCAGAACGATGAGCAGAAGCAACATAACATCCAAGATTTGCTACATGATATCTGTGACTCTCATGCCGAATAAACACATTGTGTAACTAAAAAAAATAATAATTCAATTCAATTCAATTTCAATATTGATTAAAATATTGTGATTGAGGATTTTTTTCCATAATTGAGCAGCCGAACTGCACACGTATGACACACACAAATGACATCCAGGTCAGTCGTGATTTACCAAATTGTCCAAAATTCCAAAGTATTTATTCACAAATTTTTAATGCGAATAAAAAAAAGGTGGATGGAAACTATTGTGTAGTCTCTGCACCTTTCGGCTTTTCTTTCCCTATAACACACACACACACACCAGCTTGTCACTATAATACAAAGCCTGTCCTGCTAACAAGAAGGGGGGCGGCTGAGGCCAAACACAGGGGATTTAAAAATCAAGGGATGGAAGGAGACAGATGGAGAGACACGGATCCCCTCGGCTGTAATGAGCCTTTCCTCTTCCTCCTTTTCCTTGTCTTACCTGCTTCTCTGTGATGAGAAGAGGAGAGAGGAAAGACAATGGAAGCTCTTAATTATCTATCTATCTATCTATCTATCTATCTATCTATCTATCTATCCATCATTCTTCTGTTCTATCATTCTATTCTACACTGCAAAAGTTTGCTGTGAAATCTGCATTTACTGTCTTAGACATAATATGTTGCTATAAATTATTATTACAGTAGATTGCTGTATATTTGACAATAAATCACAGTAGTCAAAGAGTTCCTGTAATACAGCGAATCACCTATTACTGTAAATACAACTGAAATCACAGTATTTAATTGATTTTTATTTTTGAGTAAAGACACAATGGTATAAACAGAAGTACAGTACTTCTACCATAAAAAATAAATGCAGTAACTTTCTGGATAATTGCTGCCAGTTAGTTGCCATAAATTTAAAAGTAAGGTTTTACAGTGTCTTCTATTGTTCTATCTATTGTTCTATCTTCTATCCACCTACCTATCCATCCGTCTACCTATCCATCTATCTATCACCTACCTACCTACCTATCAAGAAGAGGGGTGGCTGGAAATTTAAAAGTTAAAGAATGGAGGGCGATGGATAGGGAGACACAGATCCCCTCAGCTGTAATGAGCCTTTCCTCTTACTTCTTTTCCTTGTCTCACCTGCTTCCCTGTGATGAGGAGAGGAGAGGAGAGACAATGGAAGCTATTAATGAACCACAATGGGAACTCGTTATTGTCTGTGTCATAAAACCCTGTCGGCTGAGCTGATGTTTGAGTGGCGGCGGAGAAAAGGCACAACTTTAATCTGCTGGATGATATTTGGCCGACGGAAGCACCTGTTTGTTTATGTTCAGCTCAGCATTTGATTGAACCCGATACTCAGCAGAAAGTGAAGTTTCTGACTGTTGTTTCCCTGCAGTCGCTTTGGCTTTTTTCTTCTTCTTTCTAGCACTTTGTAGGTTTGCAGGTGGTTTATGAATAAAAACTGGATTTAAGTACTCAGATTCTTTACTTAAGTAAAAATAGAAAGGCTGTTGTCAAAAAATACGTCATTTCTTTCCTTTTGGTTGTTATTTTTTATTTTACTTTTATTTATCTTTTTTATATTTTATATATAAAAATATTATACCAAAATCATTTTTTTGTTTTGCCTGTCGAAGTTGATTTTTTTGTGTATATATATATATATATATATATATATATATATATATATATATAGCAGTTACAGGAGGACGACCCTCTCAGTGTTGATCTTACTGAAGTGGCGGCGGGAGGGCTGCAGTTATCCAGCTTCCAATCAGAACCTCAGCACGCTGCAAAGAGAAAACCCTCAGGTCAAACTCCAGCCATGAGGGACAGGCGCACAGATACTGAGGATGAAGGAGCATCACTTTGTATCAGCTGTTACACAACCTCCTGAGTACAAGGAAGAAATACTTTTGTTCTCAGCACACTTAAAGTTCAGATACTTGCGGTGCAGGAAGATAAGAACACAGGCGTCTGGTCGTCATATATCCAGGCTTCACTCTGGGCCAGATTTTATTTAAAGATATTTATAATGTCTGATTATTGCAAGTGTGACCCAGTCTTTCTTTCTGATGCAGTAATGTGAATTTCATATCATTGGACCTTCAAACAAAAGACAATAACAGCTGCAATGAATAGTCAATTAATCTGTCAATTATTGAAACGATTATTGATTGATTGGTTCATAAAATGGTGTAAAACATTGATCTTTTTTGTCCAAACTAACAGTCCACAACCCAAAGATCACAGGTTTACTATTTATAGAAGACCAAAGAAACCATAAAATAATCAGATTTGAGATTGACAGATTGTCGGATTTGACCAGAGAATTTGGACATTTTCTTCTTAAAAATGACTGAAATTGATTAATCGATTATCAAATTAGTTGAAGATTCAAGTAAGATTTTCAATTCAGACATTTTGTGGTTTGTTTTACAACTGATATAGACATACAAACAATGACAAAATAAGAAATCAATCAAATAAATGAATAAATAAAATACAAGAAATAAATAAAAAATAATATAAAGTACTTGATATATTGATACTTTTACGTACATTTTTCTAAAAATGCTTCTGTACTTTTACTTAAATAACATTTCAATAACTTTTTACTTGTAATGGAGTATTTTTTGATGATACTACTTTGACTTAAAGTAAAGTATCTAAAATCTGCAGTTATTTACTGTGTTAAACACAGTAACATCTTTGTTAATGATTATAAGATTGCTGTTTGTTATACAATATATTACAGTAGTCAAAGAGTTACTGTATTATAATACAGTTAATCACCTAATTGTAAATGTAAAAAAATAAATAAAATTCCAAAAATAATAATTACAGTAAATGTTGCGTGTGCCCCTCGATAGGCTGGCGACCATCTGGGGTGTATCCCTGACTCTCGCCTGTAATGTGCTGGGATTAGCTCCAGGAATAAGTGGGTATAGAAGATGAATGAATGAATAATTACAGTAACTTTATGGATTAGCGCTGTTACTGTAAAAATTTTAAGATAACTAGTTTACAGTGCATGAAATATTACTGAACACGCTATTCTGTACTGAGCATTTCAATTTAGAGCACGAAACTGCATTGATTTGCCGGCGACACCAACCAAACATATAAATGTCATCTCAGCTTAAGAAGCAAACACGTGTATCTCGCTGTGGAAACAGTTTACCAAACTATTTAGCCACTTTCAAATGAGCTTATGGAGGCAGTCTGCAGCTTCAAAGGTCGACTACTATCTCAAGGGCAGCTGTAATTCCAGGCACACACACTTGCACACATGCAGAGACACACACACACCTGCACACACACACACACACACACACACACACACACACACACATACACACACAGTACCGACTGTAATGGAACTCTGAGATGCTTCTCTTTGCCAGATGCATCCTGTTGTTATTGTTTCTCTGCACCGCATTCGCTCATCTCACTTTTTTCCCCGAGTCTGGGTTGCGGGGCATCAAACCAAGGACATTACGAGTGAGAAAAAAAAAACACAGAAGCGGTAGGAAGGAAGAAAAAAAAGGGAAGAGAAAAATATCAAAACCCTGTTGAGTATGAAGGTTGTGATGGAGGTGAGAGGAGGCGAAGCACAGGGGTGAGAAGTGGGATGGAGAGTCGGAGAGAAAAGAGAAAAGAGGGGAGGAGGGGAGGTGAAAAGTGTAACGTAACATGAGTGAAGTAGAAGTTTCATCTAGCAGGTGACAGGCTGGAGACAAACAGGCTGGAAGTTACTGAGTTGAAAAAAAAGGAAGAAGGGAGACGGTGTAAGAGGAGACGTTTTAGAAGTGTGTGTAAGAATTAAGAAACAGCAGGGGAAAGTAAATAAAGTGAAGCCTGCAAGGCAAGTCAAGTATATTTGTACAGAAGTCTTTAACAATTAGGAAATGCAAAGTGCTTTACATAAAATATTAAAGGCAAAAGAAACCTGTAGTAAAAGTATATTTAAAACAATGAATAGAAAATAAGAAATGGCATAAAACAGAATAATATTGTTAAATAAAGCTGTAAGCAGTGATAAACGAGTCATGGTTACCAATAGGAAAAAGCTTTCAGGGGGCTACAAAGACATTTTGCCCATTAATGCAAAACATAAAACATGAACTTTTTCACCAGATGTGACTTTTTTTGCAAATAAAACAACAACAAACAGATAAAAAAACACTAATATTAATAGACACTAATTTTAATTTTGTATTACTTATCTTGTTTTTGGTATTTTGTTTATCTATTTCTTTATCACGTTTAATGCTTCTTCATGTTGTAAATGAAACATAAATAAATAATACTCCTTTATAAGTAAAAGTCCTGAATCAAAAATGGTAATGCTAGTAGTATTATCAGCTAAGTATCAAAGTAAAATTGCGCATTATATAAAATGTTATTATTATAGTCTATTATTTTTCTTTCTGAAGGAATGAAGGAAGAAAGAAAGAAAGAAAGAAAGAAACTAATATTAGATTTAGTAAAAGGCAGCAGCAAACAGAAAATACCTTAGCCTTGATTTAAACACTCTTGTAGTTGCACCACAGCTAGTGTGCAGTTTACAGTCACAATTACAGCTTAAAATTCATAGTATTTCTTTAAATAATGGGTCCAGATGCAGACAAAAACGCACCTGTAATTTGCAGCCGACAGGCATCAATTTGAATCTGTTGTAGCTGGGAAAATGTAAACTTCATCCAACTTCCTGTTCATGACTTGGTTAAATATGTATTTGGAGGCTGTTTTCATGCATTCAGATGCATAGCTAAATATTAAAGTGGACATTTTTAGCCACTGATTTCGTTTCATATCCTAATTCTGTTGTTGTTTTTTTTAAATAATGAAAATATGAATGATTTCAAGTTAAGTTTCTGGCACATTTCTCTCTGAACTATTTCTTCGTACTTGAGTTTAATGCAAACTGCTTCAACAAGTGAAGAAATACAAAGCTCCCCAAACTGTAACTGCGGTTCTCTCACACTTCTGTGATCCACTATAATAAATGTCAGTTTCCACCATGTTTAACACCGCCTTAATTACTCTACATTTGCAGTTGTCATAACATGCACCGTTTTATGATATACTCACACACCACGAAGACCTCAGCTCATCACGAATAAGTGGGCGTGAAGTTAAAGTTAGCGAGCGGCCGTTAGCGGGTGGCTGTTAGCGAGTGGTTGTTAGTGAGCAGTCGTTAGCGGTGAGCTAACTGCTGTCAAAACGCAGTGACCCCACACTTTCACTGGTCGGGTGAAGTCTGGAATTAAGGCTCAGTTGAAGCTCTTTCATACAGGGCTGTTAAAATTACATTTAGAAGTGAAAATTGTATAGTGATACTGAATTATACTAATTATATACTGAATAATTATAATTATATACTTTTGTATCTGATCATGCACCATGTTTTTAGATAAATTATCTGAGGACAGATAAACATGATTTATTGTCAGATTTCCCTAAGAACTGAGATAACAAGTATGTTTTTTTCATGCAGTTGTGGATTTTGTATTTGGATCCTTTACTTGCTTTATAAATAGTTATTCTAGAAATTTCATCATTTTTTTGACAAATGTCTCAGGTCCCATATCGTCGAGGGGTCAGGATTCTTGATTTTCACCCATGTGGCCTGCGTTCAGCTTCTGGTATGGGACCATCTACGTACAAATGTGTGATTATCACTGTTATTTGCTCATGAGCTGAATGAATTTTGGTCTGTTGTCAGTCTGAAATCCTTGGTATTCACTATTTCCCACGAAGCAGGAAATATGGTCCCATATGGGGCCTGCTTCCACACATTTAGAGCTGTTTATTTTGTTTATTAATCTATATTCTAGGCCAAAATTGTAAAATTTCTTGACAATTATGTAAACTTTTTACGTCCCATATGGTCTAGTGGTAAGGATTCCTGGTTTTCACCCAGGTGGCGCGGGTTCCACTCCCCGTATGGGAACAACTGTTTAAATATCTGATGCTGTTAATTGCTTACAAGCTATGTGAACCAGTCTGTTGTTAGCAATTGAACTATGCTACATGAGCTCTCTATGTTAATACTCTAATTGAGGACAGAATTTCTTCTTCAGTAACGAGAAATTGTTCTCATGTTGGTAGTTGGAAATGCTAGCGACAAATACTGGAACTTGAGTTGTAAACACTCCGGCATTGGTCCTTGGTATTGGTATATGTTCAAATACCACTAGACCATATGGGACCTGGGTTGACCTCTTCAAAGCAGCTTTCTTGATTTAATAACAGGTATTCTAGTTAGAAACTTAATTATTTTCTGACGAATGTCTCAGGTCCCATATGGTCGAGGGGTCAGGGTTCCTTGTTTTCACCCATGTGGCCTGCGTTCAACTCTCAGTATGGGAACAACTATGTAAAAGTGTCTGATTATCAATAAAGGTGTGAGTGAATGGTGTATGTGCCCCACGATAGGCTGGTGACCATTTGCAGTACCTCTCACCTGCTGGGATTGGCTTCAGCTGACCCCTGTGACCATAATGAGGAATAAGTGGGTATAGAAAATGAATGAATGCATATTCCAGAACGTAGAATGTGCAGCATTCTAGTACTAGTATCTTTTTTCTCCTATAAAATGGCCACTGTAGGGATTTTAGTTGGATAAGCATTCAGATTGTTCCCTGTAGAATCAAACAAACTGCTGCTAAGTTGATAACTGCTAATTTTGCTCCTGGTATCATGTATTTTATGTTTCATGTTTCATGATATGTTAATAAAATCAAACTGTTCTTCCCTTTCTACAGACAATCCTTCCTAAGTGTATAATTAGACAATTCCCTTTCAAACTTTATTAAAGTGTTGATTGTTAAACGAGTAGTGTGTTTTTATAAATGCCTGCAAGTTGTGAAAAGCTGAAACGCTGTTCGAGCTCCAACCTCAAACATCACGGCTGTAAATCAGTGACACATAACCCCTCTGCCTCTGCTTTGCTCTACATTATTCAGCCATGTCAAGCTCTGGAAGCAGTAATCAGGAGTAATTCTCAGATGGCTGCTTCGAGGGGAAATGTTGCATCTGACCTCTGAATCTGCAGGGCAGGCCCACTCCCATTGGCCCTCGGTGCTGCGTGAAGGGGTGGGGTCAGAGGTCGCAAAGGAGCCGTGAGGCCTGCGGGGAAACGAGGCTGTGATTGATGTGGGAATCCGACGAGGTCGAGCCCTCCTCTCTCCATCACCGGCTATCACTGAAACTCTGACGCGGTCTAATGTACATATCACACGTCCACACAGGCTGTACCTGCACATAAACCTTCTCTCTGAGGTGCATCTGTGCCTTTTTTCACCACAGCTTCTCCCCAAGGTGTCCATCAATCTTCCCGCTTTCTGCTGACACTGATCAGCTCCGACAGACAAAACTCTGCCCTCTTCTTTTTTTCTGACTCCTCATCCTTCCATCCTCCTTGACCTCCAAGCTCACTTTCTTTCCACTGATCTGACAGTTTCTCTTCTGTTGCTGCTCCTCAACAGTCATCGAAGGGATTATTATGTTTCTGTTTCAATGTTTCTCAACAGCAGAGAGCAGTTTTCTCAATGGTTCAATTAAAACAGAATTAGGAGATGGCCGACAATCAACATGCATGATTTTATGTACAATAACGTGTTTGGTCACTCATTCATTTATTCCCTCGCTCACTCCTACTCACTCAATCCCATTCTCACTCACTCATTTACATAAAAACTTACTCAGACTCTTATTTATTCACCCACATTCACTCACTTACATGATGATCACACACAAACTCCTTCACTCATACTTTTCTTGCTTCATTTAATACAGCTATTGAAAGCTGAATAGAGTTTATTTCTATTTGTTTGTGCTGTTTTTTTGGTGACATATAGTACAGGCCAAAAGTTTGGACACAACTTCTCATTCAATGTGTTTTCTTTATTTTCATGACTATTTACATTGTAGATTTTCACTGAAGGCATCAAAACTGAATTAACACATGTTTATGGTGCTATGTACTTATGTAAAAGTGAAATAACTGAAACTTGTTTTATATTCTAGTTTCTTCAAAATAGCCAGCCTTTGCTCTGATTACTGCTTTGCACACTCTTGTCATTCTCTTGATGAACTTCCATTTCACATAGTCACCTGAAATAGTTTTCACTTCATAGGTGTGCCTTATCAGGGTTAATTAGTGGAATTTCTTGCTCTATCAATCAGAGCAAAGGGTGGCTATTTTGACTCCATGTGTTAATTTATAGTTTTAATGCCTTCAGTGAGAATCTACAATATAAATAGTCATTTAAAATAAAGAAAATAAATAGTCATGAAAATTAAGAAAACACATTGAATTTGAAGATGTGCCTGTGTTCATTATATGTTGTATTGTTTTATGATGTAATGGAGCTATTTTCGTTCTTTTTCTATTTTTTTCCTTCATTTTCTTAATACTGCATGTGTTGTGTTTACTCACCCATCGAGGTTTATTCATTCAAGAAAGAAACATAATTCTCATTATATTATGATAAAACAATGACTGTAACAACTCAACCCATTTCAGGCTTAAAATATTTAACTAATTTGCCAATGTCTGATTTAAGCCCTGCCCCTTTCTGATTACAGATACAGCTAATGGTAATGCTACACTCCTACGTAATGCAAATGGTTTACATCAGCCAAAGCAGCAGCTGCAGAGCAAATTACTGTAAAAGCCTGAAGCATATTAATATGTTTGATTTTATATTCAAGGTACTGTGACGTTTTTTACCTTCATCTATCCGCTGCTTTACCTTTACTGCTCTATCTTTCACTTCAATTTCACCTTTGTCATTTCTTTCTCTCACCTTTAAAGTTTGATTTTTTTATTCTTTTTTTTTCCTGGATTGCATTCGATAGCTGCTCATTAGGAATTACAGCCCAGTGGACTTGCTGTTGCCGGAGTTGCTGGGGTTAATAGCCATATGGACCTTGACCACGGATCCTTTAATGGAATCAAGAGCAGGTTCAGCAGAGGTGCTGGACTATGAAGGAGCCGTGACACCATTTATGGAAGCTTACACAGCGGGAGAAGTGCATGTACAATTAAGACCCATTTTCATTTGTGGCCCCTCAGTTCACTCAGCCAATAACACTTGATTGAAAAACTCAGTTAGTATGAGGCTTCCTGCATATGAAGAGTGTGAAGGAAATTAATGAATTTAAATCTTTCTTCTTATTATTTATCTTTTCCTTGCCTCCCATTGCTCTTCCCGCCTCTCCCCTCGCTTCGCCGAGCTTTGGAACTCTTCTCTAACTCAATCAGTAATGACACGTTTCTTTTTCTTATGCCAGTCAATGTAAATGTGCACAAAAACTCATTTGCATATGTGTATGTGTGTGTGTGTGTGTGTGTGTGTGTGCATGTATGTATGTTTATGTGTGGAGCCCACGCATGCATGTGCATATACAAACACAACAAGATAGGAGTTCTCTGACTTTAGATCCTTTTTTCTTCTCCTTCGCTTCCCTCTGTGTAATAAAAATGTTAATTGAAGCAAAGTCTGCCAAGAGATATGTGATTACCTATGTGTGTGTGTGTGTGTGTGTGTGTGTGTGTGTGTGTGTGTGTGTGTGTGTGTGTGTGTGTGTGTGTGTGTGTGTGTGTGTGAATGACACACTCACACACATACATGCATCTATCTGCAGACGACTCAGGTTTGTGTGTGTGTCTTTCGTGGCTCTGTGATGCTCAGCGAGGAAAGTCATTAATTTTTATCTGCTATGACAATTCAACTGTAGCTTCACAAAGAGCAGGACCCATGCTAACTGACACACAAGGCTCATATAAAGAGACACAAAGGTACAACACACACACACACACACACACACACACACACACACACACACACACACACACACACACACACACACACACACACACACAGAACAGGTGACAGATCAACTAATCGTCACCCATTTTATGATATTAATTATATATATTTAGCTGACTTTCTATGACAGTAATATGTTGCTTTACTAAACCATATGGAATGCATAAAAATGTTATGTGACGCACAGTCCTATTTCCAACTACCAACATGAGAGCAATTTCTCGTGTTCAGTCATCAATTGGAGTATTAACATAGTGAGGTCATGTCACACAGTTCAATTGGGAGCTAACAACAGACATTCATTTAGCTTTGTGAACAATTACTAGTCACAAGCAGACATTTAAACACAGTTGTTCCCATACCGGGAGTTGAACCCAGGCCAACTGGGTGAAAACCAGGAATCCTGACCACTAGACCATATGGGACATAAAAAGTTGACATAATTGTCAAGAAATATTACAATTTATAACTAACATATGATTAATAAAGCAAGGAAAGTGTTCTAAAACTAGAAGCAGGTCCCCTATGGTCTAGCGGTTAGAATTCCTGGTTTTCGCCAGGGTATGGGAACATATAGCACAGTTCAAATGGAAGCTGACAGCAACTTGTGAAATACGAATTATCAAGGACTTCAGGACTTTAAAAGTACAGCTCAAGCGTTCTTAAACTACCCACATGTGAAAAGGATCTCTGGTCCTTTATGGTACCATAAAATAAATTTCTAACTAGAATACCCATTAATAAAGCAAGAGAACTGCTTCAAAAAGGTCAGCCCAGGTCTCATGTAGCAGTCATCAATAGTCATTCATTTAGCTTCGTAAGCAATTAATAGTCACAAGCAGAACATCAAACATAGTCTCTGCCATACCAGGAGTTGAAACCAGGGTGAAAACCAGGAATCCTGAGGGTTAGACCATATGGGACCAACTTCGAAGGTTGTAGAACACTTTCCTTGCTTTATTAAGCATATTTTAGTTAGTGATGACCCAAGGAATGTGTTTTATAGCTGTGGAACCAGGTCCCGTATGGTCTAGTGGTCAGGATTCCTGATTTTCACCAAGGTGGCCTGGGTTCAGCTCCTGCTATGGGAACATATGTCCTGTTTCTTGGGAAATAGGGAATACCAAGAAGTTCAGGCTTAAGTGTTTAAAACTACAGTTCTGGTTTTAGTCACTATATTCTTAAACTAGCCACATGAGAAAGGATCTCTGGTTATTAAAGAAGGATTTCAGTTGGCAATTGAAGTATGGAGACAGTTGGCTTTTGTCACAATGTCCAATTAGGAGCCAACAGCAGAAAACAATTCAATTTAGCTCATGAGCAATTAACAGTAATAATCAGACACTTGTACATAGTTGTTCCCGTACTGGGAGTTGAACACAGGCCACATGGGCAAAAACCAGGAATCCTGACCCCTCGACCATATGGGATCTGAGACATTTGTCAGAAAATAATAAAATTTCTAGCTAGAATACCTGTTATTAAATCAAGAAAGCTGCTTTGAAGAGGTCAGCTCAGGTCCCATATGGTTTAGCAGTCAGGATCCGTGGTTTTCACCCATGTGGCCTGGGCCATCTCCTAGTATGTGAACATATACCAATACCAAGGACTAATGCTGGAGCGCTTACAGGCAGGTTCTAACCAAGTTCCAGTATTCGTCACTAGTATTTCCAACTACCAACATGAGAACAATTCCTCTCGTTGCTGTGGAAGAAATTTAGTCCTCAATTGGAGTATTAACATAGTGAGCTCATGTAGCATAGTTAAATTGGGAGCTGACAACAGAATCATTCATATTCAAATTTGTTTAGCTTGCCATCAATTAACAGTATGAGACACTTAAACACAGTTGTTCCTATACCAGGAGTTGAACTCAACCCACCAGGATGAAAACCAAGAAACCTTACCACCAGACAACATAAGACGTTGACATAATTGTCAAGAAATATTAACATTTTTAACAAAAATATAATTAATAAACCAAGGACACTGCTATAAAGGTTTAGACACAGGTCCCATTTGGTCTTGAAGTCAGGATTCCTGGTTTTCACCCCGGTGATCTGAGTTCAACTCCACATGTGTGGAACCTTTGTTCCTTGAATATCAAGTTGTGGTGCTGGTGCTTTTAAACTACACTTCCACTATTAAGTTAATTAATGTAAGTGGATCTTGTGGGTATTTGTCATTAAAGGAGGACTAACATCTTCCCATATCACATATGGTATAGCGGTCATGATTCCTTTTTTAATGAGAACATATGTTCTACCACAGTAACATCAGATGTACATGTGGCTGTGTGTCTGTACTATCAGTGGAACAACACTGCCTGTTTGAATGATTACAGAGATAAAACTCCTTTACATTGTTCTGTAAGTGAAGTATCATTTGCTCTTTATTTCAGAGATGTTACAGTAGCTGAAAGCCAGTCATCACTGAAACTCTGACAACAGCAATTTGGATTTCCACTTTCAGCAAATATTCTTGGTCAAGTCCAAACATTGGCTGTGGACAGACGGATTGAAAACATAAGAGAATAAATAATTTGTATACTTCCATCTTTAATATCTTCCTTCTACCCCTGGGTGAGGCTCCATCTATACTGCTACATCCTTGAAAAATATCAAGGATTTTTTTTCTTTAGCTGGAGAATTTTTAAAGTTCAAATTCATGGAAATCGTTTCCCTAGAATATTTTTTTAAATTTTATTTTACAGATGTGGAGTTGGGACATGTTTCACATGTTCACTGCTGATAAGATGATATAGTACCGGGATGATTTCACAGGCAAAAGGAGGCTTGCAGCCCTTTAAAAAACATTTTTTTTTTTTAAAAAAAGACCCTCCCATGTCTCTGATCTGAGGGGAGATGAAAGCGGAAGCCTAATGCCTGGTAAGTGACATTTCTTCATCTGATCTATGTCGCTCATGCAGACAGATTGGGGATAGAAAAAAAACACTCCTCATATATTTTAGTCTCCATCCGTCCGTCCCTTGATTCAACTTTGACATTTGACTTAATTCACATGCTCCTAAATCGAATCTGTTATTTCACCTAAATCAGATTTTTTTAGGTGCAGTAAATACTAGAAAACATAAATGATGTTGATGCTATGCAATTAGTTGCTATTACAAAAAGCCTATCAATAAAAACATTCTGCATGTTTCTTTATCATCTATAATCAATGATTTTCTTTTAAATATCTGGGGGCATTTTATGCTTCATGACCTACTTTTATACATAATTGTAGAGGCACATAATATAGCTAGAACATATATTGATATAAAATGTTTCATATCAGTGGATAATGATGATTATTGATCATTTTGAATTATCAATGCATTCATGTTTATGTTGATGCTATTAAAAAAGACGATTGATAAAAAATCATTTATATTGATTGATATCGACTATAGTAATGATTTTCTTTTAATATTTAGGGGCATTTTATGCTTATTGACCTGCTTTTAATATGTAAATATAGAGAGGTGATATAGCTAAAACATATATGTTTAAAAAATATTTCATATCAGTTAGTAACAATGATTATTGATCATTTATAACGATCTATTGTTAATAGGACCAGGTTACAAATACAAATACAGGTCATGTCACAGCGGTGAGGTTGTCCTGTCTGGGTTTTTTGTCGTGTGCATTTCCTGTTTTATTTTGAAATCTTAACTCTCCTCTCGTTTCAGGTCACTTGCCGTTCCTCATGTGTCATCAGTCTGATCATCTGCCCTGATTCCTGATTGTGTCCACCTGTTCCCAATTTCCCCTCCTTGTGTATTTATAGTCTGTGTTTCCCCCTTGTCTCGTGCCAAAGTGTCTTTGTTCCTTCCCGATCATTGCACCCAAGCCAGCCTTCGTCTCACAGCCTTTGCCTTGCCCATGTGTGGTCTTTTTGTTGTAAGTTTTTATAGCCTTTGTTTAGGGTTAGTTTTGATAGTGTTTCATAGCCTTGTCGTCCTGCGGGATTGCTTGTTTCTTAGCTTTAGATAGTATTCCTAGTTTCCTCAATAGATAATTAGTGTTTTCCTCCTTCTGGAGTGAGTTTAGTTTTGTTAAATTTTTTTTCTAGTCAGTCCTTCCCACTTTTGGTGAGGCACTTTTCTTTTGAAATTAGTTCCCCTTTTGTTTTCTGCCATAGCACAAGAGTAGATGGAAAGATGTTGTATTTAGTTCATAGGAAAGGTTTTTCTTTTGTTGTACATTTCATAGCTCCTTGTTGCTGCAGTCCGGGAACAATAACACCTGTAACCCTGATTACCGCTTCTGAGTCCTCCTCCTGTTCTGGGCCTGACGGGTCACATAGTTTGGTTCAGTCTTCTTTTTTCTGATTTTTTTTTTTTTTTTTAACCCATCTAGAATACAAATGTGTGCTATAAAATAGCCTGGCAATTTGCAGTTTACAAGAAAAAACATGCACCGCACCTTAAAAAAAAAATAAACACTTCAATTGAATATGCCAATGTTTCATAAAGGATACCATTAATTTAATCTCTAGTGTTTGTGAATATGAATCATGAATCCAAATCACGAATATCTAATGAAGTCAACATCAAATGTCACTTTGTAAAAACATTTTTATGAAACAAAAATTTGCTTGACCATGTTCTGTCTCTTTGGCACTGGACTAGCCCATTGACTCAGATGTGACGTGATCAGGTCAAAGGTTTAGAACAATGCTCCTTTGCTATAGTATGACTTTTATTTTGACAAGTTGTGATTGTTCTGTCTTCCGCATTCATGAAAAGTTTGGTATGAATGCTGAGTCATGTCTCATGAAACAGTCAGGAATGCTCTATGTGCAGTTTGACAGCTGCTATAAATGTGTTATGAACTCCCCCCTCAAGTCAAGTGTTACCCTGTTCTTATCATATTGTTGATGTGGATATTGATATTATATATATTGACATTGTTTTATTGCCCAGTTGAAGCTTCACATACACACTGTCCTATCTCACATTATCCTGACATGAAATCTCTGAGGGACATTTTGTTTTGCATTAACAGATTATGACAGAACATCGCGGTGCACTGATGTGACTAATGTTTATTCATGAAGTTGACCGTAAAAGGCATATTCACAGGTACAAACACACACACACATTCACATCAGCATCACAGAGCTGCCACCTAATCACCAGGAGTCAGCTCCCACAGGGGAAATAATTATATTGTCAGCTCTCTGTCACCGTAACGGTTCCACCGACAACAAAACGGCAGAATACTAACCAGAACGCATCAGACTCACTCCTCAGCCAATAACAACACTGCCGTCATACCACCAGTGTCATCGCTCCCACCACTTGTATCAGCCAAGGCGTGATGCATCCAAGAAGGCACAGGTGCCTGTTTGTGTGCGTTGGCTGTTTATTCCGGCGAAAAAAAAAAAAGAAAGAAGCAAAAGCACGGATCCAGTTTTAAGGACGCGACTTGTGATGAGCATCAGTGCGATTTAATGATGTATTTTAATGACAGCTGGCGTAATTTGTATTCATGTTAACAGTGTTTTGCACCAACGCTCCGGCTGATTTAATGATGTTGCATAGGTTTCGGTGATAGTTTTCAAGGGGAATACTTGGCTGCAGCGGTGAAACAAATGCGTTTTGGGGTAATTGCTCGGAGAGAGCGGAGTCAGTGTGTGTTGATTGAGCTCGCCGTGGCGTGCAGCCTCTCTGCTTCTCCACTTCCACCCACTCTCTCATTAAAACAGCACTCAATCACTTTTACTCAACAACTGAATGCCACCTGAAGCTAATTTGGCTCTTCTCATGCATCTTTCGTATTACGCAGTAGGATTTCCTCTCCCCCACCCTCTCTTTCTATCTTTCACTTTTCCTTGTCTGCATTTTATTGTAGCTCTGCTTATTTAATCCTTACAATTACTGCGTGCGAACAATATCCGGCGCATGTGGGAGGTGACATTTTTTTTTTTTTTAACGCAGTATGCACATTTCAGTGTATTATTTATAGCCCAAAGATGACTTTTGATTTCCCCTGATTTGTGATTTCAAACAATGAGTCTATAGCTGAGGGATAATTAAACAGCTTGATTAGATTATTAACATTCTCCCCAGCGTGATTTGAAGGTTGAAACTTGACCCTCTTCAACAAAACATGATGGAAACGTGCTGCGTGTCTTTAAATACATAATTAATCACATCCTGGTTGTTTCCTCCTAAAATAATTAAAATAATAGTATGATGAAGGTTAGTGTCCATTTCAGTCCCTGAACTCACATCATGCATTTATTATTATAGCAGCTCTCCATAAAAGAGGTTTGGTCTTAAAAGAAGAACTGACTCTGTGCTTTCTTGTGGAAAGTAACTAGTATATTTACCAAAGTACTGTAATATAAAAATGAAATAAATATTGTACAGCTTAATTACTAGTTACATTTCATAAATACATGTTTATAAGATAATATATTAATATTCTAACTGCTGTTTAAATTGTCTGATTTTTCAAACATTGTTTAAAGTTTTTGAAAGTTATATGAATACCATATTATTATTATAACATTATATAGTTTTAGCTAAATAAAGGATCTGAGTCCTTCGCACACTATTGATTGTGAGAAAATGTCATGGATCTAAATATGGAAGAAGTAATCCGATTAATTTAGATTGTCACTGCTGCAACATAACATATCTATTCATTATATTTAATTACCTACAATTTCCCTTTCTTAACTACTCTTCTTCTATTCCTTCTTCCTCTTCTTCTTCCCCTGAAACAGTTAATCAGATGGCCCATATCTGAGAATATTGCTGCCATGTTCAATATGCTCCGGCTCACATAACTCCACGTCCAAAAGGGACTGAACGAGCAAATGGAGTGAATCTAGTGAACAATTTGTCCTTTTGGCACGGCGTGTATAATCTTTATTAGATTGAGCCGTAACATGGTATTGGCAGCAATTAGGCCCTGGAAGGAGGCGAAAACTGCGGAGGTTAATAGCTGCGTGGACGTGTGTTATGATAGAAAGGTGAGCTGCATTAGCAAAGGTGGCGCTGGGCCAAACTGGAGAGAATCAGAGCTGCAGGGGTGAAGGTTTTAACGTGGGAGGCTCACGGCATCCTCCAAATCTCTGAATCTAAAACCGCTGGAGGTGTTCAGCTTCGACCGAAAAACCTTCACTCGTCAAACTCAGCAGGACGGAGGAAACTCTGCTGATCGGCAGTTCATCCCCGGCTCCTCCAGGCTGCGTCGTGTGTCGATGTAAAGCGGTATGAGGGGTGTAAAGAATAGAAATGTACTTCATTACCATTACTGCAGTATTTAATATTCAGATGACAGTCGCCCTATAGGCAAATCTAATATTAACATGTGGCTACAGATGAGTCTCAGACTGTGAGAGAAACTCGCTTCATTGCTCTAGATGTGAATAATCACATCTAGAGCTGCAACCAATAGTCCGTTGAATCATAAATCACTGACTATTTTTATTATTTCCTCTCATCCCTTTACACCCTTCTTTCCCCTTCTTCTCTTTTTTTACTTTTTTAAACTATTTTTTACTTCTATCAGTCCTTCCTTCTTTAATTCTATCCTTTCTCCCTTATTATATGCTTCATTTTCTTCCTTTTTTTCCTCGATCCTTCCTTCATTCCTTCCTTCCTTTTTTACCCTCCGTGTTCTTCCTTCCTTGATAAATAAATATCCGTGTTGGGTAATTTATACTGATTTACCCTGAAATCGTCTGCGTCATATTCACACTGGAATCTCACCCTTATTCTGAAACACCTGAGTGAAAGAACAAACAGTGTATATCCTCTCTTCAGTATTCATATACATATCAATAATTAAGACGGTGGATGTAGTGTGAGTCTGTGAAAACATATTTACAAGTCAATTTCCTTCAATTAGCAGCCAGTGTGTTTACATCCCCTCGAGATGTATTAGCTGCACCGGTGTGTAAATGAACAGAGTGTGACATCTCCATTAACACATGCTAATGCAGTAACAAGCCGCCGCATACAGTGGACACACACATACACACACACACACACACTTCATTTTAGGTCATAAACTCTTAGACTTGCCATCGTTAGTTTTCAATGCAAGCAGACACTTGGGGAGGTTTACCTGCTGGTAGCGAGGCCGTTTGAAGTCGGAAAGATGAAATGAAAGGCAAAGCTGCTGACACACACACACACACGCACAACTGAAAATCATTTTGGCACCCTATTAAAATAATGGCCTAAGTTTTCCAAATGCAGAGAATATCATATTTATAATTCATTTTAATCAAAAAGGCCTTAACAGTGGATGACAGGGGACATACATAGAACATTGTGTATCACTTATGTAACATTAAAGGATAAAGTGACTCAGTTTTTGAACATTCTAATGTGACTTTAGGCAACTTTAAATCTGGTTTAAACTGACCTTTCATCTCATAGTGGAAACTCAAACCTTACAATACGTTAAAATAAATAAATGTCAGGTAAATAAAATTGGTCAGGAGGCAGTTCCCTTTTTCATCACTTTCTCATGATCTGTGCTTGTTTTTGTTGAATGTAACTCATTTCCAACATTCAGTTTTTATGACTTTGAAAACTGAGATGTGGCAAATTTTCAATGAAGTGGTGACACATATTTAATGAACTGAAGATCCTGGAACTTCCTTTCTTTCTTTATATTTGGCTACATGGAATTCATTGATAGACACAGCATGTATTATTAAATTATTATTAAAATGCAACTTGTGAAATTTAGACTAAATTACTATAAAACATTATAGCTTATAACCTTTATCACTCACTATAGAGATTGATTCAAGAATCATTTTTAGAGATTCTTCTGCACCATAGATTCTTGCTTCTTAAAGCAGCCGCCATCATGAAAGTTTGTTAAAGTTTGTTTGTTTCTTTGATTTAGGCAAAAAATAAAATGGCCGTTGTCCTATAGGGCATAAATGATTCAGGATTTCCTTTCAATTCAAGATTAAGATGACTTTACCAGACATGTCAGCATCATTAAGAGATGATTTAGAATAAAAACTCACTTTCATCAAAAAATGACCTCGGGTGACGATTTCAAAAAAAGAGGAACAGAAAGAAAGACAGAAAGTGACGCCTCTAGTAATTCTGTTGATTTTGTGCGTTTATTGAATCTGACTTGAATAAACATTTGATTAATCCTGCCACAAAAAGGTAAATAGAGCAGGTGATAGAATCTATAATCCATCTTTTCCTCCATCTACTGTTTGTCACTTCTTTTTTTCACGCGTTGGCCTTTAACTCCTGTAATTGGAAGCTTCTCATGAATAAAACCCCAATTAAAACTACTGCTGCTTCACCCTCTCTCCTTTACACCCACAATAAATTATTATTCTTACTGCTGTTGCCATGGTACTAGATTTTAAAAATATAGTTTGTCAATAACTTTTGGTATGTATGTGGGCACTCATACACGCCTGTGTATGTTTACCTCTTTATAGAAATTCAATTCAATTTCTGTAGGTGAACAAGAAGTTTGACATCACGAAAAAGTTGGATTTTAGATTATTGCAGAACAATAGATAGATATTTAGACACTTTGTTCAGAAAGATAATCAACAGAAATAAACATGTCTGTGATTTTAATTTTAACCACTCAAACATTAGGTAGTAAGGTATTTATGTCATAGCACAAAATGATAAATAAAAAAGCTTCAGTTTGTTTTAGCCACAGACCATATTTAAGGTATTTTACCAAAAAACCATTGATTTTGAGCTGATGTAACCGGACGTGCTAAAACGCTAAGGACTCATTTCTGCAGCTGCAGCTTTTAAACTTCTTAAAGCTGTGCTAAAAATATTTATTTTACATAAACAATGGCTCAACTTTTGTTATTCTGCTATCACTTGATGTGTTGGTGTCAAACTAGACAGATAGAGAACATGGGAAATGTTCCAATAAAAACTGAAACTTTTATACAAGCGATTTTCTTGTATTTCCATCTTCAACATTGTAATTGAATCCATTCTCAACGTTTGGTAAAACATACAAATGAAATATAATCACTATCAGATCTTCACAGTATTTACATATCATTCAACGTCAATTTAATCAACTAGGAAACAGCAGTTTAACTAGAAGCACTTTTGTTGATAGCTAACGAGTGTAGAAAAACACCACATGACAGTTAGCATGCTAGCTACTTAGTAAACTATGACAAGCGCTGTAAAAGGAATCAAATCTTTACAAAACATGAACATATGTTAACATATTAGATAACATATTATCATTCTAACGTTCTTAGACTACAAACAACTATGTCAGTATATACTCAGACATAAAGTCTCCAAACATTGCCATAAAAACGATGCTGAACTGTACACACAATCCCCAGCCTGTAACAACTAATATGATGCTGAGCGCAACAAGGCAACACAAATGACCACAAGGTGGTGCAAAGGTCAGAATAATATCTGCACATGAATACTCAGGGAGTGCTAAAAATGAAATGAAATGAATTATTTAATTTAATTTATTCAGTATACTTAAGTATAGCATCCATTGTCAAATTTATGAGGGGTGAAACAGCACCACCTAGTGGTCAAAAGGGGGCTGTAAACTATATTGAAACATCAATTGTCTTTTTTAAAATATGTATTTCATTGTGTTAGACAACATTTAATGCAATTATTTAGTCAAATTTTCTTTATTTTGTTATTTAAATAAAACATTTGTTTTAAAAGTGGTGTGGCTCCTTTAAGAGCAGCTGTGGGCTGAGGTCGTAGGGTTTGAGTGAGTCAGTCTGCGTCCAATTAGTGATCGATTAGTCATTAGCTGCTACTTGCACATTAATGACTTACTTCCATAACAGAACAAGATAATTCAGTTCATTTCAAGTTTTTTATCACGCTTTGGGTAAATTTGAACTTGTTTAAGAAGCAACACTAACATTTTTCTTAAAAATAATGATAATAAGATAAATTATATGCAAATGGAATAATATAATTCAACTCAATATTGGACTAATTTCATCAAAGACAATATATTTTCACCTGATAAGATAAACATTTTTGCAGTGTAGTTTTATATACTCACATATACTCTATATTCTATTCTGAATTTATTTGTTGTGCTTTACATCCCTGTTTTTAAATTTAATTTACTATGTTCAGCATTTAGGGTTGCATGATTGGTGTTATATAAATACAGACTGATTGATTGATAATCTAAAATACATGCAGGGTACTTTTAATAATAACCTGAATCTAAGTAGAAGGTGAAGAGTAATTCACATCCAGAGAAATACATAAGCTGTTTCCATTCATTAATGAAGACAATGAGATAGTGGCACCTGTTTCTTTTATAGAAACACTTCAGCTCTCCTCCTGGGATTCTTCTGAGTCCTGTGACACATTTCTAAGAAGAAACTAGTCGAGTTACTGCCAGTAACAACGTCTACGCCGTCTCCGGGGGACTCTTGTCTGTCCTGATTGGCCGAATGATAGACTAGGTCACTATCTCAGGTTTCTAAAACGCACAAACACACAGACCGCGGAGGTCAAGTGTTGCGGGGTGGTGGGGGGGGGAGTTGTAAGGAGGTCGGGAAAATGCGGAAAAAGACTGAACGAGAACATAACGGAGAAATATATTGACAGAATTGAGCAGAGATATTGTGGCAGTGGTCGTAGATATGTGTGTGATTCAGTGTCAATGCTGCATCCATCCATCTCACACCTCTGTCGCTCTCATTCACCTCCCTGCCTCCCAGCTCCAGACTGTCCCCGATGTGGACGTCTAGCATAATGAAAAAGGATGTCTACTGTGAGCGTGTGTGTGTGTCTACACAAGTGTGTGTGTGTGTGTGTTTGTTTGCTCGAGTGCACGCACACAAGCATGTGTGTGACGTGTGCAGTAATGAATAAGGATGTGCTGTGTGTAGAGCTGGTCGTTAATCACTGGCAGTGCTGGCAGCTAACAGATAAGCAGATTGATCCAAGGCCACCAAGGGAACGCCGCCTGGCACTGGCCCATTCATCACACACTCACACACTCACACACACACATATATGCATATACTGTACACAAAGGCTTTGTAAATGCCAGCCAAAGTGTTTGAGCTCAGGATCATCTCTGACCGTTCATGTTAACATCTGTAAGATTTACTGGACGCTGCGTGAGTTTGGAAGAAAGAAAACAGAAGAAAAAAAAAAAGAAAAGACAGACTGAAAAAACCTGGATTTGCTCCAGGACCAGCTCACCTGTAAATCCCAACCTGGACTTTGTTATTGTCTCAAAGAACACACACACACACACACACACACACACACACACACACACACACACACACACACACACACACACACACACACACAAATGCAAACACACTTACATATGCATATGGAGAGAGATATGGGTCTGTGCTTTGGTCAAAACAGAAAACCCACAGGGAACACAGAGAGTTTTCAGCTAGTGGAAGAATAGATGGATGGATGGATGGGAGATAAGACAGGATGACAAAACAGAGTTAAGGACACGCTCCAGTACCATGTGACAGCTCTGCAGACCCGCTGGGGAGTGTGGGAGCTGAGGGGAAAACAGTCAGGAGAGGGAGCGAGAGGTCAAACATCTGTGGTTTCTCTTTATCTGTGGCTTCCATCACATGGTCAGTGGTGGAAGGAGAAACAGGGAGACAGGAAGAAGCTTTTTATTTACTCTAAGATGATAGAAGCCAATAAATAAATAAAGAGACACTGTAGTTACAAAGCTGTGTTAAAGGATTGTAGAGTATTGTCCAGTCCTGTCTTGGGGATGGGATGTGATAGCATATAACGTGATAGCGTGAAACCCAGATCAAAGGTTAAAGACCAGCTAGCTTTAAGAAAATTGACCATGGGGGGTCCTGGTGGGTTGGCTTTTGGGCAATAAAACATAAGTATAAGAGGGTTTGGTGTACAGGGAGAGATCTGCATCAGCTCTCTGAGATGCTCTCAGATTCGTCAGGTTTTTGATACTGTTCTTTTTGTAATAAAATCCATTTTATGCAAGAGAAGACATGCCAGGTGGTGACTTCTTTCATCAGCACATCAAGAAACAACATAATGTATGTGTTGTCTAATAAACTTGATATGAACGAACACGTGAGCATACAACACACATTCATTTAGAGTTAGCTTCAGACTAATATTCAATCATTTTAGATCTGTTTCGGTCCTAATTGGATCTGCTCAGAGCAAGTCTGGATCTGTCATAATCAATCGCCAACATTTGATCGTGATGTATGGAAAAAAAAACTCAATAAAGATTGTTCTGACTCCAAATTTAACTTGTGAATTTTTGGGAATGCTGCTTAATATTCAACAATGGGCGGAGTGCCACCATTACTGAACTACAACCATAGATTGGCTAAAACTCTACTAGCAACGACCTCAATGTCATCGTTCTCTATTCACTCTTTGAACAGGTCAATATTTGTCTGGAGAAAACCCACGAATATACAGAAAAACAGGACAGAGATCGAAAGAAAATGAAAATTCAGTGGAAGTATTGAATATCTGACAAAAATCAGGCCAAAACGTTTGAGCTATTTTGCTAAAAAACAAACAGACCAACGCTGGCTAAAAGTTACAGTAACCTCTTTAGCAGGGGAAAAGAAGAAGGATAATTAATGAGACCACTCAATAGGCTTAGTTTCCGGAAATATATTCAACCACTTTTTTTGTGATACGTAGATCAAAAGAGCTTATTTCTCCCCATTGACCGCCAGACATTTTAAACTTTTGCGTAACCGTAAGGAGAACTAGCAACTTAGTTCCTCTATGTGAAAACTCTAAATTGGATCACTGAGGAGCAGCTCCTCCCTGTTCTCCGATTGTCAGATCTGGGCTTGAAATTCACAAATTTTGCTGTCTCTGCATTTGCTCTAAGATCTGCTACTGCTGAGTAGCCGCAGAGCTTCTGGCAGATTTCTTTCTCCTTTGAGACGGACCTATACTGTAATTACCAATAAAGAGGGTACAGAAAAAAAACTAAAGTATACCTCATAGGCTTTGATGGATCAGATGCAGCTAAAAGAGGCAGAAAAGGAAAGAGAGGAGACAAGGAGGGAGGAGGGAACAAGTCGATATGTGCCTGTTAGTGAAAACTGGAATGACACAATAAGGAACTGTTTGTTATTTATTGTCAAAGCCACCGGAGGGATTCCGATCACTACTTTCAAATATACCCCCCCCCCCCCCTTTCTGGAAAGATTACATGGCACTCCCTTGATCTGATCTCAATGTCCCTTTCATGTTTTCAATCCTCATCACAAGCGTCAGTAAAATATTTCCCATTGACGCTGACACGTCTTAGTGAACTATCCAGTCTTTGCCTGCTCATCTATATGTTAAAACCGGGATCACAGATTCAGGATTCAGTAGGTAGTCCCAGAGCCTTTCTTTTGCCACAGTGTGCCTCTTGTAAACAGTGGCAAAGGCTGCGTCTGAAAGTGGACACTACTCACCTAGCAAAGGTTTACAGAACCCGAAACCTCGAATCACTGATAAACACGCCGACATCTACGGATCTCAGTGTTTGAGAGAAAACAAGATAATTCTATGTACAGTGAAATGTGGGAGGAAACCTGCATCAGGTCTTCCAAAAACACAATCCCAGCACTCCAACATGTGGCAGACCCATAAAACCCCTGGAAAATACTACTACTAATGATAATAAATTGTATTTAAAGGTGCCTTTCTGGCACTCAAAGTCACCCTACAGAACAGACTGTTAAATACAAAAGAAAAGAAACATGTTCTTACCGTTCATTGACCCCCCTGCTATGTCTTCTCTTAAAGTCCAGGATTCCCTTCCTGACAAATTGATGAGCATTTTATGGAAGGAAATAAACAAGGTTTTGATGTTGACACTTCAGACATGGAGCTTGACCTATGGAGGCAGCACAATAACAGGAAAAAAATGTGGTTAATGATGTCTGATGGGGTTTGAGGTCGTCTGTAGACTTCTTCTCAAAAATAAACTTACACTAAATTAGCCTATAGCCTTTATTACTTGAAACTGATTCAAGAATCATGTTTAGAGCTTCTTCTGCACCATAGATTTTGGCTTCTTGAAGTACCAGCCATCATGGAAGCTTGTTAAATTCTCATTTCATCCTGAGTTGGGCCAAAAACTCTCACATTGAGAAAAAAATATAATGGCCTAAGTAAAATGGCCCTTATCCAATAGGGCAAAAAGAGTATAATCCTTTCAACTCAGTATTATAGTGATTTTATCAGCATCACCAAGAGATGATTTAGGCCAAAAACTCACTTTTGTTTTGTTGTTTTAATCAGGAGAAGATATTGTGATTATACTGGTTTCGAGGCAACTTGTATCTGTAACATGCAAAACATATTCTGCAAAAAGCATCCATTCTCTCTGAAATACGAAGTTCCAAATTTGCTTATGTGGTTGTCTCCTGTGTCATTCTTCACATCTGTTTTGGACAATGGCAACGTAAATTGACACTGACGAAGAAGATATATTACCCGCCTGTACTATAATGCAGTAGCATCAGGGGATACATAAACAGAGCTGCTGTCAGTAGCTGTTTCAGCTCCAGAGGTTGCAGCACCTGCCCTACAAGAGCATGGCTATATGCAAATATGTGCAAATACTATCAGTAGTAAATCCTGTTCTCCCCTTTTATAGTCATCGCGCCGTTATTTTTCTTGTAAACAGCTGCATTTTTTTTTTCATCTTTTTGTATATTGTGCCTCTTCTCTTTTCTCCATCTCATGTATTTTATCTTTTCTTCCTGCTCTTTCCGTCTCTCCTCAATATCTCTCGAGTACTGGAGGACTCTACTCTCTTTGTCTTCCTCCGTGACATTTCAAGTCCTTTAAAACTCAACAGCATTAAATATTAACAGTCAAAATAATAAGCTGTTCTCATGCGCACTGTGGCAACGACTATTGGAGCAATTTATTTAGCCTTTTGCTTCAAATTCCTCCTCTTCCTCTTCCCCCAGACGGGCTCAGTGCTCCCCGCAGGCCACTTTGTTTTACGAATGTCCTAAAGCAAACACAATTATGTTCCCAATTATTATTACAGCAGAGTTTATAGATGCAAATGGTTAAAGTTGTTTAATCAAGAACAACAATAAAGCGCAGGGCGCCCGCAGGGTGTGTGCCAAGTCAAATTTAAGACTTTTTAAGACCTTTTTAGGACCACTTAGATTGCAATTTACAGCCACTTCACCACTATAAGGGCCAACAGCTTCGTGCTCATTTCCCAGAAAAAAAAAATTGATCTTCGTCATCCTTTTTGTTCAGGGGGAATAGCCACAATATTTCAGCTGATTTATAGGACAATAAAGTGAAAAGGAGAACTCATGCCATTACTGTTTATTCAGAACAATAAGACCTTGTTAGGCCTGAAATGCAGATTATTGAAATAAGAGAAGAGTTTTTTTTTTTTTGGGGAACGTTTAAGGTCCCACAGGAACAATGAAACAAAACAGCTTCTTCTCGACATTTACTGTCCCACATTAATTTAAATAAATTTAGCAAAGCACCACAGAAAGTTAACGGTAAGGTAGTTATATCCCCTGGTCCCTAAAATCTATTATGCTTAACGTAGCAAAGTGAAACCTTAAATTGGAGCATTATTGACCTTACGCCAGACCTGCCCTAGTTGCCATTTTGTTGGTGTTATTATTGCAATTCATTGTGGAATGTTTATACTGGTGTAGTGTCCAGTGGTTGCATACTGCAGTATATCCCTGAAAAAAGTGCACACTTCATGTTACGGCTACAACTAACGACTATTTTAATGGTTGATTAATCTATTGATTATTGAAACGATTAATCGATTAGTTGTTTGGTTCATAAAATTGTAAAATGTCGATTGGAAGATTCGAAGTTGAAGATTCAACCAATCAGATTTAAGAAGCTGGAACCAGAGAATTTGTACATTTTCTTCAGAAAATGTATGCAAACAATCAATCAATGAACGAAATAGTTGGCAATTAACATAATAATTAGTTCATCATGAACGCCTACTGCATAAATTCGTCAAAAATTTGCATTCAAGTTAAAAGTGGAGCCCACTTTGAAAAACAGATGTTGTTTCAAGATACATGTACAGATGCATCTCAAACAATTAGAATATTGTAAAAAAGTGAAATATTTTCATCAATAATTTCAGAAAGTGAAACTTATTATTATATATACTTATATTATATAGTTTCATGACCCAGTGAAATATGTCTTGTAATTTTGAGGATGATCTTTTACAGATAACGATAAAACTTTTCATGATATTGTAATTATTTGTGGTGTACCCATATATTGGCCATTACCGTAAGAGCTGATTCCATAATAATGTTCTAACTCGTGTTGTCCAACAAAGACAGAAAAGGTCTCATAATGAAAAGTGAAAGCAAGGAGGGACAGCAGAGACTTCCACAGCCTGTCCAGGATTCATGAAGCTGGACTCGGTTGTTCACTTGGAAACTGACAGAACCAATTGTGCCAAAAACGAAGAAAAGAGCGTCCAAAGAGCAGTTGTGGTGGAGAATACTGGTCTCGTCAGACTAACACAGCATTTCCATCCCTGCTTTTTCTTAAAACAATTCCTGGGGTGAGTGAATTTAAAGCAGACAGACCATAAAACGAGCAGCACATTTCTCTAAACTGTGCATAATCCAAATGGTTTGTTGTGAAACGGCTGCACTGAGACCAATAAGGCAACATTTTCTCCATTATCTTATAATTAAAAGCATGAATAGTTGTGCACCTCCATCTCTCTGCTAGAAGCTGCTGGACTAAACCCTGAAAATCCAACACAGACACATTGTGAATTGACAGAATAGAGTGTTCCGATAACTCAGATAAACATCATATTCTCACTTTCTGTCATTTCCTGTGTCATTAGAGTATTGTTACTGGCTTTAGAGCGAAGTGCAGCAGGTTGGATCAGAAAGATGTGATGTGTGCTTTTAGCAGAAGCTGTTCCAGCATTATAGAGCCAACTCTTAAACCAAAAAAGTATGTATAGTATATTAATTAGAACTACAATCATTAGATTGCACATTAGATTAATCAATGACTAGTACATTATTTGCCAACTATTGAGTAGCTTTAGTCTTCTACAATAGTAAACTGACGATGTTTGGGTTGTGGACTATTGTTCTGGACAAAAAATGATATTTCTTCAGCTTTGCAACTATTACATTAGTTGGCGGGGGGGTGTAAATAATAATAATAATAATAATAACAATAATAATTGATAGAATACCAAAATAGTTGCACCCTTAGCCAATGAGGTAGCATAAACAATTTTACGAACAATTTTATGAACTGACTTTACTTTGTCCATGTTTGATAAAAAAAAAAAAAAAAAAAAAAAAATGTTCTACAAGAGTCTTCAAACGTCTGATCTTGGGCTTGAGGCAGACAAACTTTTGCCTCAAACGTACAAACCGTGTATTGATTTTTCCCATTTACGTTTCAGGCTTTTACTCTGATGTCTTTACTCTTTGTCCCTGATTCTTTCATCTCTCGTGCATCAATATTAACCAGCACATTTGGTGTTATGGAGTAAAGCGATGTTTATCTTCAAAAAACTGGGAAGAGGAGGGTTCTGAATATAAAAGCCAGGTGCTAACAACCAGATCTTGATGCATAATACATCAGAATCCTGGATCACACCTGCTTCTGAATCATCATCAAACCTGTAGCAATGCAACCAGAAGCCAATCGAAAACAGCAATTTTTTTTAAATAACCTTCTCTTTCTTGTATTTTAGCATCATTCTTTCCTGCTTTCCGCATCATTTTCTTCCCTCTCTCTCTGCTCTTTAGTATTTTTTTCCGGGAACCCTCCGGGGTGCAATTTGATGTAGAGGCTGTGTTGCGCTGCATCAGCGAGACGCAGAACTGACAGTATCAAAAACTCATCATGTCTCTTACATTGCTCTTTTAACACTGGCTGGTCACATAAAACTTAACAACCAAAAGCACAGCACAGTTATCGATCAATGCCTCTTTTCTCAAAAGGCTCCATGTTCACCTTGGAGAACAATAAACTGTGATCATATCGTGTATTTAAACGCTTCAGGGAATATCGGGCCAGTCCTCTGCAGGCTCTCAGCCTCTTTTCTTTCCCAAATAGCGTTTAAATTGCCACATATGCATTAAAAGTGAAAGCGTCACACAATCCCACAGCCCGCGTCTGAGAGATGAAACTCTTGGCTCTTGAAAATCTGGACAACTGGTTTGGCAGAGTTGTAATTAAATCTCCAACCTCTTACAGTGAAATGCACAGTGATCTGGACACAGAGGAGAAAAATCAATGGTTGAAAAAAACAAAGATAAAGTTGTGTAACATCCTGCAAAAGTTATAACACTTTGATCAATTTATTTTCTGGTTGCTTGGTTATAATGTTGGGTTTTATTGTCTCAGTTTGTGTTAGCAAATAAAGCAGAAAAACCCTGGGACCTTAGAGCTAATACGTACCTAGGCCTGCAACTAGCAACGATTCTGACATTAATGAATTTATTATTAAGATGATTAATCAATTAGTTGTATGGTTCATGAAATGGTGTAAAATGTTGATCGCTGTTTCCCAAAGCTGAATATTCAACCTGAAATGTCTCCTTTTGTCCAGACCAACAACTCACAACCCAAAGATCATCAGTTAATTATCATAGAAAACTAAAGAAACCAGAAAATATTCTGAATTGAGAAGGTGAAACCAGAGAATTGGGACTTTTTCTTCTTAAAAACTCAGCCAGTTAATTAATCAATTAGCCGAGTGATTTAAATTAAATGTAAGAGAAGTGTAACCATCTTATCAAAATTGATTTAATTTAATTTAATTTTCGCTGTCTTTTGTTCCATTTCTGTAAAACTCCATATAATCATCTTAAACAGCTGAGTAAAGTGTAGGAACTTCAGTGGATGGATAATGTGGCAGAAAAAAAAGAAAATGTTTATGTTGTTAAAATGCTAAAATGTTTATTACTATTTAAGGGCAATTCGTAATGAATCCAGTTACATGAGAAATAAGAGAAGCAGAATTCACTCAATTATCCAGCTCAAATCTAAATTAAATATCAAAATAGTGGTTAGTTGCATATTATATTGAACAATTTTCTTATTGTACTGATGATTTATTTTTTTATACTGTAACAGTAACATTGTGTTTTACTACTGATAACATTGTGTTATAGCTCAGGTTTTCTCATGCAACATATGCATAAAACTCAATGCTGCCCCCCAATCAGGGGGTTTTGAATTTCAACAGATAACATAACATTTAAAATTAAATAAATAAAATTTACTACTGACTATGCTGGAAACGTATTTGTTTCTGAATTTGCATTTCCAGATGCAACCAAGTTCCCAAAAAATGCAAAACAGAAATCTTTCATTGACCAGGAGCAGGACACCAGCGCAGGTGATTATGATAATGATAAGAGTTCGGAATCATCTCCAGCCTCCTAATGATTTGTCCGACTCCCACACTGAAACTATCGATCTCACCGGCACGGTTCCTAATTAAAAAACAGCTTGAACACATCTGTCAGGAAACTTGTGAAGATAAATGCAGCTCAGTGGGATCTGGGAGATGCTGATGAGACAGCTGTGATAGTGTAAAATTATATCAAAAATGGCGTCAAAGGATGTCACACGGGTGATATGACGAGATCTAGAATGTGTTTTTTGGGTGAGGATGTAGAAATACTAACAAAGGTATTAAAACGAGTAAAAGTAGACAAAACAGAGAAATGTACTGCTACTTAAATTCAATAGTTTAGATTTGAATAGAAGAGTTTGATTCTATGAATTAAAATGTCAATTGTGCACAAAAAAGCACCAGCAGTGAAAGTAACTAAGTGCATTTACTCAAGTACAATTTTGAGGTACTTTACTTTATAGTTCAATTTACTGGAATTCAGAGAAAAATATAGAACTTTTGTGTTCTAGCTTTAGTTACTATTTACTTTTCATATAAAAATCTTTATAAAAATCTATTATATATTAATATGCTTTGTTTTAAAATTATTGTTCTTTTTGACTGAAAATGATGTGAGATGCACCTGTAATAATACAACAGTCTGTATAATGAGTACTTTTGATACTTAGTAATTTTGATACTTTAAGTACATTTTGCTGATAATACTTCTATAATTTTACTTAAGTAATATTTTCAATTCAGGACTTTTACTTGTAAAGGAGTAATTCTGACAACGGAATTCCTACTTTTACTTCAGTAAAGGAGTATTTAACCCACCACTGTTTACCAGTTTACACTAAATAATGTACAGCTCTGTGAAACAATTCCTGTATTAGTTGGAATCTTAGTTCACCCTTGTTTATATAGAGCTATATTTTGCTTCAGTAATAATTAATCAAAATTGTATTGCTAATGCTCTTTAGAACCTTTTGAAATAATCAAACAGCTAATGTGAGTGCTGTGATCCAGCTGTGAGCAGGTTTGTTCTGTTCACGATTCAAAGATTTTTCAAGATTTGGATGCAATGGCTTGCACTAAAAGAAGTTTTGTAAATGTAATCCTACAGATGTTTAAATCTTCCCTGAAAACCCTCTGTTTCCTCTCAGGCCTTCAACTACACATCTTGGGGTTTGTTGGGTTGGGGTGGGGGGTGGTTGGGGTGTTTTTAACTTGTATAGCATTTTGTGCTAAATTTCATACGTATGAAAAGTTCTTTATAAATAAAGATTGATTGATCCCTGCATTTTGGGTGTTTTGTGGTGTTTTGTATTGCTGTTGTAAATGCTGCTATTATATTTGTGTTAGTGTTTTGGTAGAACCACAGTCATGTTTTTATCTTTTTTATTCTTGATAAATAACTTACTATACGTTATTATATGTGAGTAGCAGAGCAATGTGCAGAGCAATTTGCTGCATTTTAACCAAATAAAACCATATAATCTATAAACTAAACATGACTGTCTACACTTTTTAAAAACTTCTCTCGTGTTGGATTAGTATGAGTCTATTTGCTGTGACAAACCCGACAGAAACTATATTTTTTTGACTTCAGATGAAGTAAAAAAAAAAAAAAACAGAAAAAAAACATCAATCAGTAATCTTGAACGCACCACTTCTTAAGACTTTTCAAATCAGTCCGTCTGCAAAACTCAGAGAAGCTACCTCTTTTATATTTATAGTCATCATTTATTCACTGTGATGAATTACCTATCTTAAGTCAATCATTTTATACTCAGACCTGTGTAATGTCCTGCGGGTCTGGAGGATGATGTCATACCAAAGCTGAACTCAGTTTGCAATGTTATAAATAGAAATCCTATATCTTAAAAAATATATTTTGGCCTTTTTTTATGGCTTTTTCTTCTTCTAGCAGGACAGTGGCCTGATTTCTTTTTACCGCAAGATTTGCTTTTAAATTCAAGCAGCCGGCTTTCAATTAATCTGCAGGATAAGATCTTTTCCTCTTATTCAGGGGCGGCAGCATAATGGATCTGACGCTAAAGACGGACTTTGTAAACGGAAAATCTGTCTTGCGACGGCAGAATGTCAAGGGAGGATTACGCCGCCTTCCGCGAGCAATTTCTTGAACAGTGTGAAGGGCAAAAACAGAGCTTGAGCTCCGAGGCTGAGGCCAGATCTCTGCTGCGAAGGCCGGGCGACGAGCAGCTGGACGGATCTGAGTGAAAGGATTACTAGAACATGGTGTCATGCCAGTGAGGCGTTTGAAGGCTTTTCGTTCTCGCCTGCGTCCATGGAATGGATTCAGCCCATGCAGTCGTCCTGATGACATCGTCTCTCAACTATTTAACTTGTGTTTGAGAGATCAGCTGTTGAGGAAGAAGCGATGAGGAGGACTTGCTGGAGCTTTGTTTGTTTTGTTTTTACAACACTTTTAACCTCCAGAGTATAACATGGAGCCAACATACAGTCAATTGCTGCCCTTTAACCACAGCCTTTGTAAAAGCAACAGATAATGGTGTCTCAGAGGGGAACCTTTAACAGCCCCATGAAAAATGCTCAAACAATCCTACATTTGTACTGTACATCTGTACGGTTCTGTCTTTAAAGTGGAACAACTACTATCATAACCACAAAAGGTATACAGAGAGTTTTCACATAGAGACTCTGTAAAGTTGGAAGCCGTGTCAAAGCCATCCTGATCATTAGAGCTGCAACAAATAATGGAATAAACGATTAGTTGCCAACTATTACATTAATCGGCAACTATTTTGATAAATGTGGTGAGTAATTTTTAAGAAGAAATATCTAAATTCTCTGGTTCCAGCTAGGTCTGCAACTAATGATAATGTTGATAGTTTATTAATCTATGGATTTATGAAAATTAGTCATATGGTTTTAAAATGTCATTCGCTGTTTACCAAAGCTGAAGGTTCTACTTAAAATGTCTCCTTTTGTTAAGACAGTCCACAACCAAAAGATCATCAGTTTACTTTTATAGAAGACTAAAGAAACCAGAAAATAATCAGATTTGAGAAACTGGGACCAGAGAATTTCAGCTTTTTCTTCTTTAACAACTCAAATCCATAATCGATTATCAAAATAGTTGATTAATGTAATAGTTGGCATAATAAACTGATGATCTTTGGGTTGTGGACTGTTGGTCTGGACAAAAAAGAAAAAATAGGTTGAAATTACAGCTTTGGGAAACAGTGATCAACATTTTACACCATTTTTATGAACCAAACAAATAATCTATGAATCATTTTAATAATCAATAGATTAACTGACCAACAGAATAGTTAGTTTCAGCTCTACTGTATACAGACCCTTTATGCTAAAATCATTTAAATGAATTTATCCTCCGGACTTTTAGATTCTTTTTTAAAAAGGAAAAGCTGTTACTGTGCACTTTTTTTTTTGTGATTCATGTCCGTGTCAAATAAAGCTTTAATGCGCTGACACATTTCAAAGCTGATGCCCCTGCAGGGTCACGTTCCTCATGCATTAAACGATCCACATTATAATTTTAAAGATTATTCAGGTGAATCATACAACACACTCAGAGCTGCAGAGCATCCTCAGCAAAGATCCGCTGTTTATACCAGGAGTATTAAAACAGCTCCGAGAGGTGAGGGGAGGGAGCTTGTAATTAAAGTGCTGGGTTAGAATGACCTGGATTACACTGAATAAAACATCAGTGTCTGCAGAAGTGTTGCAGGGCCCGAGGAACTCATTCCCTCGCATGTGACCTTGTGTTAATTCCTCAGGGTTGGTGGTAGGAGGATTGTAGATTTCGTTTCTCCGTGCATGGAGGTGCGAAGACCTCCATGAAGACCTCTGAGATCCAGAATTACGGGCACAAAGGGAACCCGGGTCAGAGGAGAGAACCCCTAATGACCACAGGAGAGCGCCACGCTGGATTAAAGGCCAGAAAAACTAATACGGAGACTTCTGGGTAACAGAGGAACCGCAGAGACATGGCTGAGAGAGTTGAGATGAGCTTTGAAAAAAGACACAAAAAAGACCTGCTGGATGCTTTCAACAGAACAAAGGAAAAGTGTGAGCGAGATGCATCGGTAATCCCCGGAAGGTTTACCTTCCCCCGGCTCTAACCGCTGCTTTGTACTTAGCGGAGGACACAATTCCCTTAAGTTTGAATATTCACATTTATTCCACAGTGAGCAGGAGATGACAGAGGATTCCTCAGATAGCCGCACTTCAGCTTTAAGCACAGTCAGCGAAGAGGAGTCTTCAGGCCTCATATCAACAAACGAACAGAAACTGAAAGTATATTCTGAAGATGCTTAGATTATCTTTATCCCCATGTGACAGTGTCCTGTGTGGTCAGACATGAAATAAATGAAACAGATGATGTATTACTGTAAAATGAAATAAAATAAATGAAAAAAAAAAACATTTCAAAGTAGTATTGAGCCACCACGAACCATCAGAACTTGTAATGTGAGGCCCTCAACAATGCTGAGCCAGATGAAAGAAGATCTTAGAATCTATGAAACTCTACGGTAAGGTAGAATGTAAGAGGCATTTTTATATATTGTGCATGATTATGTGCAGGTTATACTGGACCTGTGGGGTTTGATGACTTTTTATGTGGCACATCGATTAATCTGTTATTGAAAGGATTAATCGATTAGTGTTTTGGTTCATAAAATTGTGTAAAATGTTTACTGTAAAATTCAACCTAAAATGTCTTCTTTTGTCCAGACCAACAGTCCACAACCCAAAGCAAAGATCATCAGGTTACTATTATAGAAGAATAAAGGAATCAGAAAATAATCAGATTTCAGAAATTACAAACAGAGAATATGAACAATTAATTCAGTAGTTGGCAATTAATCAACTAAGTGACCATAAGTTAATAAAATAAGATTATATTATAATTTTACACTGTTTCCAAGTGTTGTTGAGAGTAAGAACACTGCACTCCCAAAATGCAGTTTATTAGAGGTTCCCAGAATTTCTAAACTCAAAACAGGATGCAGAGCCTTCAACTACCAGGCTCCTGTTCTGTGGAACCACCTTCCGGTTTGATTCTGAGGGGCAGACACATTTCCTACATTTAAGAACACGTTAAAAACGTTCCTTTTTGAAGAAGCTTATAGTTGGAGCTGACCTTGGCTGGCCTAGAACATTGTTATCCTGCTGATCCTGCTATGGTTTACTTGGAAGCTGCAATGAATCCTATCACCTCATCCTCCACATACACCATAAATCAATATATTTATGTTATCCTATTTAATGTCATACTCAACTTTTTCTGTTTAAATGTATTGTTTCCATCCCATGCACTCTTCATCTATTGCACGCCTGTCTATCTTGGAAGAGGCATTCCTCCTAGGTTTCTCTTCCTGAAGTTTCTTCCTCTTTTTTCCCATAAAAGTTTTTTTAGGGAGTTTTTCCATTGAACCACATGAAGGTTTAAGGACAGGGGATGTTGCGTTGCTTTTGTACAATAAACTATGCTGTAACTGCAAAGCCTATTGGTGCAAATCTGTGATTTGTGATTTTGGGCTCTACAAATTGAATTGACAAATCATTTCACATGGATTTGAATGATGCTCTAAACAATTAATCCACTTTTACAGCCACAAAGAGCCCTTTTATCTCTGACTTTCTGTTTGATAATTTTGCCTTTTTATCTGATAAATGTTACTTTTTATCAGATTTTTGGTTTCAAAAGTGAGATTTGCAGCGGTTTGCTTTTTTTTTTCTTCAATATTTGTGTAAATACTCTCTCACTGCCAGCAGGGGGAGACATAACTCCCACGCTGCAGCGTTAATCATGGTTTATTATAGTTTAACCACAATCTTTCCATAACTATCTGCAATTTTACAAATGTCGGTGTTGGAAACAATCTAGACTTTTGCAGATCAACAGTGACTTTTTGAATCTCACTAATGTTGAAATCAGATGTCTGTGAAGGCCGAAGCACGATTCACATCATTTAAACACTCATCAAACCAGCCAGTGAACCACTTACAGACACATTTGTATTCATTATGTTTCTACATTTACTTTTTCCTTTAATTCACCACATGTAATGTTTTTTTTCCCACAAGTAAAACTTGTTAAAAGTTGTGTGGAATTGCAAAGATTTGATATGCGCTGTGTGAAGACGGCAACTTTGCTTTTAAAAATGAGCTGCAGTGAAATTACTTTTCCACTCATGATGATGATGAGTGGCATCGATGATGTTTACTTTCCTCAAAAATAATGTTTTAAGATTTATTTTGGATTCTCAGCTGTTGAGCAGACATGTAACCAAGCCTCGGTTCTCTTTGTTCTCCTCTTGATGTGCATTCAAATTGAAGTTAATGTGATAACTGCTTGACATACAGTTACGCTTCTTTTTTTTAATTTGCATGTTTATGAAATTGGTAGCACATCATGGGAAAGCACACAAATCCATAAACAACTTTATAATTGAGGCCCCTGGTGTTCATACTCCTACTGCAACACATTTACGATCCGGTCTTTGAAATCTCCTGCTGAGATGATCAGAGAAGCATTTGGCAGAATTCATGAGCAAAGTGTAATTGCGATGCCTCCCAAAGCTACCTGCTGGGGCGTACATGAATAGAAATAGCATCTTATCGCAAAACAAATAGACGGTACACTTCCGAAAGACAGATTGTGAGAAACAATGGAAACAAGACAAAGTATAAGCGTCAATTCCAGAGCAGTAACATATTAGACTGTGAGTGGAGGTGACTTGCATGTTATGTGTGTCTTAGAGAGAAACGGGGACGTTAGATTTCACCGTCTTTACATCTAAATATATTCATCTGCATCCCATCGAAAGTCTGAAAATGAGAATGTTAATGCAGGTGCAAAGGTTTTTTCTTATTTGTATATTTGCCTTATTTCATTTATGATTTTATTCCTCCCTTTGTCTCTTTCTACCCTAAGTCTTACCAAAGCATTTATTCATGATCCTCGATATCAGAAGTCAGTTTTATACATTAATTAACTACTTAAAGCTTCTTTTGAATTCACTAGTTAATTAGTGTAAGCCAAAATGCTCACTCTCCCTATTAAATACTCTTGTGGAGGTGTGGGGAAGCTTCTTATTGGCTAAGCAATTAAAAAAAATGTTGATCAATCAGGACTCATCAATCGGGATTTTGTCATTATCCCACCTGTTTCACTTAAATGTTGAGCACTAGTTAACAAGTTGACTGAAGAACTGCATCAGTATAACTAGTTGGCTGCATGTTGCAGCTTCACTGTTAACTAGTCATTAGTGACTCTTTTTCAGCCTCAAGAGTTAACTAGTAAGTTGAAAAAATGCCGTGACTAGTAGTATGAGTGGATATTTCAGTCCATACTAGTTAACGAGTGACTCTTTCTGAACCAAGAGTCTCCTTTTATCCTAACTAGTTAAAAAGTAATGTGAAAAAGCCTCATGCTAGTAATTCTAGTACATATTTACTTCAATATTAGGAAACCAGCAACTCTTTCTGAACCTCAATAATTAACTAGTAAGGTGAGAAAAACTCAAGTGAAAAGTTGTCTTATATATACTTAATAGGTAACTAATAGGGTGAAAAGGGCCCTTAGTAGTTAGCTCGTAAAGCTTACTTGTTATTTAATGAGGTGAAAAAGCCCCAAACTAGTATTACTAGTGGATATTTTGGCTTATTATTTGCTATATTATTAAGTAAAACTAAGTAGTAGTAAGTAAAGTCAAAAAAGCCCTTACTTGTAATACGAGTCGACATCTTGGCCTTTACTTTTAAACTAATGACTTTTTTAGCAGTGCTAATTAACAAATGAGGTCTTTAACTAGTTAACTAATGAGCATTTTGGCTTTCACTTGTTAACGAGTGTATGAAACTGACATCACAAATATGGAATAAATGGTTTTCCATAAAAATCTCTCTTGAGATCATGTTAACACCACATCCGCCCAGTTCCCTCTACTCTCGTCCTCTTAGCTGTACCTCAATCCTCCCAGAGTCACGTCTGCTATAAGTGTATTACGTTGATTAGATGCACACACACACACGTACGCACGCACACACACGAGGTGTATTAATATATAATTTATCTCCATCTTTGCACGAAAGCTGTTTCATGTGCACTGACTCTGAGTCTTGAATGAACATACATAAGGCCACATTCTGCTAATTTTGTTGAAATATGATGCTCCACCTCATATATTCTCATAATATATTTATGCTCTGAGAGGTTTGGGGACAATAATGATGATAATAATAATAATTCAGATAAAATGTTTTTATATTGTTTTCATTTCTATCATCCTGTTTTCTTGTAGATATTTTCAGACATATTTACACATATGATTCAAATATTACAGACCACGACGAAATCACATAGTTGGAAGAGGATGAGAATAATATAATTCCATCCATATCTGCAGCTCGGGGTTTTCATCTCTGTAAATAGCTGATATATCGAGAAAAACAGGAAATATAGATGAGAGTGATGGGAGGAAGAGATAGGCTGTGGTTAGAATGAGAATTACAGTAAGCGTGCGTGCACACACACACACACACACACACACACACACATCAGTAATGATTTAGGGCCGTGGTCGGCATCTCTATGACTTTCAAGGGGGGAGAAGCGGAAATGAAAAGATAACGTGTAGAATAATGCACACACACATACACACACACACAAACTTACACACACATAGACACACACATGTGTTAAATGTCACTCAGCTGTAGTTATATTGAAGTCAGATTGTGATTGACAGTCTGACTTCCGCTGTGATTTACATGACAGTCTGAGACAACCCCCTGTTGCCAGAAAACACACACACACACACACACACACACACACACACACACACACACACACACACACACACACACACACACACACACACACATACACACACACACACACACAACCAAGAGAGCAAACTCTAATGCTTAATGATTATTATTCAATGTGGGCATATTTAGTTATTATGGTCATTGTGGCATCTGTCTCTGTGTGTGTTTCTGTGTTTGTGTGTTTTGTGTGTGTGTGTGTGTGTGTGTGTGAGAGAGAGAGAGAGAAAGAGAGAGAGAGAGAGTGTGTGTGTGTAAATTTTTTTTTGTTAAATATACACATAACTTGACATGTGACGTCTCGTTATCATATATTATCTTGAATGAACATGAGATTTACCCCTGAACAATGGCAGGTTATTATTGTCTCAGATTGATCACAGGCTTTAATAAGGGTTTTGTTTGGTGTCAGACTGACACGTTACAGTGTGTGTGTGTGTGTGTGTGTATGTGTGTGTGTGTTCTATCATAGACTGGAAGGCACAGCAGGTGGGACAGCAGCATTTCAGAGAGACATGAACACTGCTAATTACTGTCTGTAACTACTGTGTGAGTGTGTTTATGTGTGTGAGAGAGAGAGACAGAGAGAGAGAGAGAGAGAGAGAGAGAAAGAAAGAGATTGTGTCACCTGGTGAGAGGAAGAAAAGACTAAACCTGATGCTGCTGTCTCCGTTAACAACTGCTGGATGGTGGTTAACTGTCGTTACTCAGAGTTTTCAACCTTGGATTCTGTGTAGACGCGGTGATTTGAGGATTTAGTTAATTCTTTCTTTATTATCGTTTGATGCTTCCTCACTGCAAAAAGCAAAAACTTATCAGGGGGAAATATCTTGTATTTAGTACCATTAGATTTATCTTGAATTATATCATTCCATTGGCCGATCATTTTATTTATTTCAAGTTTTTCAAAGAATTTTGAAAAAGTAAATTAAAGTAATTTACTTCAGTAATAAAGTAATTAAAAAATATTTCTCAATGTAATAAGATATTTCTATACTAAATGTTGTACTAATTGACAGTACAAAAAAAATAAAATGTATTTTTTGCAGTGACTAGAACTTTAAATCTTACTTTAGTTTAATTTTTAATATATATAAATCATTTTTAATGATTAATGAATGCATTCTCCAAAAATCTGTAGTTACTGTACATATTTAAAAATGTTTTACCTACTAACTCATTACATCAAACAGAATTCACCCAGTTTATTGACTCATGCTGTGTAGAATGATGCAGACTGAGGTTTCTCTACCTCAAACTCAGACATTAACTATGTGACATGACAACTGTAACTGGGTAAATTTGAACCCTTCAAACACTGACAGCCAAGTAGTAGTAACCTATTAAAATAATGGCCCAAATCTTTTATTTATTTTTTATTTATTTTTGTAACTTAAATCATCCTTTGATGATGCTGCCATATCTGGTAAAATCATCTTAATCCTGAGGTGAAAGGATTATACTCTTTATGCCCTATTGAACATTGTTGATTCAATAATTCGACATAATTCTATGGAATATTGGCCTAATTCCCCTAATAAGATTTAATTTCTGCAGTGTGGTCCATAGACCCGTTTTGTGTGTGTTTTGGACTATCAGCAATATTTCTAATTATTTCATTGGCTTTTACATGGGTCTAGTCCTGAGAGGTGAAGCTTTGAGGGACTGAACTGATCAATTAGTGAGCAGATGTTCACTTCCTGTTCTGTGTATATTGATATATTAATATAGATTTTTCTAAAAGAAAAACAAAAAAAATACAAAGAGAGAGACTGTGGGTGGTTCAGGTCGCCCATTAATTCTTACTCAACTGTTTGCTACATGTAGGGCTGAAAACATTCCCTTAAAAAAATAACTATATATTAATTGCAAATTTGTTAAAGCTAAAAATCCTAAATGTACCAAAAAGTTAAAAAAAAAAAAAAAAAAAAAAAAAAAGCGTGGAGAATAACCTGCTTGTCACTCAGGTTCTCACCCACCTGACACCTACACATCAGGCACACACAGGCGGATAAAAACTTTGTTGGGGTCAACTTCACCTCCCGCTCTCTTCACGTTAATGGAGGGAAGTAGAAAGCTTTTACGGGCAATCAGGAGCGGGTCAGACGACAACAGAAGAGTGAACGCTCAGAGGAAGACGAGGAGGAGGAAGCTCAAATGGCAAGTTAGAGAAAAAACATTCAAACAGGTTGTTGCTGCTGCAAGTTATTTACAATACAGAGGACCAGGACCAGTGTTACTGCAGAATATATATACATATATAATAATTTATATCTATTTTATATCCTAAATCTAATCAACATGGGAAGAAAAATGTGTCAATTTTTAATTATTTTACAGAAAATGAAGAAAAAATAATATAAGGCTGTTCAAAGAAATAGTCTTTCTTTACAAACTCAAATATAATATTCAAACTCAAATATTGCGTACCACTTTATCTTTATCTTTACTCCTAAATTTATGGATGGAGAAGTTCACTTTTACTACCAAAGAAAGAGAGGGAGTAAATATGTTTTTTTTAACCAAGGTAACACTAAAGTATTAATTATTATTATTTTTTTTTAATCTGAGATATTTGCAGATCATTGTGTATTTTCCAGGCTGTCAAAATTAAACTCTTCAATTTTGTTCAATGCCACCGTGATGTCAGTCACTGCATCCTCTCTGCTCACAGAAAGTGAAAACACACTCCCTCAGTGACCAAAAAACATGTTACCATAGTAACAGGACAGTCTACTAGAGAAATCCCTGACCTTAATACTGCTACCACCATTTCAGGACAATGTTTGTTTTTGCTTTAATCAATTTATTTGATAAAATTTAGTTTTTTTCCCCCGTTTTCTTTATTAAACCAAGGATGAGCGACGAAGCAGGAACCATCCCAGCTGAGGAAATGCTGAATTTATAGTAGTAACAGCCAATACTTCTCTACTTTTACTTAATTTTTTTTTTATAATAGATATTTTTATTTCCCAAGAACACAGATACTAAATAAATTGATAAACTCTTGCAGCCATTTGTTCAAACTAAAAACACAAACAATCTTCCAATCCATGATGATGATGAACATTTTTTAACAAGTATTTGTTAAAAAGAATAAATTAAACAGCAAAAACGCATCTGATCAGGTGAAAATATCTTGCTTTTAGTACAATAGGTGCAATTTTGAGTAGATTTATCTTGACCTTGAACTTATTCCAGACAAGTATACTAATTTCATTATTTTTCTTGACTTTAGTCAATTTAATCTTCTTTCAATAAAACAAGATTAAAATCATACATATTAAATTAAAAAACAAACATCATCAAAAACAAAACAAGATGATTAAATTAACCAAATCAAGAAAAAAATGACATGAACAAAATGATCCGCCAATGGAATAAGATCATTAAAGATACTTCTACTCAATATTATTATTATTCCAAAAACCAAATAACTTCACGTTTTCACGTTTTGTTTTAATTTAGAACATATCAAACTCATTTTGAATGTTTAATAAACGCATTTGATTTCATATTTAAAATGTGTTTTACTTACGAATCTATTACACTAAACAGAATTACTTCAGTCAGTTTATTGATTTGTGCTGTGCAGAAAGATGCAGAGTGAGGTTTCAGCTATTAACTCTGTGACAACACAACTGTTATTCGGAAACTTGAGCCCTTCAAACTGTGAGAACGGACCATTGAGCAAAGGAGTGAACAACATTTGCATATTCATAGATTCTATATTATTCAATCAAGGAAGAGAAGATTTAATTTCAATACTTTTAACAAGGTAATTGGATTTTTTGGGTTCAAAATACACAACAAACACATTATTATTCAAGCAGCTTTTGAGGTATAATATTTCATATTCTGCTCTGCTCATCAAGTTGAAATAGGATAAAATAATCAAACCTGGCAGTTTCATTATCATTATTTTCCACGGCTCCACCAAACAGAAAAAGCTGTTTCCATTACATCTCATCTGAGAAACAACTTGACATTTAACATGACCTTCATACATCGGAAAACGTCTTGTTTTCAAGGGCAAACATCTTGATTGGTTCTCGTTAAATCTACAGTTTAACACAATCACATTCAGCACAACGGGATCGTGCTTATTCATTTATAATCGTAAAAAAAAAAAAAAAGTAAAAGGTGGAAAAGAAAAGAAAAAGAAACGTTTGACCCCAAACTGTGACAGGGTATTGTAAATATTTTTTAATTTTTAATACAGGCAGAGCCCTACGTACAAACACAATAGGTTCCGAGAGGCTGAATAAAAGCTGAATTCTTCATAAGTCGTTATCTATTAAATTTCAATCTAGAATTGCCATTTGAGGTTATTCTGCTCTTGTTTCTTATGTGCGATCCACATGGCTTTCCTCTTCAATGCACTAGCCTCTTTTCTTGGTGATAATTGTCGAAGCACAGCACTCTTCACATGTTCCATTACACTGTCTTTTCCCTTGCAAATTGATAGTCTAAAATCTGACTAATTCATTCTGAGCCATATTAGCCATTTTTTCACCACTGTTGAATTTTTGATAATGGCAACCTTTGTTTCCATGGAGATTACCTTGTATTTCTCACCACTACCACTAACATCACTTGCCTGATATTTAATCTTATTTATTTTAATTAATTTAAAAATTTCCCCTTTTAATAAACTATTTTTAAATTGTATCTTGATGCTTATAATATTTTATGTAAAGAACTTTGAATTACCTTGTTATTGAAATGTGCTATACAAATAAACTTGCTTTGCCTTCCTTACACTTTGAGCAAGTATGCTCACAATAGTCATATCCGTCGTTTCTTGTTCGCATTTTCAAAAATTGTGAAAAAATACTTGTCAGAAATTCTGAAAAAGAATTTGCATGAAATATTTTTTACGCTTGGAGGGAGTGAGTTTGTCAGAGTCTCAATAAGAGGAAAACACAGGTTTTGGCTACATAAACAGGTTTTGCAAATAAACTATTAACTCTTTAATTTGGCGACGCTCCCTAACACACGGAGTATGAAACAGTGGTCTCCCTCCAGGAAACTCAACCTCAAGCACTCATAACATTAAAAATCTACTTTTCCTTCTCTTCAGCATGGTTTTTGTAGTCTGTCAACGCTGACAAAATTGTAGCTAATGTTCTCCCCAGAGCCTGTGGGTTCACCAGTAAATTATCCATGATCAGCTGTTGGGTGTCAGCTAAGTGTCAACTGTTGTCATTATTATGCTGCAGAAAATGATGGGCCAACTCATTTCCCCTGTCACATATTTATTTTTGCAGGAACTGCAACGACAGAAAAATACAGGTCAACATGAGGGTACATGGTGTGTGGAATGTGCACTGTCGCTCCACGTATTCACTGAATATACTTAGTCATAATCTAATAACCAGCAGAACACAAAACACTTGCACTGTCAAACACATTACTATAATAATACTGAAATATTATCAATGACATCACTGTCTCTATATTTACACAGTTTATCTACATGCATCACCTTCATGAATTGACAGATTCACAACCTGGAAGCAAATACCTTAATTAACTGAAAGTAAAGTTTTTACTGCTTTTAGCCAGTTTTTAATCACTGTTTATAACCTCCCATTTATTATTCTTATGAACTAAATTACCTCAACTCACTACTTTTATCTCACACTTCTATTCTAAATCTATTTCCAACTGAACACCTAGCTTACACCTAGCTTAACTCAGTATTTCCGTCCACACAAACAACTTCAGACATGACACATTTAATGTGATTAATATGGGTTTTGGCCATAGACTCATGCTTTCACAGCCGTTTCACAGCACCTCTTAGTAGTTAGCTTGTGTGATAGGAACTCACATAGTTTTCTGATTTATTACCACAGAGGACTGTGAGTCCATTTTTTACAAATGCTAATGCCTTTACAAACCCATACTCTCATGATTTACCTTTTTTCCTCTGCATCTGTTAGACTCTAAAGCACTTATGCTCTATTACTACTGTTGTCTAGTGTTTATATATTGTTCACAACCCAACTTATCTGCAAAAGCAGAAAAACACAGGTCAACAGGAGTGTGTGGTCAATATGGTGTGTGGTCTGTACACTGTCGCTCCACGTATTCACCGAAATTCCATCCAATCGCCAGCTACTTACGGGTAAAAACAGAGTGCCATCTGCTGGCGAAACATAATGCACCACTACTGCAACATAGGTCATTAACAGAAGTTCTAAAAATTAAATGGGGGGCAACCATCTTCACATGAAAATCTATATCATAGTGCCACATCATGGATATGTAATCTCACAGCAAACTTGCAAACGTGAGACGAATGGAAACGGACATCAATTCAAAATCTTTTACAAAATCTGCTCAAAAATGTCGATACAATTAGATGGAGACCCAATTAGAGACAGGTGTTGAAGATGGATGTATGGAGCGAGCGATGCTGCTCGACGTAGGTTGCGGCAGAAAGGGGAACTAATCGAATGTGGCTCCTGGGTTCAAAATACAAATTCGCAGACACAATACAGCATTTTACGAACATTTCATGGACATCAGTCAGCGGTTGTTCATATCTACAAACATTTGTAAGTCAGATGTTCGTATCTTGGGGAACTGCTGTATATATTTTGCATAGGTTTCATATTTTATCGATCATGTTTGACTTATTTCTGGCGCTGTTTCATTCCCCCTTGTCTTTCATTGAGGCTTGTATTTAGATTTTCTGTTCCAGTCTGGCGGATTCGGCCCAGTTATGTTTCCGGTGGCGATCGAGCAGCAGAAAGACAGCGAGAGCGTTAATGAGAAGCAGGATCTGAGGGGAGAGGATGAGGTTACAGGTTTTCTAGATGCTTCATAGGTTTCTTGTCCAATTTGTACTGCTGTGATATCTCAGGCTTCCTTGCAACTTTATTTCTCTCACACAGAAAGATTTTCAGAACTAATTGCAGTTATTGTTTTAAAGAAAAAAAAGACACAGATGGGTGACGACAGGTATCGTAATAAAGATTCATCTTATATCTTACTTCCACCAATTTCTTATTTTATTGTTTTAGTTTATCAATCTGGAGACAATTTGAGATACTTTGGGTGGATTAATAGTAAAAAAATGTATTATGTAAGTGTATAATATGTTTTTATAATTATATTGCTGCACTGTATTCATATAGCTTTCACTCAAAATCAAAATATCAGTTAGAGTATTAATCTAATCTTATAAACATTATTATGTGAATAGTCATTAAAGCTGTCAGATGAATGTAGTGGAGTAAAAGCACAATATATACCTATGTAATTTGGTAAAGCGAAGTTAAGAGAAGTGAAATAGAAATAAAAACTACTCAAGTAAAGTAGAAGTACCTCAAAATTTGTTTATAGTATATGCGATTAAAGAGTCAGAATAAAATTACAATTTAAGAAGCCCTCATGATGGCAGCTGCTTCAAAAAGCAAGAATCTATGGTGCAGAAGAAGCTCTAATTTTCTACTGGAAAGTGATGAAGGCTATAGGCTATAATGTTTTATAGGAATTCAGTCTAAATTTCACAAGTTGTATTTTAGTAATGATTTTATATAAAGTGCTGTGCATATCAAAGAATTCAATAAATATATAACCAAATATAAAGAAATAAAGGACATTCCAGGATCTTCAGTCCATTAAGCATATTGATGCCCGAAGATATGCCACATCTCAGGTTTCAAAATAGTCATCAAAACTGGATGTTGGAAATGAGTTACACTGAATAAAAAACAGGCAAAGAAGACCCGGGAATGTGAAGAAAAAGGGAACTGCCTCCTGGCCAATTTGATTGAACTGACATTTGTTTAATTGAACTCCGGGTAATGCATATTTTGATTTGAACTATGGAAGACCAGTTTAAGCCAGTTTTAAAGTTGTCTAAAGTCACACTAAATGTTCACTTTATTCTTTAATGTTACATAGGAGACACACAGCATTCTATGTATGTCCATAGTCCATCCACTGACAAGGTCTTATTGATTGAAATAACTCATAAGTATAATATTCTCTGTATTTGATAAAGTTTTTAGTGTTTTCCCAAATACTTGAAAAAAATGCATAGGCCATTATTTTAATAGGGCGGCAAAGTGTAAACCTGACCCTTTTAACCAGATAAAACAGGCAACCCACTGAGACTTATGCTGGTTGTGGACAGTAAATCATTTACCAGTGGAAGCTGCTTCTTCTCCGTCAGTGGTGTGTGTAACTGAACAGTATTTGGAGAGCAGAATGTAATTTAAATCTCCCAGTGTGTATTAATATAGCTATAACAGCCAATGATGCAGGACTAAATGTTAATCCAGTTCACTCTCTAATCATATTAACATGAACCTATCAGATATTTTCATTCTGAACAAACAGTGCTGACACTCCATTTAATCTTAATGACCTCTCAGTCAGTCTGCTGCAGGATCCTTTATGATCATTTTTTAAGGGAAATGAATAATTTTGTGACAAAATTGAGTGTATTTACTTGAGTCGTGTATTTATTTATTACACAATTTTTCACTGAATCGGAACAAGTACATGTTAGGGGTTTATGTTGTGCTACCAATCATTGCATTGTTCTGGAGCCACTAGAGTATTTGGTTGGTAGGTATTGGAAAATGAGCTGTTGTGTTTGTAGAAAAGTACAGATGATAGGATCTTAAATGGGTTTTGATTCATGAAAATGACGCAAATGTAACTTTAATGTTGTAAGTTACTACAATGGAGCCAGAGGCAACAAACCTGGAGGATAAAACACACACAGAACAGGTGACATTCAAATATTCACCACCACTTTTCTAGTAGTAAAATAGTAAGATCCTGTAGTACAGTTCAATTGGGAGATGACAACATAAACTTATTAATTTAGCTCATGAGCAGTAATGAGAGTAATGCCATTAATGCCATCAACAGCATTACTTTTTGCAGTTACAGGTAATCTAACTAATTACATTTTCTATCATTAGAATGCTGTTAACATTACTAACAAGCTATTATTATGCATTACTGCCCCACCGCCCAGTTAAAAACTTTTATGAAAAGAAGAGGGTTGCTACCAGCACAGAGTCAAGTACCTGGCAAAAGGAAAGAGAGTCAGAGGACTGTAAAACTGTGAGTTCCCAAAAAAAGGCAGTTAGCTTTTTAGTTAGCTTGCCAGTTTAGCTGCTACTTTATTCCTCACCCCAGTATGGGAAAATGTTTGTTACTCCTGTTCCTTGGTGAACAGGGTTAGAACTGATCTCTTTAAAACAGAAGTTCCAGTACTACTACCAGTAATACTACGATTCTCCAACATGGGAAACCTTTACTCTGCAATTGGAGTATTAACTACTTGAGATCATATAGCACAGTTCAAGTGGACTCTGACAACAGAATGTTTAGCTAATATGCAATTAACAGTTATAATCAGACACTTGAACACAGATGTTCCTATACCGGGAGTAATTTCTTCATAATTGTCAAAAAATAACATGATTTGGATGTATTGTCTATTGAAAACAAAACAAAAAAACTGCTTTGAAATTGTGATGAAAGGTCCCATATGGTCTAGCGGTCAGGATTCCTGGTTTTCACCCAGGCGGCCCGGGTTCAACTCCCGGTATGGGAAAACATGTTCTCCTGTTGTTCCTTGGTAAACAGTTTGATTGGTTTAAGACAGAAGTTTCAGTACTCCTCAGTAGATTCTCCAAACTAACAACAATGGAAAAAATTACTCTGCAATACCAGAGATTTAGTGCTCTTCAGTTTAAAACAGAACTTCAAGTACTACTCGGTAGACAATCCAACTACCAAGAATGGAACAACTCTGAAATTGGAGTATTAACTTCCAGAGCTTGTATAGCACAGTTCAAATGGGCTCTAACCACAGAGATTATCTTGCTCAATTAACAGTTTTAATCCGACACTTAAACATAGATGTTCCCATACTGGGGAAAGACCCCAGGTGAAAAACAGGAATTCTGACCTCAAGTGATGTAAGAAATTCATCATAATTGTCTTAAATTAATACAAATTAGAAGGAAATTTTATGTTAAAAAGAAAAAAAAACTGCTTTTAAAGTGCAATAAAAGGTCCCATATGGTCTAGCGGTCAGGATTCCTGGTTTTCACCCAGGCGGCCCGGGTTCAACTCCCGGTATGGGAAAACATGTTCTCCTCTTGTTCCTTGGTAAACGGGGAGTGCTGAACAATTAATGCTGATCGGTTTAAGACGGAAGTTTCAGTACTCCTCGGTAGATACTACCAACAATGGAAAAAAGACAGAAGTTTTCAGTACTCCTCAGTAGATTCTCCAAACTACCAACAATGGAAAAAATTACTCTGCAATACCAGAGATTTAGTGCTTTTCAGTTTAAAACAGAACTTCAAGTACTATTCGATAGACAATCCAACTACCAAGAATGGAACAACTCTGAAATTGGAGTATTAACTGTCGGAGCTAGTATAGCACAGTTCAAATGGACTCTGACAAGAGAGGTTGTTTTGCTCATGGGAAATTAACTGTTTTAATCAGACATTTAAACATAGATGTTCCCATACTGGGGAAAGACCCCAGGCGCAAATCAGGAATTCTGACCCCATGGGATATAAGAAATTCATCATAATTGTCTTAAATCAATACAATTTAGAAGGAAATTTTATGTTAAAAAGAAAAAAAAAACTGCTTTGAAATTACAATAAAAGGTCCCATATGGTCTAGCGGTCAGGATTCCTGGTTTTCACCCAGGCGGCCCGGGTTCAACTCCCGGTATGGGAAAACATGTTCTCCTCTTGTTCCTTGGTAAACGGTTTGATCGGTTTAAGACAGAAGTTTCAGTACTCCTCAGTAGATTCTCCAAACTAACAACAATGGAAAAAATTACTCTGCAATACCAGAGATTTAGTGCTCTTCAGTTTAAAACAGAACTTCAAGTACTACTCGGTAGACAATCCAACTACCAAGAATGGAACAACTCTGAAATTGGAGTATTAACTTCCAGAGCTTGTATAGCACAGTTCAAATGGGCTCTAACCACAGAGATTATCTTGCTCAATTAACAGTTTTAATCCGACACTTAAACATAGATGTTCCCATACTGGGGAAAGACCCCAGGTGAAAAACAGGAATTCTGACCTCATGTGATGTAAGAAATTCATCATAATTGTCTTAAATTAATACAAATTAGAAGGAAATTTTATATTAAAAAGAAAAAAAAACTGCTTTTAAAGTGCAACAAAAGGTCCCATATGGTCTAGCGGTCAGGATTCCTGGTTTTCACCCAGGCGGCCCGGGTTCAACTCCCGGTATGGGAAAACATGTTCTCCTCTTGTTCCTTGGTAAACGGGGAGTGCTGAACAATCAATGCTGATCGGTTTAAGACGGAAGTTTCAGTACTCCTCGGTAGATACTACCAACAATGGAAAAAAGACAGAAGTTTTCAGTACTCCTCAGTAGATTCTCCAAACTACCAACAATGGCAAAAATTACTCTGCAATACCAGAGATTTAGTGCTTTTCAGTTTAAAACAGAACTTCAAGTACTATTCGATAGACAATCCAACTACCAAGAATGGAACAACTCTGAAATTGGAGTATTAACTGTCGGAGCTCGTATAGCACAGTTCAAATAGACTCTGACAAGAGAGGTTGTTTTGCTCATGGGAAATTAACTGTTTTAATCCGACATTTAAACATAGATGTTCCCATACTGGGGAAAGACCCCAGGCGCAAATCAGGAATTCTGACCCCATGGGATATAAGAAATTCATCATAATTGTCTTAAATCAATACAATTTAGAAGGAAATTTTATGTTAAAAAGAAAAAAAAAACTGCTTTGAAATTGCAATAAAAGGTCCCATATGGTCTAGCGGTCAGGATTCCTGGTTTTCACCCAGGCGGCCCGGGTTCAACTCCCGGTATGGGAAAACATGTTCTCCTGTTGTTCCTTGGTAAACGGTTTGATCGGTTTAAGACAGAAGTTTCAGTACTCCTCAGTAGATTCTCCAAACTACCAACAATGGCAAAAATTACTCTGCAATACCAGAGATTTAGTGCTTTTCAGTTTAAAACAGAACTTCAAGTACTATTCGATAGACAATCCAACTACCAAGAATGGAACAACTCTGAAATTGGAGTATTAACTGTCGGAGCTCGTATAGCACAGTTCAAATAGACTCTGACAAGAGAGGTTGTTTTGCTCATGGGAAATTAACTGTTTTAATCCGACATTTAAACATAGATGTTCCCATACTGGGGAAAGACCCCAGGCGCAAATCAGGAATTCTGACCCCATGGGATATAAGAAATTCATCATAATTGTCTTAAATCAATACAATTTAGAAGGAAATTTTATGTTAAAAAGAAAAAAAAAACTGCTTTGAAATTGCAATAAAAGGTCCCATATGGTCTAGCGGTCAGGATTCCTGGTTTTCACCCAGGCGGCCCGGGTTCAACTCCCGGTATGGGAAAACATGTTCTCCTGTTGTTCCTTGGTAAACGGTTTGATCGGTTTAAGACAGAAGTTTCAGTACTCCTCAGTAGATTCTCCAAACTAACAACAATGGAAAAAATTACTCTGCAATACCAGAGATTTAGTGCTCTTCAGTTTAAAACAGAACTTCAAGTACTACTCGGTAGACAATCCAACTACCAAGAATGGAACAACTCTGAAATTGGAGTATTAACTTCCAGAGCTTGTATAGCACAGTTCAAATGGGCTCTAACCACAGAGATTATCTTGCTCAATTAACAGTTTTAATCCGACACTTAAACATAGATGTTCCCATACTGGGGAAAGACCCCAGGTGAAAAACAGGAATTCTGACCTCATGTGATGTAAGAAATTCATCATAATTGTCTTAAATTAATACAAATTAGAAGGAAATTTTATATTAAAAAGAAAAAAAAACTGCTTTTAAAGTGCAACAAAAGGTCCCATATGGTCTAGCGGTCAGGATTCCTGGTTTTCACCCAGGCGGCCCGGGTTCAACTCCCGGTATGGGAAAACATGTTCTCCTCTTGTTCCTTGGTAAACGGGGAGTGCTGAACAATTAATGCTGATCGGTTTAAGACGGAAGTTTCAGTACTCCTCGGTAGATACTACCAACAATGGAAAAAAGACAGAAGTTTTCAGTACTCCTCAGTAGATTCTCCAAACTACCAACAATGGAAAAAATTACTCTGCAATACCAGAGATTTAGTGCTTTTCAGTTTAAAACAGAACTTCAAGTACTATTCGATAGACAATCCAACTACCAAGAATGGAACAACTCTGAAATTGGAGTATTAACTGTCGGAGCTCGTATAGCACAGTTCAAATAGACTCTGACAAGAGAGGTTGTTTTGCTCATGGGAAATTAACTGTTTTAATCAGACATTTAAACATAGATGTTCCCATACTGGGGAAAGACCCCAGGCGCAAATCAGGAATTCTGACCCCATGGGATATAAGAAATTCATCATAATCGTCTTAAATCAATACAATTTAGAAGGAAATTTTATGTTAAAAAGAAAAAAAAAAACTGCTTTGAAATTGTAATAAAAGGTCCCATATGGTCTAGCGGTCAGGATTCCTGGTTTTCACCCAGGCGGCCAGGGTTCAACTCCCGGTATGGGAAAACATGTTCTCCTGTTGTTCCTTGGTAAACGGTTTGATCGGTTTAAGACAGAAGTTTCAGTACTCCTCAGTAGATTCTCCAAACTAACAACAATGGAAAAAATTACTCTGCAATACCAGAGATTTAGTGCTCTTCAGTTTAAAACAGAACTTCAAGTACTACTCGGTAGACAATCCAACTACCAAGAATGGAACAACTCTGAAATTGGAGTATTAACTTCCAGAGCTTGTATAGCACAGTTCAAATGGGCTCTAACCACAGAGATTATCTTGCTCAATTAACAGTTTTAATCCGACACTTAAACATAGATGTTCCCATACTGGGGAAAGACCCCAGGTGAAAAACAGGAATTCTGACCTCATGTGATGTAAGAAATTCATCATAATTGTCTTAAATTAATACAAATTAGAAGGAAATTTTATATTAAAAAGAAAAAAAAACTGCTTTTAAAGTGCAACAAAAGGTCCCATATGGTCTAGCGGTCAGGATTCCTGGTTTTCACCCAGGCGGCCCGGGTTCAACTCCCGGTATGGGAAAACATGTTCTCCTCTTGTTCCTTGGTAAACGGGGAGTGCTGAACAATTAATGCTGATCGGTTTAAGACAGAAGTTTCAGTACTCCTCGGTAGATACTACCAACAATGGAAAAAAGACAGAAATTTTCAGTACTCCTCAGTAGATTCTCCAAACTACCAAAAATGGCAAAAATTACTCTGCAATACCAGAGATTTAGTGCTTTTCAGTTTAAAACAGAACTTCAAGTACTATTCGATAGACAATCCAACTACCAAGAATGGAACAACTCTGAAATTGGAGTATTAACTGTCGGAGCTAGTATAGCACAGTTCAAATGGACTCTGACAAGAGAGGTTGTTTTGCTCATGGGAAATTAACTGTTTTAATCAGACATTTAAACATAGATGTTCCCATACTGGGGAAAGACCCCAGGCGCAAATCAGGAATTCTGACCCCATGGGATATAAGAAATTCATCATAATTGTCTTAAATCAATACAATTTAGAAGGAAATTTTATGTTAAAAAGAAAAAAAAAACTGCTTTGAAATTGCAATAAAAGGTCCCATATGGTCTAGCGGTCAGGATTCCTGGTTTTCACCCAGGCGGCCCGGGTTCAACTCCCGGTATGGGAAAACATGTTCTCCTCTTGTTCCTTGGTAAACGGTTTGATCGGTTTAAGACAGAAGTTTCAGTACTCCTCAGTAGATTCTCCAAACTAACAACAATGGAAAAAATTACTCTGCAATACCAGAGATTTAGTGCTCTTCAGTTTAAAACAGAACTTCAAGTACTACTCGGTAGACAATCCAACTACCAAGAATGGAACAACTCTGAAATTGGAGTATTAACTTCCAGAGCTTGTATAGCACAGTTCAAATGGGCTCTAACCACAGAGATTATCTTGCTCAATTAACAGTTTTAATCCGACACTTAAACATAGATGTTCCCATACTGGGGAAAGACCCCAGGTGAAAAACAGGAATTCTGACCTCATGTGATGTAAGAAATTCATCATAATTGTCTTAAATTAATACAAATTAGAAGGAAATTTTATGTTAAAAAGAAAAAAAAACTGCTTTTAAAGTGCAATAAAAGGTCCCATATGGTCTAGCGGTCAGGATTCCTGGTTTTCACCTAGGCGGCCCGGGTTCAACTCCCGGTATGGGAAAACATGTTCTCCTCTTGTTCCTTGGTAAACGGGGAGTGCTGAACAATTAATGCTGATCGGTTTAAGACGGAAGTTTCAGTACTCCTCGGTAGATACTACCAACAATGGAAAAAAGACAGAAGTTTTCAGTACTCCTCAGTAGATTCTCCAAACTACCAACAATGGCAAAAATTACTCTGCAATACCAGAGATTTAGTGCTTTTCAGTTTAAAACAGAACTTCAAGTACTATTCGATAGACAATCCAACTACCAAGAATGGAACAACTCTGAAATTGGAGTACTAACTGTCGGAGCTAGTATAGCACAGTTCAAATGGACTCTGACAAGAGAGGTTGTTTTGCTCATGGGAAATTAACTGTTTTAATCAGACATTTAAACATAGATGTTCCCATACTGGGGAAAGACCCCAGGCGCAAATCAGGAATTCTGACCCCATGGGATATAAGAAATTCATCATAATTGTCTTAAATCAATACAATTTAGAAGGAAATTTTATGTTAAAAAGAAAAAAAAAACTGCTTTGAAATTGCAATAAAAGGTCCCATATGGTCTAGCGGTCAGGATTCCTGGTTTTCACCCAGGCGGCCCGGGTTCAACTCCCGGTATGGGAAAACATGTTCTCCTCTTGTTCCTTGGTAAACGGTTTGATCGGTTTAAGACAGAAGTTTCAGTACTCCTCAGTAGATTCTCCAAACTAACAACAATGGAAAAAATTACTCTGCAATACCAGAGATTTAGTGCTCTTCAGTTTAAAACAGAACTTCAAGTACTACTCGGTAGACAATCCAACTACCAAGAATGGAACAACTCTGAAATTGGAGTATTAACTTCCAGAGCTTGTATAGCACAGTTCAAATGGGCTCTAACCACAGAGATTATCTTGCTCAATTAACAGTTTTAATCCGACACTTAAACATAGATGTTCCCATACTGGGGAAAGACCCCAGGTGAAAAACAGGAATTCTGACCTCATGTGATGTAAGAAATTCATCATAATTGTCTTAAATTAATACAAATTAGAAGGAAATTTTATGTTAAAAAGAAGAAAAAACTGCTTTTAAAGTGCAATAAAAGGTCCCATATGGTCTAGCGGTCAGGATTCCTGGTTTTCACACAGGCGGCCCGGGTTCAACTCATGTTCAAAACATGTTCTCCTCTTGTTCCTTGGTAAACGGGGAGTGCTGAACAATTAATGCTGATCGGTTTAAGACGGAAGTTTCAGTACTCCTCGGTAGATACTACCAACAATGGAAAAAAGACAGAAGTTTTCAGTACTCCTCAGTAGATTCTCCAAACTACCAACAATGGAAAAAATTACTCTGCAATACCAGAGATTTAGTGCTTTTCAGTTTAAAACAGAACTTCAAGTACTATTCGATAGACAATCCAACTACCAAGAATGGAACAACTCTGAAATTGGAGTATTAACTGTCGGAGCTAGTATAGCACAGTTCAAATGGACTCTGACAAGAGAGGTTGTTTTGCTCATGGGAAATTAACTGTTTTAATCAGACATTTAAACATAGATGTTCCCATACTGGGGAAAGACCCCAGGCGCAAATCAGGAATTCTGACCCCATGGGATATAAGAAATTCATCATAATTGTCTTAAATCAATACAATTTAGAAGGAAATTTTATGTTAAAAAGAAAAAAAAACTGCTTTGAAATTGCAATAAAAGGTCCCATATGGTCTAGCGGTCAGGATTCCTGGTTTTCACCCAGGCGGCCCGGGTTCAATTCCCGGTATGGGAAAACATGTTCTCCTGTTGTTCCTTGGTAAACGGTTTGATCGGTTTAAGACAGAAGTTTCAGTACTCCTCAGTAGATTCTCCAAACTAACAACAATGGAAAAAATTACTCTGCAATACCAGAGATTTAGTGCTCTTCAGTTTAAAACAGAACTTCAAGTACTACTCGGTAGACAATCCAACTACCAAGAATGGAACAACTCTGAAATTGGAGTATTAACTTCCAGAGCTTGTATAGCACAGTTCAAATGGGCTCTAACCACAGAGATTATCTTGCTCAATTAACAGTTTTAATCCGACACTTAAACATAGATGTTCCCATACTGGGGAAAGACCCCAGGTGAAAAACAGGAATTCTGACCTCATGTGATGTAAGAAATTCATTATAATTGTCTTAAATTAATACAAATTAGAAGGAAATTTTATGTTAAAAAGAAAAAAAAAACTGCTTTTAAAGTGCAATAAAAGGTCCCATATGGTCTAGCGGTCAGGATTCCTGGTTTTCACCCAGGCGGCCCGGGTTCAACTCATGTTCAAAACATGTTCTCCTCTTGTTCCTTGGTAAACGGGGAGTGCTGAACAATTAATGCTGATCGGTTTAAGACGGAAGTTTCAGTACTCCTCGGTAGATACTACCAACAATGGAAAAAAGACAGAAGTTTTCAGTACTCCTCAGTAGATTCTCCAAACTACCAACAATGGAAAAAATTACTCTGCAATACCAGAGATTTAGTGCTTTTCAGTTTAAAACAGAACTTCAAGTACTATTCGATAGACAATCCAACTACCAAGAATGGAACAACTCTGAAATTGGAGTATTAACTGTCGGAGCTAGTATAGCACAGTTCAAATGGACTCTGACAAGAGAGGTTGTTTTGCTCATGGGAAATTAACTGTTTTAATCAGACATTTAAACATAGATGTTCCCATACTGGGGAAAGACCCCAGGCGCAAATCAGGAATTCTGACCCCATGGGATATAAGAAATTCATCATAATTGTCTTAAATTAATACAATTTAGAAGGAAATTTTATGTTAAAAAGAAAAAAAAAACTGCTTTGAAATTGCAATAAAAGGTCCCATATGGTCTAGCGGTCAGGATTCCTGATTTTCACCCAGGCGGCCCAGGTTCAACTCCTGGTATGGGAAAACATGTTCTCCTCTTGTTCCTTGGTAAACAGGGAGTGCTGAACAATTAATGCTGATCGGTTTAAGACGGAAGTTTCAGTACTCCTCGGTAGATACTACCAACAATGGAAAAAAGACAGAAGTTTTCAGTACTCCTCAGTAGATTCTCCAAACTACCAACAATGGAAAAAATTACTCTGCAATACCAGAGATTTAGTGCTTTTCAGTTTAAAACAGAACTTCAAGTACTATTCGATAGACAATCCAACTACCAAGAATGGAACATCTCTGAAATTGGAGTATTAACTGTCGGAGCTAGTATAGCACAGTTCAAATGGACTCTGACGAGAGGTCGTTTTGCTCATGGGAAATTAACTGTTTTAATCCGACATTTAAACATAGATGTTCCCATACTGGGGAAAGACCCCAGGCGCAAATCAGGAATTCTGACCCCATGGGATATAAGAAATTCATCATAATTGTCTTAAATCAATACAATTTAGAAGGAAATTTTATGTTAAAAAGAAAAAAAAAACTGCTTTGAAATTGCGATAAAAGGTCCCATATGGTCTAGCGGTCAGGATTCCTGGTTTTCACCCAGGCGGCCCGGGTTCAACTCCCGGTATGGGAAAACATGTTCTCCTGTTGTTCCTTGGTAAACGGTTTGATCGGTTTAAGACAGAAGTTTCAGTACTCCTCAGTAGATTCTCCAAACTAACAACAATGGAAAAAATTTCTCTGCAATACCAGAGATTTAGTGCTCTTCAGTTTAAAACAGAACTTCAAGTACTATTCGATAGACAATCCAACTACCAAGAATGGAACAACTCTGAAATTGGAGTATTAACTGTCGGAGCTAGTATAGCACAGTTCAAATGGACTCTGACAAGAGAGGTTGTTTTGCTCATGGGAAATTAACTGTTTTAATCAGACATTTAAACATAGATGTTCCCATACTGGGGAAAGACCCCAGGCGCAAATCAGGAATTCTGACCCCATGGGATATAAGAAATTCATCATAATTGTCTTAAATCAATACAATTTAGAAGGAAATTTTATGTTAAAAAGAAAAAAAAAACTGCTTTGAAATTGCAATAAAAGGTCCCATATGGTCTAGCGGTCAGGATTCCTGGTTTTCACCCAGGGGGCCCGGGTTCAACTCCCGGTATGGGAAAACATGTTCTCCTCTTGTTCCTTGGTAAACAGGGAGTGCTGAACAATTAATGCTGATCGGTTTAAGACGTAAGTTTCAGTACTCCTCGGTAGATACTACCAACAATGGAAAAAAGACAGAAGTTTTCAGTACTCCTCAGTAGATTCTCCAAACTACCAACAATGGAAAAAATTACTCTGCAATACCAGAGATTTAGTGCTTTTCAGTTTAAAACAGAACTTCAAGTACTATTCGATAGACAATCCAACTACCAAGAATGGAACATCTCTGAAATTGGAGTATTAACTGTCGGAGCTAGTATAGCACAGTTCAAATGGACTCTGACAAGAGAGGTCGTTTTGCTCATGGGAAATTAACTGTTTTAATCCGACATTTAAACATAGATGTTCCCATACTGGGGAAAGACCCCAGGCGCAAATCAGGAATTCTGACCCCATGGGATATAAGAAATTCATCATAATTGTCTTAAATCAATACACTTTAGAAGGAAATTTTATGTTAAAAAGAAAAAAAAAACTGCTTTGAAATTGCGATAAAAGGTCCCATATGGTCTAGCGGTCAGGATTCCTGGTTTTCACCCAGGCGGCCCGGGTTCAACTCCCGGTATGGGAAAACATGTTCTCCTCTTGTTCCTTGGTAAACGGTTTGATCGGTTTAAGACAGAAGTTTCAGTACTCCTCAGTAGATTCTCCAAACTAACAACAATGGAAAAAATTACTCTGCAATACCAGAGATTTAGTGCTCTTCAGTTTAAAACAGAACTTCAAGTACTACTCGGTAGACAATCCAACTACCAAGAATGGAACAACTCTGAAATTGGAGTATTAACTTCCAGAGCTTGTATAGCACAGTTCAAATGGGCTCTAACCACAGAGATTATCTTGCTCAATTAACAGTTTTAATCCGACACTTAAACATAGATGTTCCCATACTGGGGAAAGACCCCAGGTGAAAAACAGGAATTCTGACCTCATGTGATGTAAGAAATTCATCATAATTGTCTTAAATTAATACAAATTAGAAGGAAATTTTATGTTAAAAAGAAAAAAAAACTGCTTTTAAAGTGCAATAAAAGGTCCCATATGGTCTAGCGGTCAGGATTCCTGGTTTTCACCCAGGCGGCCCGGGTTCAACTCCCGGTATGGGAAAACATGTTCTCCTCTTGTTCCTTGGTAAACGGGGAGTGCTGAACAATTAATGCTGATCGGTTTAAGACAGAAGTTTTCAGTACTCCTCAGTAGATTCTCCAAACTAACAACAATGGAAAAAATTACTCTGCAATACCAGAGATTTAGTGCTCTTCAGTTTAAAACAGAACTTCAAGTACTACTCGGTAGACAATCCAACTACCAAGAATGGAACAACTCTGAAATTGGAGTATTAACTTCCAGAGCTTGTATAGCACAGTTCAAATGGGCTCTAACCACAGAGATTATCTTGCTCAATTAACAGTTTTAATCCGACACTTAAACATAGATGTTCCCATACTGGGGAAAGACCCCAGGTGAAAAACAGGAATTCTGACCTCATGTGATGTAAGAAATTCATTATAATTGTCTTAAATTAATACAAATTAGAAGGAAATTTTATGTTAAAAAGAAAAAAAAAACTGCTTTTAAAGTGCAATAAAAGGTCCCATATGGTCTAGCGGTCAGGATTCCTGGTTTTCACCCAGGCGGCCCGGGTTCAACTCATGTTCAAAACATGTTCTCCTCTTGTTCCTTGGTAAACGGGGAGTGCTGAACAATTAATGCTGATCGGTTTAAGACGGAAGTTTCAGTACTCCTCGGTAGATACTACCAACAATGGAAAAAAGACAGAAGTTTTCAGTACTCCTCAGTAGATTCTCCAAACTACCAACAATGGAAAAAATTACTCTGCAATACCAGAGATTTAGTGCTTTTCAGTTTAAAACAGAACTTCAAGTACTATTCGATAGACAATCCAACTACCAAGAATGGAACAACTCTGAAATTGGAGTATTAACTGTCGGAGCTAGTATAGCACAGTTCAAATGGACTCTGACAAGAGAGGTTGTTTTGCTCATGGGAAATTAACTGTTTTAATCAGACATTTAAACATAGATGTTCCCATACTGGGGAAAGACCCCAGGCGCAAATCAGGAATTCTGACCCCATGGGATATAAGAAATTCATCATAATTGTCTTAAATCAATACAATTTAGAAGGAAATTTTATGTTAAAAAGAAAAAAAAAACTGCTTTGAAATTGCAACAAAAGGTCCCATATGGTCTAGCGGTCAGGATTCCTGGTTTTCACCCAGGCGGCCCGGGTTCAACTCCCGGTATGGGAAAACATGTTCTCCTCTTGTTCCTTGGTAAATGGTTTGATCGGTTTAAGACAGAAGTTTCAGTACTCCTCAGTAGATTCTCCAAACTAACAACAATGGAAAAAATTACTCTGCAATACCAGAGATTTAGTGCTCTTCAGTTTAAAACAGAACTTCAAGTACTACTCGGTAGACAATCCAACTACCAAGAATGGAACAACTCTGAAATTGGAGTATTAACTTCCAGAGCTTGTATAGCACAGTTCAAATGGGCTCTAACCACAGAGATTATCTTGCTCAATTAACAGTTTTAATCCGACACTTAAACATAGATGTTCCCATACTGGGGAAAGACCCCAGGTGAAAAACAGGAATTCTGACCTCATGTGATGTAAGAAATTCATCATAATTGTCTTAAATTAATACAAATAAGAAGGAAATTTTAAACTAAAAAGAAAAAAAAACTGCTTTTAAAGTGCGACAAAAGGTCCCATATGGTCTAGCGGTCAGGATTCCTGGTTTTCACCCAGGCGGCCCGGGTTCAACTCCCGGTATGGGAAAACATGTTCTCCTCTTGTTCCTTGGTAAACGGGGAGTGCTGAACAATTAATGCTGATCGGTTTAAGACAGAAGTTTTCAGTACTCCTCAGTAGATTCTCCAAACTACCAACAATGGAAAAAATTACTCTGCAATACCAGAGATTTAGTGCTTTTCAGTTTAAAACAGAACTTCAAGTACTATTCGATAGACAATCCAACTACCAAGAATGGAACAACTCTGAAATTGGAGTACTAACTGTCGGAGCTAGTATAGCACAGTTCAAATGGACTCTGACAAGAGAGGTTGTTTTGCTCATGGGAAATTAACTGTTTTAATCAGACATTTAAACATAGATGTTCCCATACTGGGGAAAGACCCCAGGCGCAAATCAGGAATTCTGACCCCATGGGATATAAGAAATTCATCATAATTGTCTTAAATCAATACAATTTAGAAGGAAATTTTATGTTAAAAAGAAAAAGAAAACTGCTTTGAAATTGCAATAAAAGGTCCCATATGGTCTAGCGGTCAGGATTCCTGGTTTTCACCCAGGCGGCCCGGGTTCAACTCCCGGTATGGGAAAACATGTTCTCCTCTTGTTCCTTGGTAAACGGTTTGATCGGTTTAAGACAGAAGTTTCAGTACTCCTCAGTAGATTCTCCAAACTAACAACAATGGAAAAAATTACTCTGCAATACCAGAGATTTAGTGCTCTTCAGTTTAAAACAGAACTTCAAGTACTACTCGGTAGACAATCCAACTACCAAGAATGGAACAACTCTGAAATTGGAGTATTAACTTCCAGAGCTTGTATAGCACAGTTCAAATGGGCTCTAACCACAGAGATTATCTTGCTCAATTAACAGTTTTAATCCGACACTTAAACATAGATGTTCCCATACTGGGGAAAGACCCCAGGTGAAAAACAGGAATTCTGACCTCATGTGATGTAAGAAATTCATTATAATTGTCTTAAATTAATACAAATTAGAAGGAAATTTTATGTTAAAAAGAAAAAAAAACTGCTTTTAAAGTGCAATAAAAGGTCCCATATGGTCTAGCGGTCAGGATTCCTGGTTTTCACCCAGGCGGCCCGGGTTCAACTCATGTTCAAAACATGTTCTCCTCTTGTTCCTTGGTAAACGGGGAGTGCTGAACAATTAATGCTGATCGGTTTAAGACGGAAGTTTCAGTACTCCTCGGTAGATACTACCAACAATGGAAAAAAGACAGAAGTTTTCAGTACTCCTCAGTAGATTCTCCAAACTACCAACAATGGAAAAAATTACTCTGCAATACCAGAGATTTAGTGCTTTTCAGTTTAAAACAGAACTTCAAGTACTATTCGATAGACAATCCAACTACCAAGAATGGAACAACTCTGAAATTGGAGTATTAACTGTCGGAGCTAGTATAGCACAGTTCAAATGGACTCTGACAAGAGAGGTCGTTTTGCTCATGGGAAATTAACTGTTTTAATCCGACATTTAAACATAGATGTTCCCATACTGGGGAAAGACCCCAGGCGCAAATCAGGAATTCTGACCCCATGGGATATAAGAAATTCATCATAATTGTCTTAAATCAATACACTTTAGAAGGAAATTTTATGTTAAAAAGAAAAAAAAAACTGCTTTGAAATTGCGATAAAAGGTCCCATATGGTCTAGCGGTCAGGATTCCTGGTTTTCACCCAGGCGGCCCGGGTTCAACTCCCGGTATGGGAAAACATGTTCTCCTCTTGTTCCTTGGTAAACGGTTTGATCGGTTTAAGACAGAAGTTTCAGTACTCCTCAGTAGATTCTCCAAACTAACAACAATGGAAAAAATTACTCTGCAATACCAGAGATTTAGTGCTCTTCAGTTTAAAACAGAACTTCAAGTACTACTCGGTAGACAATCCAACTACCAAGAATGGAACAACTCTGAAATTGGAGTATTAACTTCCAGAGCTTGTATAGCACAGTTCAAATGGGCTCTAACCACAGAGATTATCTTGCTCAATTAACAGTTTTAATCCGACACTTAAACATAGATGTTCCCATACTGGGGAAAGACCCCAGGTGAAAAACAGGAATTCTGACCTCATGTGATGTAAGAAATTCATCATAATTGTCTTAAATTAATACAAATAAGAAGGAAATTTTATACTAAAAAGAAAAAAAAACTGCTTTTAAAGTGCAACAAAAGGTCCCATATGGTCTAGCGGTCAGGATTCCTGGTTTTCACCCAGGCGGCCCGGGTTCAACTCCCGGTATGGGAAAACATGTTCTCCTCTTGTTCCTTGGTAAACGGGGAGTGCTGAACAATTAATGCTGATCGGTTTAAGACAGAAGTTTTCAGTACTCCTCGGTAGATAGTACCAACAATGGAAAAAAGACAGAAGTTTTCAGTACTCCTCAGTAGATTCTCCAAACTACCAACAATGGAAAAAGTTACTCTGCAATACCAGAGATTTAGTGCTTTTCAGTTTAAAACAGAACTTCAAGTACTATTCGATAGACAATCCAACTACCAAGAATGGAACAACTCTGAAATTGGAGTATTAACTGTCGGAGCTAGTATAGCACAGTTCAAATGGACTCTGACAAGAGAGGTTGTTTTGCTCATGGGAAATTAACTGTTTTAATCAGACATTTAAACATAGATGTTCCCATACTGGGGAAAGACCCCAGGCGCAAATCAGGAATTCTGACCCCATGGGATATAAGAAATTCATCATAATTGTCTTAAATTAATACAAATTAGAAGGAAATTTTATGTTAAAAAGAAAAAAAAAACTGCTTTTAAAGTGCAATAAAAGGTCCCATATGGTCTAGCGGTCAGGATTCCTGGTTTTCACCCAGGCGGCCTGGGTTCAACTCATGTTCAAAACATGTTCTCCTCTTGTTCCTTGGTAAACGGGGAGTGCTGAACAATTAATGCTGATCGGTTTAAGACGGAAGTTTCAGTACTCCTCGGTAGATACTACCAACAATGGAAAAAAGACAGAAGTTTTCAGTACTCCTCAGTAGATTCTCCAAACTACCAACAATGGAAAAAATTACTCTGCAATACCAGAGATTTAGTGCTTTTCAGTTTAAAACAGAACTTCAAGTACTATTCGATAGACAATCCAACTACCAAGAATGGAACAACTCTGAAATTGGAGTATTAACTGTCGGAGCTAGTATAGCACAGTTCAAATGGACTCTGACAAGAGAGGTTGTTTTGCTCATGGGAAATTAACTGTTTTAATCAGACATTTAAACATAGATGTTCCCATACTGGGGAAAGACCCCAGGCGCAAATCAGGAATTCTGACCCCATGGGATATAAGAAATTCATCATAATTGTCTTAAATCAATACAATTTAGAAGGAAATTTTATGTTAAAAAGAAAAAAAAAACTGCTTTGAAATTGCAACAAAAGGTCCCATATGGTCTAGCGGTCAGGATTCCTGGTTTTCACCCAGGCGGCCCGGGTTCAACTCCCGGTATGGGAAAACATGTTCTCCTCTTGTTCCTTGGTCAACGGTTTGATCGGTTTAAGACAGAAGTTTCAGTACTCCTCAGTAGATTCTCCAAACTAACAACAATGGAAAAAATTACTCTGCAATACCAGAGATTTAGTGCTCTTCAGTTTAAAACAGAACTTCAAGTACTACTCGGTAGACAATCCAACTACCAAGAATGGAACAACTCTGAAATTGGAGTATTAACTTCCAGAGCTTGTATAGCACAGTTCAAATGGGCTCTAACCACAGAGATTATCTTGCTCAATTAACAGTTTTAATCCGACACTTAAACATAGATGTTCCCATACTGGGGAAAGACCCCAGGTGAAAAACAGGAATTCTGACCTCATGTGATGTAAGAAATTCATCATTATTGTCTTAAATTAATACAAATTAGAAGGAAATTTTATACTAAAAAGAAAAAAAAAACTGCTTTTAAAGTGCGACAAAAGGTCCCATATGGTCTAGCGGTCAGGATTCCTGGTTTTCACCCAGGCGGCCCGGGTTCAACTCCCGGTATGGGAAAACATGTTCTCCTCTTGTTCCTTGGTAAACGGGGAGTGCTGAACAATTAATGCTGATCGGTTTAAGACGGAAGTTTCAGTACTCCTCGGTAGATACTACCAACAATGGAAAAAAGACAGAAGTTTTCAGTACTCCTCAGTAGATTCTCCAAACTACCAACAATGGAAAAAATTACTCTGCAATACCAGAGATTTAGTGCTTTTCAGTTTAAAACAGAACTTCAAGTACTATTCGATAGACAATCCAACTACCAAGAATGGAACAACTCTGAAATTGGAGTATTAACTGTCGGAGCTAGTATAGCACAGTTCAAATGGACTCTGACAAGAGAGGTTGTTTTGCTCATGGGAAATTAACTGTTTTAATCAGACATTTAAACATAGATGTTCCCATACTGGGGAAAGACCCCAGGCGCAAATCAGGAATTCTGACCCCATGGGATATAAGAAATTCATCATAATTGTCTTAAATCAATACAATTTAGAAGGAAATTTTATGTTAAAAAGAAAAAAAAACTGCTTTGAAATTGCAATAAAAGGTCCCATATGGTCTAGCGGTCAGGATTCCTGGTTTTCACCCAGGCGGCCCGGGTTCAACTCCCGGTATGGGAAAACATGTTCTCCTCTTGTTCCTTGGTAAACGGTTTGATCGGTTTAAGACAGAAGTTTCAGTACTCCTCAGTAGATTCTCCAAACTAACAACAATGGAAAAAATTTGTCTGCAATACCAGAGATTTAGTGCTCTTCAGTTTAAAACAGAACTTCAAGTACTATTCGATAGACAATCCAACTACCAAGAATGGAACAACTCTGAAATTGGAGTATTAACTTCCAGAGCTTGTATAGCACAGTTCAAATGGGCTCTAACCACAGAGATTATCTTGCTCAATTAACAGTTTTAATCCGACACTTAAACATAGATGTTCCCATACTGGGGAAAGACCCCAGGTGAAAAACAGGAATTCTGACCTCATGTGATGTAAGAAATTCATCATAATTGTCTTAAATTAATACAAATTAGAAGGAAATTTTATGTTAAAAAGAAAAAAAAACTGCTTTGAAATTGCAATAAAAGGTCCCATATTTTCTAGCGGTCAGGATTCCTGGTTTTCACCCAGGCGGCCCGGGTTCAACTCCCGGTATGGGAAAACATGTTCTCCTCTTGTTCCTTGGTAAACGGGGAGTGCTGAACAATTAATGCTGATCGGATTAAGACAGAAGTTTCAGTACTCCTCAGTAGATACTCCAAACTACCAACAATGGAAAAAAGACAGAAGTTTTCAGTACTCCTCAGTAGATTCTCCAAACTACAAACAATGGAAAAAATTACTCTGCAATACCAAGGATTTAGTGCCGTTCAGTTTAAAACAGAAATTCAAGTACTACTCAATAGACAATCCAACTACCAAGAATGGAAGAACTTACTCTGAAATAGGAGTATTAACTGCCGGAGCTTGTATGGCACAGTTCAAATGGACTCTAACCACAGAGATTATCTTGCTCATGGGAAATTAACAGTTTTAATCAGACATTTAAACATAGATGTTCCCATACTGGGGAAAGACCCCAGGCGCAAATCAGGAATTCTGACCCCATGTGATGTAAGAAGTTCATCATAATTGTCTTAAATTAATACAAATTAGAAGGAAATTGTATGTTAAAAAGAAAAAAAAACTGCTTTTAAAGTGCAATAAAAGGTCCCATATGGTCTAGCGGTCAGGATTCCTGGTTTTCACCCAGGCGGCCCGGGTTCAACTCCCGGTATGGGAAAACATGTTCTCCTCTTGTTACTTGGTAAACGGTTTGATCGGTTTAAGACAGAAGTTTCAGTACTCCTCGGTAGATACTACCAACAATGGAAAAAAGACAGAAGTTTTCAGTACTCCTCAGTAGATTCTCCAAACTACCAACAATGGAAAAAGTTACTCTGCAATACCAGAGATTTAGTGCTTTTCAGTTTAAAACAGAACTTCAAGTACTATTCGATAGACAATCCAACTACCAAGAATGGAACAACTCTGAAATTAGAGTATTAACTTCTGGAGCTCGTATAGCACAGTTCAAATGGACTCTGACAAGAGAGGTTGTTTTGCTCATGGGAAATTAACTGTTTTAATCAGACATTTAAACATAGATGTTCCCATACTGGGGAAAGACCCCAGGCGCAAATCAGGAATTCTGACCCCATGGGATATAAGAAATTCATCATAATTGTCTTAAATCAATACACTTTAGAAGGAAATTTTATGTTAAAAAGAAAAAAAAAACTGCTTTGAAATTGCGATAAAAGGTCCCATATGGTCTAGCGGTCAGGATTCCTGGTTTTCACCCAGGCGGCCCGGGTTCAACTCCCGGTATGGGAAAACATGTTCTCCTCTTGTTCCTTGGTAAACGGTTTGATCGGTTTAAGACAGAAGTTTCAGTACTCCTCAGTAGATTCTCCAAACTAACAACAATGGAAAAAATTACTCTGCAATACCAGAGATTTAGTGCTCTTCAGTTTAAAACAGAACTTCAAGTACTACTCGGTAGACAATCCAACTACCAAGAATGGAACAACTCTGAAATTGGAGTATTAACTTCCAGAGCTTGTATAGCACAGTTCAAATGGGCTCTAACCACAGAGATTATCTTGCTCAATTAACAGTTTTAATCCGACACTTAAACATAGATGTTCCCATACTGGGGAAAGACCCCAGGTGAAAAACAGGAATTCTGACCTCATGTGATGTAAGAAATTCATCATAATTGTCTTAAATTAATACAAATTAGAAGGAAATTTTATATTAAAAAGAAAAAAAAACTGCTTTTAAAGTGCAACAAAAGGTCCCATATGGTCTAGCGGTCAGGATTCCTGGTTTTCACCCAGGCGGCCCGGGTTCAACTCCCGGTATGGGAAAACATGTTCTCCTCTTGTTCCTTGGTAAACGGGGAGTGCTGAACAATTAATGCTGATCGGTTTAAGACGGAAGTTTCAGTACTCCTCGGTAGATACTACCAACAATGGAAAAAAGACAGAAGTTTTCAGTACTCCTCAGTAGATTCTCCAAACTACCAACAATGGAAAAAATTACTCTGCAATACCAGAGATTTAGTGCTTTTCAGTTTAAAACAGAACTTCAAGTACTATTCGATAGACAATCCAACTACCAAGAATGGAACAACTCTGAAATTGGAGTATTAACTGTCGGAGCTCGTATAGCACAGTTCAAATAGACTCTGACAAGAGAGGTTGTTTTGCTCATGGGAAATTAACTGTTTTAATCAGACATTTAAACATAGATGTTCCCATACTGGGGAAAGACCCCAGGCGCAAATCAGGAATTCTGACCCCATGGGATATAAGAAATTCATCATAATCGTCTTAAATCAATACAATTTAGAAGGAAATTTTATGTTAAAAAGAAAAAAAAAAACTGCTTTGAAATTGTAATAAAAGGTCCCATATGGTCTAGCGGTCAGGATTCCTGGTTTTCACCCAGGCGGCCCGGGTTCAACTCCCGGTATGGGAAAACATGTTCTCCTCTTGTTACTTGGTAAACGGTTTGATCGGTTTAAGACAGAAGTTTCAGTACTCCTCGGTAGATTCTCCAAACTAACAACAATGGAAAAAATTACTCTGCAATACCAGAGATTTAGTGCTCTTCAGTTTAAAACAGAACTTCAAGTACTACTCGGTAGACAATCCAACTACCAAGAATGGAACAACTCTGAAATTGGAGTATTAACTTCCAGAGCTTGTATAGCACAGTTCAAATGGGCTCTAACCACAGAGATTATCTTGCTCAATTAACAGTTTTAATCCGACACTTAAACATAGATGTTCCCATACTGGGGAAAGACCCCAGGTGAAAAACAGGAATTCTGACCTCATGTGATGTAAGAAATTCATCATAATTGTCTTAAATTAATACAATTTAGAAGGAAATTTTATGTTAAAAAGAAAAAAAAACTGCTTTGAAATTGCAATAAAAGGTCCCATATGGTCTAGCGGTCAGGATTCCTGGTTTTCACCCAGGCGGCCCGGGTTCAACTCCCGGTATGGGAAAACATGTTCTCCTCTTGTTCCTTGGTAAACAGGGAGTGCTGAACAATTAATGCTGATCGGTTTAAGATGGAAGTTTCAGTACTCCTCAGTAGATACTCCAAACTACCAACAATGGAAAAAAGACAGAAGCTTTCAGTACTCCTCAGTAGATTCTCCAAACTACAAACAATGGAAAAAATTACTCTGCAATACCAAAGATTTAGTGCCGTTCAGTTTAAAACAGAAATTCAAGTACTACTCGATAGACAATCCAACTACCAAGAATGGAAGAACTTACTATGAAATAGGAGTATTAACTGCCGGAGCTCGTATAGCACAGTTCAAATGGACTCTAACCACAGAGTTTATCTTGCTCATGGGAAATTAACAGTTTTAATCCGACATTTAAACATAGATGTTCCCATACTGGGGAAAGACCCCAGGCGCAAATCAGGAATTCTGACCCCATGTGATGTAAGAAGTTCATCATAATTGTCTTAAATTAATACAATTTAGAAGGAAATTTTATGTTAAAAAGAAAAAAAAATGCTTTGAAATTGCAATAAAAGGTCCCATATGGTCTAGCGGTCAGGATTCCTGGTTTTCACCCAGGCGGCCCGGGTTCAACTCCCGGTATGGGAAAACATGTTCTCCTCTTGTTCCTTGGTAAACGGGGAGTGCTGAACAATTAATGCTGATCGGTTTAAGATGGAAGTTTCAGTACTCCTCAGTAGATACTCCAAACTACCAACAATGGAAAAAAGACAGAAGCTTTCAGTACTCCTCAGTAGATTCTCCAAACTACAAACAATGGAAAAAATTACTCTGCAATACCAAAGATTTAGTGCCGTTCAGTTTAAAACAGAACTTCAAGTACTACTCGATAGACAATCCAACTACCAAGAATCGAACAATTCTGAAATTGGAGTATTAACTTCTGGAGCTCGTATAGCACAGTTCAAATGGACTCTGACAACAGAGATTGTTTTGCTCATGGGAAATTAACAGTTTTAATCAGACATTTAAACATAGATGTTCCCATACTGGGGAAAGACCCCAGGCGCAAATCAGGAATTCTGACCCCATGGGATGTAAGAAGTTCATCATGATTGTCTTAAATTAATACAATTTAGAAGGAAATTTTATGTTAAAAAGAAAAAAAAACTGCTTTGAAATTGCAATAAAAGGTCCCATATGGTCTAGCGGTCAGGATTCCTGGTTTTCACCCAGGCGGCCCGGGTTCGACTCCCGGTATGGGAAAACATTCTCTCCTGTTGTTCCTTGCTAAACGGGGAGTGCTCAACAATTAATGCTGATTGGTTAAAGACAGAAGTTTCAGTACTCCTCAGTAGATTATCCAAACTGCCAACAATGGAAAAAATTACTCTGCAATACCAAAGATTTAGTGCCGTTCAGTTTAAAACAGAAATTCAAGTACTACTCGATAGACAATCCAACTACCAAGAATGGAACAACTTACTCTGAAATTGGAGTATTAACTGACTGAGCTCGTATCGCACAGTTCCAATGGACTCTGACAACAGAGATTATTTTGCTCATGGGAAATTAACAGTTTTAATCTGACATTTAAACATAGATGTTCCCATACTGGGGAAAGAACCCAGGCGCAAATCAGGAATTCTGACCCCATGGGATGTAAGAAATTCATCATAATTGTCTTAAATCAATACAATTCAGAAGGAAATTTTATGTTAAAAAGAAAAAAAAAACTGCTTTGAAATTGCAATAAAAGGTCCCATATGGTCTAGCGGTCAGGATTCCTGGTTTTCACCCAGGCGGCCCGGGTTCGACTCCCGGTATGGGAAAACATTCTCTCCTGTTGTTCCTTGGTAAACGGGGAGTGCTGAACAATTAATGCTGATCGGTTTAAGACGGAAGTTTCAGTACTCCTCGGTAGATACTACCAACAATGGAAAAAAGACAGAAGTTTTCAGTACTCCTCAGTAGATTCTCCAAACTACCAACAATGGAAAAAGTTACTCTGCAATACCAGAGATTTAGTGCTTTTCAGTTTAAAACAGAACTTCAAGTACTATTCGATAGACAATCCAACTACCAAGAATGGAACAACTCTGAAATTGGAGTATTAACTGTCGGAGCTAGTATAGCACAGTTCAAATGGACTCTGACAAGAGAGGTTGTTTTGCTCATGGGAAATTAACTGTTTTAATCAGACATTTAAACATAGATGTTCCCATACTGGGGAAAGACCCCAGGCGCAAATCAGGAATTCTGACCCCATGGGATATAAGAAGTTCATCATAATTGTCTTAAATTAATACAATTTAGAAGGAAATTTTATGTTAAAAAGAAAAAAAAACTGCTTTGAAATTGCAATAAAAGGTCCCATATTTTCTAGCGGTCAGGATTCCTGGTTTTCACCAAGGCGGCCCGGGTTCAACTCCCGGTATGGGAAAACATGTTCTCCTCTTGTTCCTTGGTAAACGGGGAGTGCTGAACAATTAATGCTGATCGGTTTAAGATGGAAGTTTCAGTACTCCTCAGTAGATACTCCAAACTACCAACAATGGAAAAAAGACAGAAGCTTTCAGTACTCCTCAGTAGATTCTCCAAACTACAAACAATGGAAAAAATTACTCTGCAATACCAAAGATTTAGTGCCGTTCAGTTTAAAACAGAAATTCAAGTACTACTCGATAGACAATCCAACTACCAAGAATGGAAGAACTTACTATGAGATAGGAGTATTAACTGCCGGAGCTCGTATAGCACAGTTCAAATGGACTCTAACCACAGAGTTTATCTTGCTCATGGGAAATTAACAGTTTTAATCCGACATTTAAACATAGATGTTCCCATACTGGGGAAAGACCCCAGGCGCAAATCAGGAATTCTGACCCCATGTGATGTAAGAAGTTCATCATAATTGTCTTAAATTAATACAATTTAGAAGGAAATTTTATGTTAAAAAGAAAAAAAAATGCTTTGAAATTGCAATAAAAGGTCCCATATGGTCTAGCGGTCAGGATTCCTGGTTTTCACCCAGGCGGCCCGGGTTCAACTCCCGGTATGGGAAAACATGTTCTCCTCTTGTTCCTTGGTAAACGGGGAGTGCTGAACAATTAATGCTGATCGGTTTAAGATGGAAGTTTCAGTACTCCTCAGTAGATACTCCAAACTACCAACAATGGAAAAAAGACAGAAGCTTTCAGTACTCCTCAGTAGATTCTCCAAACTACAAACAATGGAAAAAATTACTCTGCAATACCAAAGATTTAGTGCCGTTCAGTTTAAAACAGAACTTCAAGTACTACTCGATAGACAATCCAACTACCAAGAATGGAACAATTCTGAAATTGGAGTATTAACTTCTGGAGCTCGTATAGCACAGTTCAAATGGACTCTGACAACAGAGATTGTTTTGCTCATGGGAAATTAACAGTTTTAATCAGACATTTAAACATAGATGTTCCCATACTGGGGAAAGACCCCAGGCGCAAATCAGGAATTCTGACCCCATGGGATGTAAGAAGTTCATCATGATTGTCTTAAATTAATACAATTTAGAAGGAAATTTTATGTTAAAAAGAAAAAAAAACTGCTTTGAAATTGCAATAAAAGGTCCCATATGGTCTAGCGGTCAGGATTCCTGGTTTTCACCCAGGCGGCCCGGGTTCAACTCCCGGTATGGGAAAATATTCTCTCCTGTTGTTCCTTGCTAAACGGGGAGTGCTCAACAATTAATGCTGATTGGTTAAAGACAGAAGTTTCAGTACTCCTCAGTAGATTATCCAAACTACCAACAATGGAAAAAATTACTCTGCAATACCAAAGATTTAGTGCCGTTCAGTTTAAAACAGAAATTCAAGTACTACTCGATAGACAATCCAACTACCAAGAATGGAACAACTTACTCTGAAATTGGAGTATTAACTGACTGAGCTCGTATCGCACAGTTCCAATGGACTCTGACAACAGAGATTATTTTGCTCATGGGAAATTAACAGTTTTAATCTGACATTTAAACATAGATGTTCCCATACTGGGGAAAGACCCCAGGCGCAAATCAGGAATTCTGACCCCATGGGATGTAAGAAATTCATCATAATTGTCTTAAATCAATACAATTCAGAAGGAAATTTTATGTTAAAAAGAAAAAAAAAATGCTTTTAAAGTGCAACAAAAGGTCCCATATGGTCTAGCGGTCAGGATTCCTGGTTTTCACCCAGGTGGCCCCGGTTCAACTCCCGGTATGGGAAAACATGTTCTCCTCTTGTTCCTTGGTAAACGGGGAGTGCTGAACAATTAATGCTGATCGGTTTAAGACGGAAGTTTCAGTACCCCTCAGTAGATTCTCCAAACTACCAACAATGGAAAAAATTACTCTGCAATACCAAAGATTTAGTGCCGTTCAGTTTAAAACAGAAATTCAAGTACTACTCGATAGACAATCCAACTACCAAGAATGGAACAACTTACTCTGAAATTGGAGTATTAACTGACTGAGCTCGTATCGCACAGTTCCAATGGACTCTGACAACAGAGATTATTTTGCTCATGGGAAATTAACAGTTTTAATCTGACATTTAAACATAGATGTTCCCATACTGGGGAAAGACCCCAGGCGCAAATCAGGAATTCTGACCCCATGGGATGTAAGAAATTCATCATAATTGTCTTAAATCAATACAATTCAGAAGGAAATTTTATGTTAAAAAGCAAAAAAAAACTGCTTTTAAAGTGCAACAAAAGGTCCCATATGGTCAAGCGGTCAGGATTCCTGGTTTTCACCCAGGTGGCCCGGGTTCAACTCCCGGTATGGGAAAACATGTTCTCCTCTTGTTCCTTGGTAAACGGGGAGTGCTGAACAATTAATGCTGATTGGTTAAAGACAGAAGTTTCAGTACTCCTCAGTAGATTATCCAAACTACCAATATTGGAAAAAATTACTCTGCAATACCAAAGATTTAGTACCGTTCAGTTTAAAACAGAACTTCAAGTACTACTCGATAGACAATCCAACTACCAAGAATGGAACAATTCTGAAATTGGAGTATTAACTTCTGGAGCTCGTATAGCACAGTTCAAATGGACTCTGACAACAGAGATTGTTTTGCTCATGGGAAATTAACAGTTTTAATCAGACATTTAAACATAGATGTTCCCATACTGGGGAAAGACCCCAGGCGCAAATCAGGAATTCTGACCCCATGGGATGTAAGAAGTTCATCATGATTGTCTTAAATTAATACAATTTAGAAGGAAATTTTATGTTAAAAAGAAAAAAAAATGCTTTGAAACTGCAATAAAAGGTCCCATATGGTCTAGCGGTCAGGATTCCTGGTTTTCACCCAGGCGGCCCGGGTTCAACTCCCGGTATGGGAAAACATTCTCTCCTGTTGTTCCTTGCTAAACGGGGAGTGCTCAACAATTAATGCTGATTGGTTAAAGACAGAAGTTTCAGTACTCCTCAGTAGATTATCCAAACTACCAACAATGGAAAAAATTACTCTGCAATACCAAAGATTTAGTGCCGTTCAGTTTAAAACAGAAATTCAAGTACTACTCGATAGACAATCCAACTACCAAGAATGGAACAATTCTGAAATTGGAGTATTAACTTCTGGAGCTCGTATAGCACAGTTCAAATGGACTCTGACAACAGAGATTGTTTTGCTCATGGGAAATTAACAGTTTTAATCAGACATTTAAACATAGATGTTCCCATACTGGGGAAAGACCCCAGGCGCAAATCAGGAATTCTGACCCCATGGGATGTAAGAAGTTCATCATGATTGTCTTAAATTAATACAATTTAGAAGGAAATTTTATGTTAAAAAGAAAAAAAAATGCTTTGAAACTGTAATAAAAGGTCCCATATGGTCTAGCGGTCAGGATTCCTGGTTTTCACCCAGGCGGCCCGGTTCAACTCCCGGTATGGGAAAACATTCTCTCCTGTTGTTCCTTGCTAAACGGGGAGTGCTCAACGATTAATGCTGATTGGTTAAAGACAGAAGTTTCAGTACTCCTCAGTAGATTATCCAAACTACCAACAATGGAAAAAATTACTCTGCAATACCAAAGATTTAGTGCCGTTCAGTTTAAAACAGAAATTCAAGTACTACTCGATAGACAATCCAACTACCAAGAATGGAACAACTTACTCTGAAATTGGAGTATTAACTGACTGAGCTCGTATTGCACAGTTCCAATGGACTCTGACAACAGAGATTATTTTGCTCATGGGAAATTAACAGTTTTAATCTGACATTTAAACATAGATGTTCCCATACTGGGGAAAGACCCCAGGCGCAAATCAGGAATTCTGACCCCATGGGATGTAAGAAATTCATCATAATTGTCTTAAATCAATACAATTCAGAAGGAAATTTTATGTTAAAAAGAAAAAAAAACTGCTTTTAAAGTGCAACAAAAGGTCCCATATGGTCTAGCGGTCAGGATTCCTGGTTTTCACCCAGGTGGCCCGGGTTCAACTCCCGGTATGGGAAAACATGTTCTCCTCTTGTTCCTTGGTAAACGGGGAGTGCTGAACAATTAATGCTGATCGGTTTAAGACGGAAGTTTCAGTACTCCTCAGTAGATTCTCCAAACTACCAACAATGGAAAAAATTACTCTGCAATACCAGAGATTTAGTGCTCTTCAGTTTAAAACAGAACTTCAAGTACTACTCGATAGACAATCCAACTACCAAGAATGGAACAATTCTGAAATTGGAGTATTAACTTCTGGAGCTCGTATAGCACAGTTCAAATGGACTCTGACAACAGAGATTGTTTTGCTCATGGGAAATTAACAGTTTTAATCAGACATTTAAACATAGATGTTCCCATAATGGGGAAAGACCCCAGGCGCAAATCAGGAATTCTGACCCCATGGGATGTAAGAAGTTCATCATGATTGTCTTAAATTAATACAATTTAGAAGGAAATTTTATGTTAAAAAGAAAAAAAAAACTGCTTTGAAATTGCAATAAAAGGTCCCATATGGTCTAGTGGTCAGGATTCCTGGTTTTCACCCAGGCGGCCCGGGTTCAACTCCTGGTATGGGAAAACATTCTCTCCTGTTGTTCCTTGCTAAACGGGGAGTGCTCAACAATTAATGCTGATTGGTTAAAGACAGAAGTTTCAGTACTCCTCAGTAGATTATCCAAACTACCAATATTGGAAAAAATTACTCTGCAATACCAGAGATTTAGTGCTCTTCAGTTTAAAACAGAACTTCAAGTACTACTCGATAGACAATCCAACTACCAAGAATGGAACAATTCTGAAATTGGAGTATTAACTTCTGGAGCTCGTATAGCACAGTTCAAATGGACTCTGACAACAGAGATTGTTTTGCTCATGGGAAATTAACAGTTTTAATCAGACATTTAAACATAGATGTTCCCATAATGGGGAAAGACCCCAGGCGCAAATCAGGAATTCTGACCCCATGGGATGTAAGAAGTTCATCATGATTGTCTTAAATTAATACAATTTAGAAGGAAATTTTATGTTAAAAAGAAAAAAAAAACTGCTTTGAAATTGCAATAAAAGGTCCCATATGGTCTAGTGGTCAGGATTCCTGGTTTTCACCCAGGCGGCCCGGGTTCAACTCCTGGTATGGGAAAACATTCTCTCCTGTTGTTCCTTGCTAAACGGGGAGTGCTCAACAATTAATGCTGATTGGTTAAAGACAGAAGTTTCAGTACTCCTCAGTAGATTATCCAAACAACCAACAATGGAAAAAATTACTCTGCAATACCAAAGATTTAGTGCCGTTCAGTTTAAAACAGAAATTCAAGTACTACTCGATAGACAATCCAACTACCAAGAATGGAACAACTTACTCTGAAATTGGAGTATTAACTGACTGAGCTCGTATCGCACAGTTCCAATGGACTCTGACAACAGAGATTATTTTGCTCATGGGAAATTAACAGTTTTAATCTGACATTTAAACATAGATGTTCCCATACTGGGGAAAGACCCCAGGCGCAAATCAGGAATTCTGACCCCATGGGATGTAAGAAATTCATCATAATTGTCTTAAATCAATACAATTCAGAAGGAAATTTTATGTTAAAAAGAAAAAAAAAACTGCTTTTAAAGTGCAACAAAAGGTCCCATATGGTCAAGCGGTCAGGATTCCTGGTTTTCACCCAGGTGGCCCGGGTTCAACTCCCGGTATGGGAAAACATGTTCTCCTCTTGTTCCTTGGTAAACGGGGAGTGCTGAACAATTAATGCTGATTGGTTAAAGACAGAAGTTTCAGTACTCCTCAGTAGATTATCCAAACTACCAATATTGGAAAAAATTACTCTGCAATACCAAAGATTTAGTGCCGTTCAGTTTAAAACAGAACTTCAAGTACTACTCGATAGACAATCCAACTACCAAGAATGGAACAATTCTGAAATTGGAGTATTAACTTCTGGAGCTCGTATAGCACAGTTCAAATGGACTCTGACAACAGAGATTGTTTTGCTCATGGGAAATTAACAGTTTTAATCAGACATTTAAACATAGATGTTCCCATACTGGGGAAAGACCCCAGGCGCAAATCAGGAATTCTGATCCCATGGGATGTAAGAAGTTCATCATGATTGTCTTAAATTAATACAATTTAGAAGGAAATTTTATGTTAAAAAGAAAAAAAAATGCTTTGAAACTGCAATAAAAGGTCCCATATGGTCTAGCGGTCAGGATTCCTGGTTTTCACCCAGGCGGCCCGGGTTCAACTCCCGGTATGGGAAAACATTCTCTCCTGTTGTTCCTTGCTAAACGGGGAGTGCTCAACGATTAATGCTGATTGGTTAAAGACAGAAGTTTCAGTACTCCTCAGTAGATTATCCAAACTACCAACAATGGAAAAAATTACTCTGCAATACCAAAGATTTAGTGCCGTTCAGTTTAAAACAGAAATTCAAGTACTACTCGATAGACAATCCAACTACCAAGAATGGAACAACTTACTCTGAAATTGGAGTATTAACTGACTGAGCTCGTATTGCACAGTTCCAATGGACTCTGACAACAGAGATTATTTTGCTCATGGGAAATTAACAGTTTTAATCTGACATTTAAACATAGATGTTCCCATACTGGGGAAAGACCCCAGGCGCAAATCAGGAATTCTGACCCCATGGGATGTAAGAAATTCATCATAATTGTCTTAAATCAATACAATTCAGAAGGAAATTTTATGTTAAAAAGAAAAAAAAAACTGCTTTTAAAGTGCAACAAAAGGTCCCATATGGTCTAGCGGTCAGGATTCCTGGTTTTCACCCAGGCGGCCCGGGTTCAACTCCCGGTATGGGAAAACATGTTCTCCTCTTGTTCCTTGGTAAACGGGGAGTGCTGAACAATTAATGCTGATCGGTTTAAGACGGAAGTTTCAGTACTCCTCGGTAGATACTACCAACAATGGAAAAAAGACAGAAGTTTTCAGTACTCCTCAGTAGATTCTCCAAACTACCAACAATGGAAAAAGTTACTCTGCAATACCAGAGATTTAGTGCTTTTCAGTTTAAAACAGAACTTCAAGTACTATTCGATAGACAATCCAACTACCAAGAATGGAACAACTCTGAAATTGGAGTATTAACTGTCGGAGCTAGTATAGCACAGTTCAAATGGACTCTGACAAGAGAGGTTGTTTTGCTCATGGGAAATTAACTGTTTTAATCAGACATTTAAACATAGATGTTCCCATACTGGGGAAAGACCCCAGGCGCAAATCAGGAATTCTGACCCCATGGGATATAAGAAGTTCATCATAATTGTCTTAAATTAATACAATTTAGAAGGAAATTTTATGTTAAAAAGAAAAAAAAACTGCTTTGAAATTGCAATAAAAGGTCCCATATTTTCTAGCGGTCAGGATTCCTGGTTTTCACCAAGGCGGCCCGGGTTCAACTCCCGGTATGGGAAAACATGTTCTCCTCTTGTTCCTTGGTAAACGGGGAGTGCTGAACAATTAATGCTGATCGGTTTAAGATGGAAGTTTCAGTACTCCTCAGTAGATACTCCAAACTACCAACAATGGAAAAAAGACAGAAGCTTTCAGTACTCCTCAGTAGATTCTCCAAACTACAAACAATGGAAAAAATTACTCTGCAATACCAAAGATTTAGTGCCGTTCAGTTTAAAACAGAAATTCAAGTACTACTCGATAGACAATCCAACTACCAAGAATGGAAGAACTTACTATGAGATAGGAGTATTAACTGCCGGAGCTCGTATAGCACAGTTCAAATGGACTCTAACCACAGAGTTTATCTTGCTCATGGGAAATTAACAGTTTTAATCCGACATTTAAACATAGATGTTCCCATACTGGGGAAAGACCCCAGGCGCAAATCAGGAATTCTGACCCCATGTGATGTAAGAAGTTCATCATAATTGTCTTAAATTAATACAATTTAGAAGGAAATTTTATGTTAAAAAGAAAAAAAAATGCTTTGAAATTGCAATAAAAGGTCCCATATGGTCTAGCGGTCAGGATTCCTGGTTTTCACCCAGGCGGCCCGGGTTCAACTCCCGGTATGGGAAAACATGTTCTCCTCTTGTTCCTTGGTAAACGGGGAGTGCTGAACAATTAATGCTGATCGGTTTAAGATGGAAGTTTCAGTACTCCTCAGTAGATACTCCAAACTACCAACAATGGAAAAAAGACAGAAGCTTTCAGTACTCCTCAGTAGATTCTCCAAACTACAAACAATGGAAAAAATTACTCTGCAATACCAAAGATTTAGTGCCGTTCAGTTTAAAACAGAACTTCAAGTACTACTCGATAGACAATCCAACTACCAAGAATGGAACAATTCTGAAATTGGAGTATTAACTTCTGGAGCTCGTATAGCACAGTTCAAATGGACTCTGACAACAGAGATTGTTTTGCTCATGGGAAATTAACAGTTTTAATCAGACATTTAAACATAGATGTTCCCATACTGGGGAAAGACCCCAGGCGCAAATCAGGAATTCTGACCCCATGGGATGTAAGAAGTTCATCATGATTGTCTTAAATTAATACAATTTAGAAGGAAATTTTATGTTAAAAAGAAAAAAAAACTGCTTTGAAATTGCAATAAAAGGTCCCATATGGTCTAGCGGTCAGGATTCCTGGTTTTCACCCAGGCGGCCCGGTTCAACTCCCGGTATGGGAAAACATTCTCTCCTGTTGTTCCTTGCTAAACGGGGAGTGCTCAACAATTAATGCTGATTGGTTAAAGACAGAAGTTTCAGTACTCCTCAGTAGATTATCCAAACTACCAACAATGGAAAAAATTACTCTGCAATACCAAAGATTTAGTGCCGTTCAGTTTAAAACAGAACTTCAAGTACTACTCGATAGACAATCCAACTACCAAGAATGGAACAATTCTGAAATTGGAGTATTAACTTCTGGAGCTCGTATAGCACAGTTCAAATGGACTCTGACAACAGAGATTGTTTTGCTCATGGGAAATTAACAGTTTTAATCAGACATTTAAACATAGATGTTCCCATACTGGGGAAAGACCCCAGGCGCAAATCAGGAATTCTGACCCCATGGGATGTAAGAAGTTCATCATGATTGTCTTAAATTAATACAATTTAGAAGGAAATTTTATGTTAAAAAGAAAAAAAAATGCTTTGAAACTGTAATAAAAGGTCCCATATGGTCTAGCGGTCAGGATTCCTGGTTTTCACCCAGGCGGCCCGGTTCAACTCCCGGTATGGGAAAACATTCTCTCCTGTTGTTCCTTGCTAAACGGGGAGTGCTCAACGATTAATGCTGATTGGTTAAAGACAGAAGTTTCAGTACTCCTCAGTAGATTATCCAAACTACCAACAATGGAAAAAATTACTCTGCAATACCAAAGATTTAGTGCCGTTCAGTTTAAAACAGAAATTCAAGTACTACTCGATAGACAATCCAACTACCAAGAATGGAACAACTTACTCTGAAATTGGAGTATTAACTGACTGAGCTCGTATTGCACAGTTCCAATGGACTCTGACAACAGAGATTATTTTGCTCATGGGAAATTAACAGTTTTAATCTGACATTTAAACATAGATGTTCCCATACTGGGGAAAGACCCCAGGCGCAAATCAGGAATTCTGACCCCATGGGATGTAAGAAATTCATCATAATTGTCTTAAATCAATACAATTCAGAAGGAAATTTTATGTTAAAAAGAAAAAAAAACTGCTTTTAAAGTGCAACAAAAGGTCCCATATGGTCTAGCGGTCAGGATTCCTGGTTTTCACCCAGGTGGCCCGGGTTCAACTCCCGGTATGGGAAAACATGTTCTCCTCTTGTTCCTTGGTAAACGGGGAGTGCTGAACAATTAATGCTGATCGGTTTAGGACGGAAGTTTCAGTACTCCTCAGTAGATTCTCCAAACTACCAACAATGGAAAAAATTACTCTGCAATACCAGAGATTTAGTGCTCTTCAGTTTAAAACAGAACTTCAAGTACTACTCGATAGACAATCCAACTACCAAGAATGGAACAATTCTGAAATTGGAGTATTAACTTCTGGAGCTCGTATAGCACAGTTCAAATGGACTCTGACAACAGAGATTGTTTTGCTCATGGGAAATTAACAGTTTTAATCAGACATTTAAACATAGATGTTCCCATAATGGGGAAAGACCCCAGGCGCAAATCAGGAATTCTGACCCCATGGGATGTAAGAAGTTCATCATGATTGTCTTAAATTAATACAATTTAGAAGGAAATTTTATGTTAAAAAGAAAAAAAAAACTGCTTTGAAATTGCAATAAAAGGTCCCATATGGTCTAGCGGTCAGGATTCCTGGTTTTCACCCAGGCGGCCCGGGTTCAACTCCTGGTATGGGAAAACATTCTCTCCTGTTGTTCCTTGCTAAACGGGGAGTGCTCAACAATTAATGCTGATTGGTTAAAGACAGAAGTTTCAGTACTCCTCAGTAGATTATCCAAACAACCAACAATGGAAAAAATTACTCTGCAATACCAAAGATTTAGTGCCGTTCAGTTTAAAACAGAAATTCAAGTACTACTCGATAGACAATCCAACTACCAAGAATGGAACAACTTACTCTGAAATTGGAGTATTAACTGACTGAGCTCGTATCGCACAGTTCCAATGGACTCTGACAACAGAGATTATTTTGCTCATGGGAAATTAACAGTTTTAATCTGACATTTAAACATAGATGTTCCCATACTGGGGAAAGACCCCAGGCGCAAATCAGGAATTCTGACCCCATGGGATGTAAGAAATTCATCATAATTGTCTTAAATCAATACAATTCAGAAGGAAATTTTATGTTAAAAAGAAAAAAAAAACTGCTTTTAAAGTGCAACAAAAGGTCCCATATGGTCAAGCGGTCAGGATTCCTGGTTTTCACCCAGGTGGCCCGGGTTCAACTCCCGGTATGGGAAAACATGTTCTCCTCTTGTTCCTTGGTAAACGGGGAGTGCTGAACAATTAATGCTGATTGGTTAAAGACAGAAGTTTCAGTACTCCTCAGTAGATTATCCAAACTACCAATATTGGAAAAAATTACTCTGCAATACCAAAGATTTAGTGCCGTTCAGTTTAAAACAGAACTTCAAGTACTACTCGATAGACAATCCAACTACCAAGAATGGAACAATTCTGAAATTGGAGTATTAACTTCTGGAGCTCGTATAGCACAGTTCAAATGGACTCTGACAACAGAGATTGTTTTGCTCATGGGAAATTAACAGTTTTAATCAGACATTTAAACATAGATGTTCCCATACTGGGGAAAGACCCCAGGCGCAAATCAGGAATTCTGACCCCATGGGATGTAAGAAGTTCATCATGATTGTCTTAAATTAATACAATTTAGAAGGAAATTTTATGTTAAAAAGAAAAAAAAATGCTTTGAAACTGCAATAAAAGGTCCCATATGGTCTAGCGGTCAGGATTCCTGGTTTTCACCCAGGCGGCCCGGGTTCAACTCCCGGTATGGGAAAACATTCTCTCCTGTTGTTCCTTGCTAAACGGGGAGTGCTCAACGATTAATGCTGATTGGTTAAAGACAGAAGTTTCAGTACTCCTCAGTAGATTATCCAAACTACCAACAATGGAAAAAATTACTCTGCAATACCAAAGATTTAGTGCCGTTCAGTTTAAAACAGAAATTCAAGTACTACTCGATAGACAATCCAACTACCAAGAATGGAACAACTTACTCTGAAATTGGAGTATTAACTGACTGAGCTCGTATTGCACAGTTCCAATGGACTCTGACAACAGAGATTATTTTGCTCATGGGAAATTAACAGTTTTAATCTGACATTTAAACATAGATGTTCCCATACTGGGGAAAGAACCCAGGCGCAAATCAGGAATTCTGACCCCATGGGATGTAAGAAATTCATCATAATTGTCTTAAATCAATACAATTCAGAAGGAAATTTTATGTTAAAAAGAAAAAAAAAAACTGCTTTTAAAGTGCAACAAAAGGTCCCATATGGTCTAGCGGTCAGGATTCCTGGTTTTCACCCAGGCGGCCCGGGTTCAACTCCCGGTATGGGAAAACATGTTCTCCTCTTGTTCCTTGGTAAACGGGGAGTGCTGAACAATTAATGCTGATCGGTTTAAGACGGAAGTTTCAGTACTCCTCGGTAGATACTACCAACAATGGAAAAAAGACAGAAGTTTTCAGTACTCCTCAGTAGATTCTCCAAACTACCAACAATGGAAAAAGTTACTCTGCAATACCAGAGATTTAGTGCTTTTCAGTTTAAAACAGAACTTCAAGTACTATTCGATAGACAATCCAACTACCAAGAATGGAACAACTCTGAAATTGGAGTATTAACTGTCGGAGCTAGTATAGCACAGTTCAAATGGACTCTGACAAGAGAGGTTGTTTTGCTCATGGGAAATTAACTGTTTTAATCAGACATTTAAACATAGATGTTCCCATACTGGGGAAAGACCCCAGGCGCAAATCAGGAATTCTGACCCCATGGGATATAAGAAGTTCATCATAATTGTCTTAAATTAATACAATTTAGAAGGAAATTTTATGTTAAAAAGAAAAAAAAACTGCTTTGAAATTGCAATAAAAGGTCCCATATTTTCTAGCGGTCAGGATTCCTGGTTTTCACCAAGGCGGCCCGGGTTCAACTCCCGGTATGGGAAAACATGTTCTCCTCTTGTTCCTTGGTAAACGGGGAGTGCTGAACAATTAATGCTGATCGGTTTAAGATGGAAGTTTCAGTACTCCTCAGTAGATACTCCAAACTACCAACAATGGAAAAAAGACAGAAGCTTTCAGTACTCCTCAGTAGATTCTCCAAACTACAAACAATGGAAAAAATTACTCTGCAATACCAAAGATTTAGTGCCGTTCAGTTTAAAACAGAAATTCAAGTACTACTCGATAGACAATCCAACTACCAAGAATGGAAGAACTTACTATGAGATAGGAGTATTAACTGCCGGAGCTCGTATAGCACAGTTCAAATGGACTCTAACCACAGAGTTTATCTTGCTCATGGGAAATTAACAGTTTTAATCCGACATTTAAACATAGATGTTCCCATACTGGGGAAAGACCCCAGGCGCAAATCAGGAATTCTGACCCCATGTGATGTAAGAAGTTCATCATAATTGTCTTAAATTAATACAATTTAGAAGGAAATTTTATGTTAAAAAGAAAAAAAAATGCTTTGAAATTGCAATAAAAGGTCCCATATGGTCTAGCGGTCAGGATTCCTGGTTTTCACCCAGGCGGCCCGGGTTCAACTCCCGGTATGGGAAAACATGTTCTCCTCTTGTTCCTTGGTAAACGGGGAGTGCTGAACAATTAATGCTGATCGGTTTAAGATGGAAGTTTCAGTACTCCTCAGTAGATACTCCAAACTACCAACAATGGAAAAAAGACAGAAGCTTTCAGTACTCCTCAGTAGATTCTCCAAACTACAAACAATGGAAAAAATTACTCTGCAATACCAAAGATTTAGTGCCGTTCAGTTTAAAACAGAACTTCAAGTACTACTCGATAGACAATCCAACTACCAAGAATGGAACAATTCTGAAATTGGAGTATTAACTTCTGGAGCTCGTATAGCACAGTTCAAATGGACTCTGACAACAGAGATTGTTTTGCTCATGGGAAATTAACAGTTTTAATCAGACATTTAAACATAGATGTTCCCATACTGGGGAAAGACCCCAGGCGCAAATCAGGAATTCTGACCCCATGGGATGTAAGAAGTTCATCATGATTGTCTTAAATTAATACAATTTAGAAGGAAATTTTATGTTAAAAAGAAAAAAAAACTGCTTTGAAATTGCAATAAAAGGTCCCATATGGTCTAGCGGTCAGGATTCCTGGTTTTCACCCAGGCGGCCCGGGTTCAACTCCCGGTATGGGAAAATATTCTCTCCTGTTGTTCCTTGCTAAACGGGGAGTGCTCAACAATTAATGCTGATTGGTTAAAGACAGAAGTTTCAGTACTTCTCAGTAGATTATCCAAACTACCAACAATGGAAAAAATTACTCTGCAATACCAAAGATTTAGTGCCGTTCAGTTTAAAACAGAAATTCAAGTACTACTCGATAGACAATCCAACTACCAAGAATGGAACAACTTACTCTGAAATTGGAGTATTAACTGACTGAGCTCGTATCACACAGTTCCAATGGACTCTGACAACAGAGATTATTTTGCTCATGGGAAATTAACAGTTTTAATCTGACATTTAAACATAGATGTTCCCATACTGGGGAAAGACCCCAGGCGCAAATCAGGAATTCTGACCCCATGGGATGTAAGAAATTCATCATAATTGTCTTAAATCAATACAATTCAGAAGGAAATTTTATGTTAAAAAGAAAAAAAAAATGCTTTTAAAGTGCAACAAAAGGTCCCATATGGTCTAGCGGTCAGGATTCCTGGTTTTCACCCAGGTGGCCCCGGTTCAACTCCCGGTATGGGAAAACATGTTCTCCTCTTGTTCCTTGGTAAACGGGGAGTGCTGAACAATTAATGCTGATCGGTTTAAGACGGAAGTTTCGGTACCCCTCAGTAGATTCTCCAAACTACCAACAATGGAAAAAATTACTCTGCAATACCAAAGATTTAGTGCCGTTCAGTTTAAAACAGAAATTCAAGTACTACTCGATAGACAATCCAACTACCAAGAATGGAACAACTTACTCTGAAATTGGAGTATTAACTGACTGAGCTCGTATCGCACAGTTCCAATGGACTCTGACAACAGAGATTATTTTGCTCATGGGAAATTAACAGTTTTAATCTGACATTTAAACATAGATGTTCCCATACTGGGGAAAGACCCCAGGCGCAAATCAGGAATTCTGACCCCATGGGATGTAAGAAATTCATCATAATTGTCTTAAATCAATACAATTCAGAAGGAAATTTTATGTTAAAAAGAAAAAAAAAAATGCTTTTAAAGTGCAACAAAAGGTCCCATATGGTCAAGCGGTCAGGATTCCTGGTTTTCACCCAGGTGGCCCGGGTTCAACTCCCGGTATGGGAAAACATGTTCTCCTCTTGTTCCTTGGTAAACGGGGAGTGCTGAACAATTAATGCTGATTGGTTAAAGACAGAAGTTTCAGTACTCCTCAGTAGATTATCCAAACTACCAATATTGGAAAAAATTACTCTGCAATACCAAAGATTTAGTGCCGTTCAGTTTAAAACAGAACTTCAAGTACTACTCGATAGACAATCCAACTACCAAGAATGGAACAATTCTGAAATTGGAGTATTAACTTCTGGAGCTCGTATAGCACAGTTCAAATGGACTCTGACAACAGAGATTGTTTTGCTCATGGGAAATTAACAGTTTTAATCAGACATTTAAACATAGATGTTCCCATACTGGGGAAAGACCCCAGGCGCAAATCAGGAATTCTGACCCCATGGGATGTAAGAAGTTCATCATGATTGTCTTAAATTAATACAATTTAGAAGGAAATTTTATGTTAAAAAGAAAAAAAAATGCTTTGAAACTGCAATAAAAGGTCCCATATGGTCTAGCGGTCAGGATTCCTGGTTTTCACCCAGGCGGCCCGGGTTCAACTCCCGGTATGGGAAAACATTCTCTCCTGTTGTTCCTTGCTAAACGGGGAGTGCTCAACAATTAATGCTGATTGGTTAAAGACAGAAGTTTCAGTACTCCTCAGTAGATTATCCAAACTACCAACAATGGAAAAAATTACTCTGCAATACCAAAGATTTAGTGCCGTTCAGTTTAAAACAGAAATTCAAGTACTACTCGATAGACAATCCAACTACCAAGAATGGAACAATTCTGAAATTGGAGTATTAACTTCTGGAGCTCGTATTGCACAGTTCAAATGGACTCTGACAACAGAGATTGTTTTGCTCATGGGAAATTAACAGTTTTAATCAGACATTTAAACATAGATGTTCCCATACTGGGGAAAGACCCCAGGCGCAAATCAGGAATTCTGACCCCATGGGATGTAAGAAGTTCATCATGATTGTCTTAAATTAATACAATTTAGAAGGAAATTTTATGTTAAAAAGAAAAAAAAATGCTTTGAAACTGTAATAAAAGGTCCCATATGGTCTAGCGGTCAGGATTCCTGGTTTTCACCCAGGCGGCCCGGTTCAACTCCCGGTATGGGAAAACATTCTCTCCTGTTGTTCCTTGCTAAACGGGGAGTGCTCAACGATTAATGCTGATTGGTTAAAGACAGAAGTTTCAGTACTCCTCAGTAGATTATCCAAACTACCAACAATGGAAAAAATTACTCTGCAATACCAAAGATTTAGTGCCGTTCAGTTTAAAACAGAAATTCAAGTACTACTCGATAGACAATCCAACTACCAAGAATGGAACAACTTACTCTGAAATTGGAGTATTAACTGACTGAGCTCGTATTGCACAGTTCCAATGGACTCTGACAACAGAGATTATTTTGCTCATGGGAAATTAACAGTTTTAATCTGACATTTAAACATAGATGTTCCCATACTGGGGAAAGACCCCAGGCGCAAATCAGGAATTCTGACCCCATGGGATGTAAGAAATTCATCATAATTGTCTTAAATCAATACAATTCAGAAGGAAATTTTATGTTAAAAAGAAAAAAAAACTGCTTTTAAAGTGCAACAAAAGGTCCCATATGGTCTAGCGGTCAGGATTCCTGGTTTTCACCCAGGTGGCCCGGGTTCAACTCCCGGTATGGGAAAACATGTTCTCCTCTTGTTCCTTGGTAAACGGGGAGTGCTGAACAATTAATGCTGATCGGTTTAAGACGGAAGTTTCAGTACTCCTCAGTAGATTCTCCAAACTACCAACAATGGAAAAAATTACTCTGCAATACCAGAGATTTAGTGCTCTTCAGTTTAAAACAGAACTTCAAGTACTACTCGATAGACAATCCAACTACCAAGAATGGAACAATTCTGAAATTGGAGTATTAACTTCTGGAGCTCGTATAGCACAGTTCAAATGGACTCTGACAACAGAGATTATTTTGCTCATGGGAAATTAAGTTTTAATCCGACACTTAAACATAGATGTTCCCATACTGGGGAAAGACCCCAGGTGAAAAACAGGAATTCTGACCTCATGTGATGTAAGAAATTCATCCTAATTGTCTTAAATTAATACAATTTAGAGGGAAATTGTATATTAAAAAGAAAAAAAAAATGCTTTGAAATCACAAAGGTCTAGCGGTCAGGATTCCTGGTTTTCACCCAGGTGGCCGGGGTTCAACTCCTGGTATGGGAAAAGTGCGCTTCTCCAGCTACCAACATGGGAACAATTCCACTGGTTACTGAAGGACAAATTTACTCTTCATCTGGAGTATTAACATTGTGAGCTCATAAAGCACAGTTCAGTTGTGGGCTGACAACAGCATAACAACATAATTACTTACTTGAACACAGATATTCCTATACTGGGAGATAATCCTTGAAGAAAAACAGAAATCCTCACTGCTACACCACATCAGACATAAGAATTTTCATCATAATACTGGTTTGTTAAGTGTGCCTTAACCTTTTTTCCTTTGTAAACATGAAATACCAAGCATCTGGTTCTGGAATGTTTAAAATTCAAGTTCCAGTATTACTTGAGATTCTCCAACACCAACAATTTTGCTTGTAATTTAAGAAACATTTTGGTCTGCAAGCATAGTAATAATGAAGCACACTTCAATTGGGAGACAGAAATTTGTTAATTTAGCTTGTGAGGAATTAACCATCATAATCTGGATTTGAACAAAGTTATTCCAATATTGGGAGTTAAACCCGAGCCACCTGGGTGAAATATCGTAAACAAAAATGTATGTATTCATTTAGTAATGCCCATTGAGGCAAATCTGTGATTTGTGATTTTGGGCTATGCAAATAAAATTGACTTTACCTGACGTGTGTACATCCATATTCTGAGACTTATTGTGCCACGAGTCCAATGTAGTATTAGGTTTCCAAATCAAAAATATTGTGTTTAATTCAAACCTCACACTTCATCACTGCTTTAATCAGTTATTATCTAATTGTCTCTCTCTCTGCAGACCATGTTTGCCCGAAGCTTAACATTTATCTTCCTGTCAATCCTGCAGTGACTCTAAAAAAGAAGACAAATATAATTAAAAAGTGTCTGTGCCTTTCATCTGAAGCAAATTCAAAGTGTCTATCAAGATCTGTGTTTTGAGAAGCTGAAGAAAAAAAAATCCCATCGTAAATAACCCTGTTGTCAGCTTCACAGCAGCATCTGCTGCTCATCAACATGGAGAAGAGTGTAAATTCAGAGATGGAAAAAAATAATCAAAGATATTTATCTAGATAAACACTACTACAATGAAAAGAAATAATAATCAAGTCATTCTAATTCTTATGGTTCTAACATCAACCCCGTCTATTCCAGTGGACAGAACTCTTGTCAGCTGTAATTATTATTTCAATGTAATGCAATTCTTCTTCTTCTCATATTAATTTTGTTTTTTATTATGTTTATGTTTATAATTTTTATTTATTTTTCATTTTATTTTATTTCACTACCTGCATTATTAATATTATTATTGTTATGGAAAATCTTAAGGAATTATTCCTAATGAATAAACTTTTTTTTTTACCAACAAGTTAATTTAATTCACTACAGTCATGGAGACAGTGTTTTATTATGAAAAAAAAAAAAAAACAGATGCTCAAGGTGCCTGACATAAGGGATAGTTCTACAGTTTTTTTTTCTAAATTCCCCATGATTCATGAATCTTTATGATTCCCATGGTCATAGCAATATGTGTGTGTTTTTTATTTACTCCCTTGTTATGCTGCACCTGCCTCCTATGTTTTTTCAAAATAATTTACTTCCATGTTTGAAGATGTGAAACCTTTATACAAATACACAGACAAATAGCTTTAATGCAGAAATTGTCACATTAAAATAAACACAGTGTTTCATGTCTAATGTTTGCATTTGTCTATATCTATTGTCAGTCAGTCTATTCCTCATTAGGGTCGCAGAGGTCTGCTGGATCCAATCCCAGCGCATTACAGGCGAGAGGCAGGGATACACCCCAGATGGTCACCAGCCTATCAATGGGGCACACACACCATTCACTCACACGGAGGGGCAATTTAGAGTCTCCAATTAACCTCAGCACTTTTTTTGACTGTGGGAGGAAGCCGGTGAATCCAGAGAGAACCCATGCAGACATGGGGAGAACATGCAAACTCTACACAGAAAGGTCCCAGAAAAAGGTCCAAGGAGGTCTTGAACCTGCGACTTTCTTACTGTGAGGTACCAGCGTGCTGTTAATTCATTTATCATAAATATGAAAGTGCTTTATTTTGACACTAGGCATTTAAAATTGACTAAGTAGGTTAAGTGTTGGCAGTTCAGCTTGTAAATAAAGTACATAAATATGAGATGTTACATTATTTATCATATGAAAGATGTTTAGCATCTGATTTATTCTGACCTTTGATTTCTATTTGAATTCCTAATGATGAATCATTTTCATTATTTACACTGACACTTCAACTCAGGAGACATTTAACAGACTCTGAGAGACCCCTTGTTTGTTTTTAGCATTTTACTAAAATTATACAAAATATGAATGCAATATGTTATAAATCATCACTTCATTCACTGCTTTAATTTCATTTTTACTATTTTATGTTTCTCACATTCAGAATCTTTGTCCATTAAGCACTAAAAACATACTCCAGTTTATTAAGTAAAACATGACTAAATTAAACCTACTTATAAATCATGCCATTGTCTCTCATCTATTCATGAATTAATATTTGCTGACTAAAAAATAAGATTACTCCTCAAACTGTTTTACATCCAACTTCATTGAACTGAAGGTGAATCACATGTTTGAAAAAGAAGAGAAATGTTCTCGTTCAAGCTCATAATGACCCGACATCATCCAACATGGCTGAGAGCTGCTGCTACATACATCACAATTACACGAGTTGTCTTTAGTGTCGTGAAGTGTGTAACGTGACGAGCTCGTGATTTCCACATATACTCAGAGAACATTGTCATTGGTGAAGTTCTCATGTGTGAAATTAAATCAAATTGTGGCAGAGTTGTAAAATGGTTCCAATGGCTTCATGTGTTTCCTGTAGAAACACGAGGCTCATTCAAACTCACAGTGCAGAACTTTGATGTATATAAGAAGGTTCATTATATACAGGGGTGCACATAACTTTTGTAATGAGCTACTTAGATAAGTACCAGGACGTACAGTTTTGGTACCCACTAAGTGTTTTTTTTTTTTTTTATTTAAACATGCAAGCTGCAAAAGATGTGCACTGCGCTCTGGATCAGAATGGTACAGTGGCTGACAAGGGGCAAACGTGTTGCAAAGGGCAACATGCTGAAAACATAGAAACGATGCAAATCCAAAAACACATAAACACATAAAACAAATGTAGCAATTAAATGAATCAGGAGGAAAATGCTGCAATTAAAGAAAGGAAGCAGAAGCAAAGACAAACCCACAAAACAAATGCAAAAGAAAAATGCTGCAAAGGTCAGAAACACACAAACCCCCAAAACAACTGCAAGATAGAAACACTGCAAACCGCGGTCCTCCATTGCCATGGAAACGACGCTCTGTTCGGACCTGCGTGTAAACAAAGACGTTTTAATGCGAACTGTAGACCTTAAAAATGAATGCTTTTGTTTCATTTTTAAGCTCTAAGGTTTACGTGGACAAATTATTTATTAAAAAATATAGATTTTAATCTACATGTCTAACCCTAAAGAGTGTATGACAAGAAGAGAAAAATAGAAGTAAGATAAAAAATACAGGAGCAGGAAAAACAGGAGCTTCTGGAGATTTTGACTTCACCACAAATAAGGTAGAATAATGTCTTCCTCTTCTCTTGAATCATGTCTGTTCATTGTAATTGTAAAAAGTAGCTTTAACAACATTAAACCAACAGAAGGTCTGGTTCACAAACCGCCAGTTTCCATGGGGACGAAACAGCCAATGAGCTTCCACCAACCACAGTAAGTAACTACAACCACATATTATGAATGTGATTATGTGTGTGTGTGTGTGTGTATTCACACCTGAGAGGGCTGAGTCTGTAATTAAGGTCTTTTGTTCGAGTGAATGACGACCAAAGATTTAACAGACATTTGCTTTAATTAATCATTAAAGAACTGATCTGGTTACACAGTCATATTAAACATATCATGTCTTTTGAAGAAGTGAATAATTGATAACTAGATAGACGAGGAAATGGCCTTTTTTACTTTCTGAATCCATGAATTTTGAACACATCATATCTTATGTAGTTTATAACTGACAATTTTAGCTTTTAAATGTTTCTGTAAAATAAGTGGGATTTTTTACTGATGAGTTTTCACTATTACACTGATTTGATGTCATAAATAAATGATTATTGATGTTATCTAACCCATTTTAAACCAGATGATGGAGAGAATGTGTCTGCAGCTTAATGACAATCTCAGCTGCTTAAAATACATTGGAATTGATGAACAAACCTTCACCTGTGTGTTATGGTTCATGCGTCTTGTAAAACTGGGACACTGCTTCATAACATCTTCAGAGCTAATCAATCTCTATTTCACCCATTGTCATGATATTAACAACAAATAATCCAATGATCAGAGCCTGTTTTCAAAATGTAAAGGTGATAAAACTGCATGTACACAAATGTGATTATAAAAAGGTAAAACTGTATTTGGGATTGAACAAAAACAATGAAAGGAATAAAGATGTTAACAAGTAAAACATCTTTAGGAAGATAATTACATTCAAATAAAGAAAAAACATGATTAAATCAGTGACGGAGACTAAAAACAACCTGTTTGCTCGGGTGAGATACTTTCCTTACAGAGCATTACAGTGACATTTATCACTATCAATGTGTGAATCAACACTTGTGGTGTAAATAAATTTACTCCATTTATACATTTTAATCCTTGTTATGTTTAAATTTAAACTTTCTGTTTGAGTCATTGGTTTCGGTCGTTTTGAAAATGTGCTACAAACTGCTGTAAAACTGGACTGAAATAGGTAGAACATAGGTATTATTGAGATTATATAGTGACTTTTTGGTGTAAGGTTACTATTGACTATCTTGCACCCTGATCTTTGGCTGGTTTGTTGCTGGTTTGATCAATGATCTACTGATTATTGAAATGACTAACCTATTAGACGTTCATTTTCATTAAATGTCTATCACTGTTTCCTAAAGCTGAGGTTTCAATCTAAACTGTACTTTTGTCCAGACCAACAGTCCACAACCTAAAGATCTTCAATTTACGATTATAGAAGACTAAAGAAACCAGAAAATAATCTGGTTCTAATCAGATTTGAGAAGCTGGGAACCAGAGAATTTGGACATTTTCTACTTAAAAATGATTCATACTCAATCAATTATCAAAATAGCGGGTGATTAATGTAATAGTTGGCAACTAATCGATTAATTGACTAATCGTTGCAGCTCTACACTCTAGACATTTGTTAGTGTATGCTTTGAATCCAAATTATTCACCATTGGCTGACTGATGACCACAATTTATCTACCTGCCAAACCCAAAACGTTTGGCGCTTGGCGGATGTTCATTTTGGACTCTGCTCTTATAATCAATCTCTATTTCTCAACACCGGAAAAGACTAATAAATCCAATGATTAAATAACATAGTGAGTAATTAACAATCAAGTCAAGTACTGCATCTTGATCTATAGCTGTATTTTTTAAAGGTGAAATTCAATGTCACAATAAAAAAAAAGAGGTTGATAAACGTCCAGAGTGACAAGGTTTATAGAAGCATTGGATGGAAAGATCTTCAACACCAGTAGAGGTTTGTTCCCTTCTTCAGCTTTCTCTTGTCCCCTATGATCCAGACCTTTGCTGGATGGAGGAAAAAACAAAAAAAAAAAACATTGCAATAATGAAAAATATATCATATTGGAGGCTATAGAGCAAAAGGGCATAAGAAGCAGCTCTCGCTTATTAGATGAGCTGCACACAGTTATCTGAAAATACATTATTCCCTCGGCTTAGTGGTTTGAAAAAAAAAAAAGAGTCTGCTGTGCTTTTTTATATTATTTAATAACAATAGAAAAGTAAATTAACTATTACTCACGTCTGTGGCTGTGTGGCGACGGTTCTTTTCCTGAAAGAGAGAGCGAGAATCATTCTTATAGATCAGAGGTTTTCAAAGCGGGAGACGAATCTCTTTGGGGGCTGCAGACGTTTAATGGAAGTGAAATATATTAGAGGAGTTATCAAAAGGAGATTATGGTTAATTGCCTAAACGTGTGTGATTTAGTTAAAGAGACGTGCAAAGACAGGATGGTAGGTCTTTTGGGGAATTTGACTGTCTTAGTCAGAAATTAACCTGAGGACAAAACTTTTCCAAGATTCTGAAAACTTTGGTTACAGGTGTTTTTGATCATGATCATCAAAGAAATGAACAGGACATGCAAACATCTGTCTACTAGCATATAATAAAAGCTAATATTTTTCTAAAACACTATAATACAAGTATAGTATAATAAAATTTATAATATAAAAGCTGACACTGCTTGACACTGAAAAGGGACATTTTACACCAAAAAGAAACATTTGCACTAAATACCACAATATTTTCTAATGAAACATTACTGCTACAAAATCATAACATAACCACCCTGGCCTCCTTTCCACCATTGTGCACATATAGAAGGTTGAACCATAGTTTAAGTTAACTGTGAGACCACACATGAGATAATAATCAATATGAGTGTTAAGTTAAATGAGCAAATGTTAAGTAAAAAAAAATGTTAAGTTCACCTTGAACTGTGGAAGCTAACATGGTTAGCACACTGACCTTCATCGAGCAGATCCATCCTTTGCTCCCCAGCTCCGCCTTTTTGTCCAAATATGGTAACTTCTGGCTCCAAAAAAAGCAACATGGTGATGTTCAAATCTAAGATGGCGGCAGTTAATTCGCTTAGTTTCAGGAGTCCAAAAACTGCTATATATCTATAGCCAGTTTGAAAAGGAGCATTTAAGATGTGAAAAGAGTCTCGATATTGCAAATGTCTATGCAGCTGTCATGAAATAAGGCAGAATTGTCCATATGTTTCATATCTACGACTGAAGCCTTTGTTCATGTATGAAAAAGTCAATGAAACTGAAGGAAAAAAAGCATCTCACGCGTGTGCACTGACGCGCCCAATCTCATCCGCTGCGTTCTTTGCTTTAATTCATGCCCTTGCTTCTCTCAAGGCTGTATGCAAATGCACGGTTAGGAAAACAAATGATATATGAGTGGAATCAACCCCCGTACAGTATATTAATGAATGTACAGCAGAGGCAGCAGCAGATTGACTGAGCTCTTCCCCTCCCTCCTCTGCAGCTTCTATTTCCTCAGCCTTTATGGTGAATAGACGGATCTGCCCTTGGCCTTATTAATGCAGTTAAGTATGTTTAACCATGTGTGTGCTTGTGCGAACAAGTGTGTCTGTTTGTATCCTCGTCTTTATTCTTGATTTTCATGGGCGCAGGTTCGGGTTTCGCTGCCCTGAGCTGCTGTTTGAGTGTGTTTCTGCTTTGAGGATCTTCACCTTGTATCACAAGGTTTCTCATGTTTTATAGGCAGTCAGGGTGTTCTTGATTAGAAATCGCCATTGTTTTCTAATTAAAGTCTGTGGGGCACTGAGCCTGTTATCGTCTTTAAGAGTCAAAGCTGATCTATTAGTTGCCAACATTTATATCAATCACCAATTATTTTACTAATCAATTAATCAAATTGTGTCATATTTAAGAAGAAAATATCCAAATCTTCTGGTTTTTGATTTTATGACCAGAAGCTGTACTGCTGCCACACAAAGGATAATAAAGGATAATTCCACTTTATTAGAGCTTATAGACATACATTATCATTACTTACAAATACTCACATATGATGTAGTGGTATCAACTAAATAGTAAAGCAGGATATGTTTTATATGTTTTATGTGTGTGAATGTGTCTGTGTTTTGGGTTCTATTATTGTTTTTTTTCTACATCTTGTTTTTTTTTTCTAAAAAGCACTTTGCATTGCTTTATGTATGAAAGATGATCTACAATTAAGTTTTTATGCCTGATTGAGTAAAGCAATAAATGAGCAGACATGTTTGTTGGCTGGTAGCGGAGACAATAACAAATTTAATCAGGATTCAGCAGCGAAAACATCACCAAAACAGCTTTTAAAGTTTAATGTTGCATTGTTTTTGCATTATTATATTTATCTCTAATTTTTTTCTCTTGTATATTTCTTGTAAAGTTGAAAAGCGATTATAAATAAAATGTATTATTATTATAAAGTCAGCTAAAGCTGGTAATTAGCATTGTATTGATTTTTTTCTTGCATGCATATTAGTATTTATAGCATTAGTGCCTTAAAACATGCAGTCATGACTTACGTGAAGTTGTGATGTCACTACTATACAGTCACAACCAACACCCCCACAGCCATTTAAAGAGGAGGAGGAGAGGCTTAGAAAGAAGCTTGAGAAAAGAAGTGTAAAACTATACTGAGATGATCTTTGGTACTTAAATCTTGTTAGGGATGTCAAAATTCCAAATAAAAAACAGGAAAGTGTATAACATGGGACAAAAATAAGCAGATAACTATCCGACCCAAAAAAAAGAAAGATGTCAACGTTCAGGAATCAAGTAATAGTTAGCAACTTAGATTTACAGCTTTTCTGCAGTAATGGACTTCAATATAGTGCGGAAAGTTGATCCAAACATTTCCTTTTTGTTTTTGCTGGTTAATTAACCCCCCGTCTGTATATCACCATGGATGAAGCCTGATGTCTGGGTCTTTTCTAGGGCTAGAGCTCTAGAGCTAAGCAGAACCCTATGATCTAGACTTAGTCAGGAGTTTGTCCTACAGCAAGATAACTGAAAAATCAGTGTTCTAAAACTTTTGACCCGTGATATGTGTGTGTGTGTGTGTGTGTGTGTGTGTGTGTGTGTGTGTGTGTGTGTGTGTGTGTGTGTGTGTGTGTGTGTGTATATAATGCTCTAAAAAACCTACTCATGGGGTCCTGGAGCGTGTTGAAATGTACTAGACTTTACACACACGCACGCACACACACACAGATGATGAGATAAGGCCCTGGTGCTGGTCTACATTGTGAGGCCTTGTAGAGACAGGAGCGTTCCATTAGCTAAAGCAGCCGAGCATGGCCACTGCTGGCTCATCACTATCTGCCACCTCATCTAGTCTGAAGTCGAAAGAGACAGAGAGAGAGAGTGAGGGGAGGTGCTATAGAGGATGAAAGCGAGGGGGGAAAACAGCAGCGAGACAAGTTCCAGGGAGGGAAAAGTAAAAGCGGGAGCCGGAAATAAATCAGCGAGTATCACTTCACACATCACAGTCTATTTGGTCAGCAGATGATTAGTCAGCACACATGCTACAAAAGAGCTGAGGGACCAATATATTTACCATTAAAGCGGAGGTTTAATGTTTCACTCTGATTTACGCAGGTTTAAATAGCATATCATTCCCCGGTTACTCACCATATTGTTAACGATATATCAACGCTACGGCGTCCTTATTGGAATTTAACTAGACATATAGAACAATCAGTCACAACGCCGCGGGGATTATTCTGGGGATGCTCATCACGCTGGAGTTGATTAAGTCGGAGAATGTGTTTGCCTGACTGTTTGTCCATCTGCTTCCTGAACGATTAAGCACATGCTTTGGTTTCCTCTCCTCGTCAGTCTTGTTTTCTGACCACCACCACCCACCCCCACCTTTTCTGTTCTGTTTCCTCCCGGGAGTAAACTTCTCTACCTCCCCCCTCATTTCTCTCCCTCTCCTCTTCTCCTTTAATTCCCTGCCTGCGGAACACTGAGGAAAGTGCTGATGAACAATTAAACATGGTCCTTCCCCAGGGAGGCAAGGTCACTCATTGTAAATGTGTGTGTGTGTGTGTGGGAGAGAGAGGGAGAGAGAGAGAAAGAGAGAGAGGGTGATAAAGAGGGCGAGTTACTTGGCAGAGGAACAGAAACATGCCAGACGGAGGGTAAAAAGCTGAATGATGTTATACAGTTTGTGTAGGCGTAACAGCACTAGTGTTGAGAGCAGTTTTTGTCCATAACACTGACCGAGCAGCGAAAGTTGCAGAACCAATCATTTATTTTAGCGGCGAGTGTCTTTTGTGTAAGAGCTGAAGGTTAACAACCGAGCACCAGGAGCACATTTTACTGTACGTATTTATTCATGTGCGGTTTGCACGATGCTGCATCGACGTTTTAGGGAGACAAGGAGATCCACAACGTGAGTCTACAGGTCAGGTCACAGGCGGTCAGCGGGTTAATGAGGAAGAGGATCCATCCTGATGATTTTTGTGAAACTTTGCTCGAGTGTAACCAAGCAGCAATTACTATCCTGATAGTTGATTAATCAATTTGGTTCATAAAATGGTGTAAATTGATTGTACTGTTTCCCAAAGCTGAAGATCCAACATGATCACCACTTTACTAAGTTAATGCGGCTGTTTATTGGAAACTAATATAATATTTGACCCATTTCCGCATTTTAACTGGTTTTGTGACCTTGAGTTTATGTTGTAAGTAACTCTGGTGCTGGCTGTTGCTTGTTTGTCATTAGGTTGATTAATCGATTAGTTGTTTGGTTCATTAAATGATGTAGAATATTGATAACTGTTACCCAAAGCTGAAGATTCAACCTTAACCACAACCCAAAGATCATCAGTTTACTATCATAGAAGACAAAAGAAACCAGATAATCAGATTTGAGAAGTAGGAACCAGACAATTTGGACATTTTCTTCTTAAAATGTACTCAAAATGATTAATAATTATCAAAATAGTTGACAATTCATGAAATAATTGTCAACTAATGAATTAATCAACTAATTATTGCAGCTATACTCTATATAAATCTTTACTGACCTATTACCTTTGCAAGGTTTATTGTTTTGGGTGTCATTTGTCTGCTAGTTATTGTAGGGCTGCAAGTAATGACTATGTTGATAGTTGATTAATCTATCAACTGTTAAAAAAGTTAACTGATTAGTTGTTTGGTTCATAAAATGGTGTAAAATGTGGATCAGTGTTTCCCAAAGCTGAAGATTCAACCTCAAATGTCTTATTTTTGTCCAGACCAACAGTCCATAACCCAAAAACCATCAGTTTACTATAATAGAAGACTAAAGAAACCAGAAGACAATCAGATTTGAGGAGCTGGAACCAGAGATTTGCACATTTTCTTTAAAAAATGACTAAAATTGATTATTAAAATAGTTGGTGAATAACGTTAAGGTTGGCAACTCATCGATTAATCAACTAATCACTGCAGCTCTAACATGCAGTTCACATTTGTGAAACAGCTCATCAGTTATTGTTAAGAGAATTTGATCCAAACATTCATAAACACTTCAAAATGGGTAACAACTACTTTGGTGAATATTTTATAAAGGTATTGAGATTCTTTGAGTTAAGTTTGTTAAGTTCAGACAAGTTAATTTATCCTGCACCTATCAAGAAATCATTTTTCAGCTTCCTACTGCAAATTCATACAGTCAGTCAATAACATAAGTTACATATATTGACAAATAATAAATAATTTATAAAGGAAACACACTGAAAGCAAAGAGACAAAGAGAGAAGTTTGTACTATACATGTCCCCTTGAAGGCCGTAGGATAAAAGCGATTAGCAAATGGTAACATGCTAAAATAAGATGGTGACTATTATACCAACAGTAGGTAACATAGCTGTGATTATATTTAGATGACATTCTGCCGTGCCTCTCACAGGTGTTTGGTGTTATTTGTGTCTAAATTGAGGGATTGAAGTAGTAATTTTGCACCTACAGATTTACTTTCAAATTGCAATGTTTAGTGTAAAAGCAGGGAGTGCTGTGACCTTCATTTAGAATGGAGGGCGTGTATGTGACATGCAGAAGAAAACACAGACCTGCAATTAACTTTTTATCCACCTTCACCTCATCCTTTGCAGCTATTCACACCGGAACTATCATTTATGTCATAATCACAGTCTTTCCCTTCACTTTAACTGCTACTGTTAGATGTTAGAAAGCCACAATTTAATAAATGGCATAAGATATAAAACTAATCTGGTCTTGAACGTGGTTTAGGACTTTGCAAAATGTCCAATATTCCTGTTCCTGTGCTGGTGAGGTGGAACAAGAGAGCGATGGAGCTGCCGCCTGTTTCTCAGCAGGTCGACTGTGTTTATTTATTCGTTTTAAATAGTCACAGAGAAGGTAAAACACATTGATGTGGCATGATGAAATGAAGCCGAGCCTCCCTCCTGCTGTGGTGCTGCAAGCTGGATGTGGAAACAAAAGATTCCTACAGTGTGTGTTAATATTGTCATTTCCAACACCCACATATCAGAATCACTTCAATTAATCCCAATGGAAAATTGCTTTTTGGTTACAACACAGCTCAAACGCAACAAACAAAGACCATCAATGTAAAGAAAGATTAAACATATATAGAAATATGTACAGCATATAAGGTACATGAGATAAAACAGTTTTATATATTATATTATTAGTATTATATATTATATATATTGCACATAGATAAAAAAAAATATTGCACCTGATGAGTCCAGAATAAATATATAAACCCTTTGTACTTCCATGCACAAATGAGTCATTGACTATATTAACATTAAGGCTAACATTTAATTCAAGTCCATTTGTGATAGGGCTGCAAGTATTCTAGTATATACTATACTATAACTATAACTATATTATATAGTATGATTCATAAAATGGTGTAAGATAACAATCACTGCTTCCCAAAGGTGAAGATTCAACCTAAACTGTCTTTTTGGCCAGACCAACAGTCCACAACCCAAAGATCATCAGTTTACTAGAGAAGACTAAAGAAACTAGAACATTTGAGAAGCAGGAACCAGAGAATTGTTGTCAATTAATGTAATAGTTCACAACTAATCATTAATCGTTGCAGCTCTATGTGAGTTGTTGACTATATTAGTATTAAAACTAGCAATGCTCAACCATTATAATCATGACATTTTGCTGCTTGACAGTTGCAGCAGAAATTCTATTTTGGGTGGATGATTTTTTTTCCCAGTAAAATAGACTCATGAACATTATTTTAGAAGAAAAAAATAACAAATAGTGACAAACTGAAATAGTTTAGCGACCAGTTTACTTGGCGACATTTTGCATCATAAGAGCACAACACTACACATCAAACACACTCAAGCAACACTGCATCACACTATATAAACTTTTATAGCCTTTTCAGACTAAAATACTGTATATTTGCACCTGAATTTCACTGCACAGAAACAGATAGAGAACATATTAAGTTAAGCAGAAACGACACATCGTGGATTCAACATGGCCGACAGACACTGTTGCTTCAGCTCATGAAAAAAAACCCTGCATATTTTACAGTAAACTGCGTCCTTACAGTCCATTAATCACTTTGAGGGAAACACGCATTTATCTGCTAATCATAGAGAATGATTTTAGTCAAGTTCGGACTGTTAAACACCAGCTTCTAAAAAGATTATTAAAATACTCACAGAGGGCAGACGATAAGTGCGTTTCCCTTGTTGAGAGAGAAGCTGTGGACATTTATGCACAAGTCACAGCAGTTACTGTAACTTCACTGTTTATTTAAGTCTCCTGACTCACCCTGTCATTCTAATATTAATTAATGTTATTTCCTTGTATTCAGAGGATCGTGTTCCTGGTTCTTGGAGATAAAGTTTCATCCTCCTGATGATTTTGTCAATCTAATAGTTTAACACCTACATATTTAGGTTAAATCCAATGTAATTACAATTTTTAGCTATTTTTCTCTGTCAACCTTCGATAAATTTAACATTCAGACAATGAACCAAACCAAATATTTTACTTGTCTTCACATGCACAGAAGATGAAAAATTAAATTGTATATACTCCTTTCTAATTACTTTTAATTGAGTTAAATTAGCTTGTTTTAAGGAAGGATAGTACATTTTAGAATTAATTATTGCTTTAATAACACGTTACATCTATTAAACAAACAAGATAAAAACATAACATATGAGGTCAGAATTGTTTTTTATGTAGAAATGTATATATATATATATATATATATATATATATATATATATAATACAGTCTTGTATTAAGGAAAAAAAACACAGATCGAATTCTAATAAAGTGACTTACTGTACCTGTGTTTCTTTAGTTTTGTAATATTCTCTTTTTAATATTATGACATGTCAAAGCACAAAATAATGAATAATAAAATGACTGAATAATGGGACCCTTGAGTAGAATAGAGACTGTTAATTTTATTAATAGAACACCTGTGTTGTGAAAAAGACTGAAGCTTATCACAAGCTACAAGATCCAGGCTAGTTCAGTCCCATCAGGGCTGAAATTACTGAAATTACTTCACGTATGTTTGGACATAAAAGAAAACACATTAATTCTCATTTACAGACAGAAAAGGCTGATTTTTGAAACGAACATGCAAACAGTTCCTGTGTCGTGGGAAACCAACGCTCACTCGCAAGTAAACAACACTCAGACACAGAAGAGACGATCGTGACCATCTTGCGGCGCCGCTAGCCGCCTCTCCTGGGATTCGTCGGCAGCAGGGGAGTGGGCGGAGTTCAAAGCTGGGCATAAATAAAGAAACTAATATGTAAACTGTAGAACGTTCTGGCAACTTTCCTCTCAATCGCCGTCTGGCGAAACGTTAGCCGTCTGTGTGTGGAAAATCTTTCATTTTAGAATAAAACTAAATATGTCAACTTCCTCCCTGGGGCCAGCGACTATTTCTGTTCACAACAGAAAGTGTCGTTGTAGATGCTTCCTGAAGGCAGTTTGTTATTTATTGATATTCTTTCATGCATTTTATTTGAGGTGTGTGTTGAAGCTCTAATTTGTGCACAAACACATGGTTTATTTACAGCAGGCTTGCGAAAGCAACACCAGATACTTGAGGGTAGAAGAGGTATTTGGGTATATTAATTATCTAGTGTGTCGCATCACGTTTAGAATCACATCACTACTAAATAATTCAGCTTCTGTCATCCTGTGTTTCAGCTCCTCAGGTGGAATCATTTTTGTCTCTATGACTTCATCACTGAATCTCAAAGATGTCAAAAGTCTTCACATCCATTACTCAAGTAGAAGTATAGAAAATTTAAAATTTAAAAATACTTCCATAGAAGCTGAAATAGAACCCAACTCCTTAAAGTACAAAAGTAAAAATAATGAAAAAAGTCAAAATATATGAGCACTTTTTGGCAGAGATATTGCAGTTTATGTGTTGAATTGTCCCTTTAAAAGTATTTACACAGGTAATAGTGTGAGTGAGAATGGAAACAAGTAATTTCTAGGCAAAAACAACCTTTAAACCTTTACCTTTCCCAATATATGAGCTGTCACTACTATTTTTCAAGAGAAAAAAATGTGTTTTATGTATTGTGTATGTAGTGAGTAAGTGAGTTAAAATCTGTTAAATGTAACAGTCAAGGAACACACTAGGAAAAAATGATCCCTTTAAAGGTATTTTAACAGTGAAAAGGGGCTGAATTAGTTATAATTTAGGGCATAGAGCAGGTCAAATAATGCATTTTCTCGCAGAAAATCACTTTTTGACAGTTGCCATGAAAACAACCTAGAACGAATTAAGAGTAATGAGAATATTTTTTAAAAGAGTATAGATAAAAAGTAAAATAATTAGACCAGTAAAGTACAGATACACAAGATTTCTACTTAAGGTAACAGAATATTTGTAGTTATACCCCTCAGAATAACTAAACTAAACTTTATTGGCACTCAATCATTTTACTATTAAGCTCTTCACTCAGGTTCATTATAACTGCATAAAATGTATTTTTTTTTATTATGAGTGATCATTTGCTTTATTGATATTATATCAAACTATTTTCTTATCGTATTGATGATGTGGATATTGATGATTTATATCAATATTGTATTATTGCTCAAGACTATAGTACAACTCTATACCCACAAAATAGCCACAGCCTGATAATACAAACACATCATTTGTCCAACTCCTTGTCGCCTCCCGTCTGGGCTACAGCGACTTTCCAGCTCCGAGAACTGGTCCAGAAACTTCCTCAGACCCCCACCACGTTATCCCCCTCACACACTCTCTCCTCCCGTTGCCCAAATTGAATAAAAAATCCTAATCTGGCAAACGGGGCTGCGACGGGATCCACAAAGACACAGCAGCCTCCGTCCAGGCCGATACACACATTCAGCTTTTGGTTTACAAACTGGCTCCTTCCTGCATTTTCTCCTCCAGTATCTATCTCTGGCTATCTAGTCTGTGGAATTTCTACTAATTCTAGAGTTTCACTCCAAATAAGTTACTCAAAAACAAGTTGTCGGTCATTTTAAGGGCAGACACCACTCCAGAATTGGTATTTATTTCATACAGTTGTCAAAAACTTGGATATTTTGCATCAATAACGAGTATACTTTCATAAAATGTACTATAAACTGCAAACTATTGTTACAAATACCTTTATTTCATCACTTTAGCCCATGATCATCCAGTACAGCTCATACATTTCATTCTTTAAAAGGACATTTTCTCAAAATGACCATTCATGTCAAATAATTCTTAGAATCCATCGACAGAATTTGAAATGATGGTTTATACAATTTAGTATTCTAGATTTTCTGTGACACTTAAATGCATAAAATATCATATGCATAAAATATGTGCAAAATATATACATATATGGCGTTTTGACATAAGTCAATAAATAAATAGAATAAAAATAGATTTTGTAAAAAAAAAGGATTCTGCAACATTTATTGCATATTTAATTTAGTATTTACCTTATTTGCATATTCAAATGTATTACTTACTTACTGCAAAAAAACTTCATGTTTTTTTCTATGTTTTCTTTTATTATGTTAAGTTTCTTTATGATTGGAGCAAAGAAAAAAAGGACCTTGTTCTGGATGGTGTCAGGCCTTAAACAAATGTAAATGTCAGCTTACTTCCTGCTGATTTCCTTTCTCTCTCCTCTCACCCGTGAATGTTTGAGGTGGCGCTGAAAGTCTACGTCTGAATATCAAACTCTGTGTTTTCCTGTGCTCACTGAGCCTTCTCGTTTGTAATTGCATGCGTCACAGCCCCAGTCCTCCACATGTGTGTCTGCGCGGTGGCGTGTACAGTTTTAAGTCAATCGCGTTAACCCTGTGAACCTCCGGCATGGCTAGCCTGCTTGGAGACTTGTTAGGCGTGTGGAGCTGTGCATGTGCACGGATCGGACACACGTATCACCGCCGCAGGGGTCAAAGCACCCTAAGGTGGTCAGAAAACCCTTGATAGATCACAGCCTTCACAACAACCTTCAGAAAGTGTTGGCAGGGAGAGAATTGCCTCCAAAAAACATGTCACATATTTACATTTTTTTTTTCTTTTTTTTTTTTTTTTACACATGTCAGATTAAGCTTTTGCTGTTAACACGTATGTGACAAGACTCGCTTGTTTTATCAATGATGTGCTGAAATGACGTTGCTTCATTACTAAAGAACTGTTGTTTTTCTTGTGTCAGTCCGCTCGCTTCCTTATACAATAAGCCTATAGTGGATAAAACTAATTAAATACCCAGAACTTAGTCAATTTAAACCGATTTTCAAATATTCTTTTTACAGTAGAAGCACTGCAGTTTTGTTTAACATTCACATAAGCAAAATCAAAAATACCATGAAGTGAAAACACCATTGCAATACATTATATCACAATGAGAATTAAAATAAAAGCTGCAGTTTCAAAATGTCTAACCATCCTGTACCGTAGATATGCTAATAACATGTGGAACAAACCAAACTCTAAAATTTTCAGTGAGTTATGAGTATTTTTGTCTAGAACTCTCACTTTATTGCAGATAGAGAACCAGATCACAGCCGGAGTTGGACCTCACCAATATGGCCGCTGTTGAAGTACATTAGACTGATCCATCCCTTTTCATAAAATCTTATTACAGGCAGAGCTATACTTACGGAAATGGTCCCTAAAGGCCATGGAGGCCATATTGTGGACCTTCTGCTCCCCAACATTGCATATAATTTTTTTCAACAATCCATTATTCCAAAGTTTATTTTCTCAGGTTAGTTTGTATGTTGGGTGATAACGAACATTCTATTTGTTCATTTTTTTTTTTTAATATAGTCACTCTTGGTGTTAAAACTGACATTTCCTTTTCTGCAAATCATCTTCACTTTTAGATTTGTCCTCTCCTTCACTGTCCCAAAGGACGAGTTTCAGAGTCTCCTGAGCTGTCAATCATCTGTCATCCTGCTCGTCTTTTCAGCCTCTGAGACTGAACGGATGCATAATGTCGACTGGACTACATGAACGGACACTTTATATGCGTTGAAAGACAACGATCCTGTTTTAGGCAGCACGATATTTGACACGTCACACTTTTCCTACAGAAAGTGCCAAGGACAAACCTAAAACTACATTTACAAAACAAGCTTTGCTCTGTTCTCTGAATCAAAATCTTCAGTTTTACTGTAAAATTGTACTGTTCTCAATTCATCTAAATACATATCATGTTTTTACAGCTGCATCTCAACTAGTTCCAATATCAAGAAAAGTTTGGGTTTTTCATTATCTATAAGCCGTAATCCTTGTAATTACAAGAAATAAAGGCGTGATATATTTTACTATTTTTAACCATGGTCTACCATGTTTGTATGTTTTATTATTTACTTATGCTTCTGGATTTGGATTTTTTATTTTTTATTTTTTTAGATTTGTCACATTTATATATACATCACTTTGGACAAAAGTGAAATGCAAATAAAGTAAAGATAACAGTTCCAAACCATTAAATGATCTGTATTCCAAACATTAAAACTTTCATTAATGTTATTTTATTATATATTCATCTTGTTGTTATTTAAATAATATTTCTGTAAAATAAATAGATTTTTGGGGATGAAAGGGCAGATAAAATAAAATTAGTTTTCTGTCTGCTCCCTTTAATTCTAGATTGGAAAATGTTATTATTTTTATGAATTAATGAAATAATGAATGAATAAATAAATAAATGTATAAGAGTTTTACCTGACACAGGCCTCTGTCTGATAGCATGGAGCAGGTTATGGTGGATGTCGTCTTGTGAACAGCTGCAGCTCAGTGATGAGGATCCATGTCAGTTCAGTCTTTCTAAATCACATTAGCTGTTCCCCCGATAGGTCAAGCCTGGAAACCAAATATAGAAAATTGGTATTTGTACAAATGCCTCGATAAATTAATGGTGCAGATGCAAGGGCAACAAAGTCTAATCAATTGACCTATGCGCTGCAAAAACAGCCAACTAGGAAGAAGCCGATATTCTTAAATATAATCTAATTGTCCTCTATCAAGCAAAAGAATCTGACAACAGCGTAACCCAATTTCCCTTCAGCTAGAATTCATGAAAGTAGCATAAAAGTCTAGAACATCATAGGTCTTTCTAAAGGAAAATTCCCTAAAATTAAGAAAGTTGTGGTTAAGTTGAAAGAAATTACAGTTAAGAAAGAATTGTCATTTCTCATGAATTTACCAACTGTGCTGTTGTGGGAAAAATGGTGGAGGTTAGTGGGTTTAAAGCAAGTCATTATGGAGTTATATAAAATTGTATTCATGATTTATAAATGATAAATTATTAAATTATATTTTATGTAAAAGTCCTGCATTTAAAATGACAATTAGGTTTCAACAGCTAAATAATACTCAGTTTGCAGAAAATAATTGTATTTGTTGTACTTTATGTACACATATATATCATCATATAGGTTCTTTCCATGTGGGAGTTATTTAGAACACACGTGAATTTGTCTAATGGGCTATACCTCAGACATTTTTTTTATGACAAATTTAACACTTATAAGGAAATTGACACTTGATATAATACATTATTGACAAAAATAGTGAACATTAAGATAAACTATTTTAATCTAAACTACTGTAGTTTAATATTTTTGGTGTTAATCTGGTTAAGTCTGATTATGGAAATAATCAGTCATGTTTTTGTCTTTGCGTAAGTTATGGCATGTTTGAGGAAAATAAATGAATAAATGTTCTGTTTAAGTGACACATTCTGGTTGTTGAGATGAAATTTCACTACACAAGTTGATGGAAAAACAGCTTCATTAGAGTAGAGTAACAAGCCCCATCTTTGTGCAGTAACATTAACAGCATTACAACGATCAGGAAAGTCATCAAGTAGACTATTCCTTACTGAAAAAAGTAAAGATAATGAATACATTTAGTGTATTAAGCCTAAATTGTGACATGTCTTAATATGAACTTGACCATTTTCAAAAACAACCAAAAATGGGGAAAAAAAGACAGAGCTTGTCTTTGTCCTTGAGTTTGAAAAATTTAATTTTCCTCCCCACATCTGCTTCACCCTGTTGCTGAGCAGCTAAGAAACACAGCTCCACATCCCACACACACACAGACACACAGACACACACCTTTCTGGTCTCCGAAAAGGCTGCGAAAATGTGATATGGATAAATGAGGAAAGGAATAAAGATAGAGACAGGTGTAGAAGGGAGAGATGGAGAGATGGATGGAAGATTGGGAGCAGGGTGAAAGGGGAAATGGAAAGATGGATGGAAAGATGGATGCATGATTAGGTGGGAGGAGGAGGGGGGAGTCGGCGGCATCTATAAATAGGTGAATGAATGGATGCATGGATGGTTGCTGGATGGATGGATGGATGGTTATAGAGTTGAAAAGCCTTGAGGTAAAGAGAGATATTAAAAGATGAATGAATACAGAGCAGCTCTCTCTCGGCACTCCATTTTCCCTCCTTTCCTCCAGCTCTCTTTCGTTTTTTCAAACCCATTCTTGGTCTCTGTCTTGCTCCGTCATTCTCTCTCTCTCTTTCTCTCTCTCTCTCTCATTCTGACCAGATGAGTAATAGCTGTGGTGCTGTGGCCTGACTGATTAATGCACTCGAAGAGCCCAGGGAGGTGGAGCACAACAAACAGACGGAGGAGGGAGGAAAAAGAGTGAGAGAAAAGATTGGAGAGAGAAGAATGAGAGAGAGAGTCAATGTGTGTGTGTGTGTGTGTGTGTGTGTGTATAGATTCAGGAAGCTACTGCATCAAGTGGTTTGATTCCCAGAGGGAGGAGTTGCACTCTCCTCACCCTCATCAGGGGAAGTGTTCTCCTCCATTTTCCAGTTTGGAGCAATCACGCTCTCTTCGAAAGGAATAAAGCAACAGAAAGAGAAAAAAAGGGGTAAAGTTAACCCATTTAAGCCCAAAGTTTCTGATTTCATGCATAAAATTATATCAGTCGAGACAGAACATAGCCTTTTAATGACTTGTCGCCCAAACAAAAAACTATTAACTATCCCAGGTACACAATTATTTTGTGTGTGTGTGTGTGTGTGTGTGTGGGGGGGGTATTCTAGAGATTTTAATTATTAAATAGATATATACATATCAAACTTGAAAATGATAATATTTTTTTTTTAAAATGACTCTTTCTGGAGGGTTTGTCTTCACCATGTTCTCAGGAGAAAGGGACAGGAAGTCGATGACGTCATGTGACAGGAAACACTTTGAAACTTTTTGTTTTGCTCAAAACCTTTATCAAAGTTGTACTATGGTGTCACTGAAACAAAATGTATGAGTAACAATTATATTTTTTTATGTTGAGTAGAAAATGACACACACAGACTGGCAACTATAGTTGCTGGTGCCTTAAATGGATTAAAGAGGAGTTATGCTATTTTACGCAATTTAGCCATTTAGCACAGTGTGAAGTGGGTTGTTTCAATACAAAAATCACATCATAACACATACAAATGTCTCCTCTTTTTTTAAGTAAAGAAATTTGTTAAATATTTAGATGATGTTAACCTTCAATTTACAAAACAGGAGAGATGACATAAGAAAAAAAGTAAAATTTGAACAATATGACGTCTCTGTCTCAGTCAGATTACTGTTTCAGAACAATATTTAGTTTTTTTAAAGTTATCTCCTGTCTTACAAACCATTTACAAATCAAAACTAAGTATTTTAACCCTTGAGTCCTGAAAGATGCTCACTGACGTCAAATCTCTGTAAAGAAACAGGAACCGGTCCATTTTTTTGTCACACTTTGTAGTCGTCCTGATCGGACCTCTTAGCGAGCCGGTTCTGGCCCTCGAGCCGCATGTTTGACCCCCTCCCCCCTGCTGGAGCAGCCCTCTCATCTTAATGATGCAGTAATGATGCATCACACAGAGAATCAGACTCCCCCCGTTTGTTGGTTGTTTTTCACTCGCAGACCGTGGAAACGGAAACTTCTCCTTCCTCGTGTCACAACATGAAATCCTGGAATTAACCCGGCGCTGCCATTCAGGTTCAAGTAAGGATTAATGAACCGTGACCGAGATTTATATGTCGTCATTAGTTCATTCGTCTCACACTTGATTTAGCCACGGATCCAGTAAACTTATTTCTCCTAATTCAAACCGGACCCTGTTTTGTGTTTAAATCTAATCGTTATTTACACACTATAGCTGAGTATCAAGTGAGAAGTACAGATACTTGAAATACTAGATGATACATTCATCTATCCATCATTGAAATGATTATTTGGTTAGTTGTTTGGTTAATAAAATGGTGTAAAATGTCAATCATTGTTTCCCAAAGCCGGAGCACTTTTGAAGAAGAGGAACAGAAGTGAAGAAAAAACAGAAACCTAGTGAAAAATGGAAGATTAAAATAAAGTGTTGCTACACTGTAAAACATTACTGTGAAATCTGCAGTTATTTACTGTGTTAAAAAGTAAAGTTACTGTAAAAAAATATGACAGTACATTGTTGTATATTTTACAATAAATCACAGTAGTGAAGAATTACTGTAGCAAATCACAGTTCAAAGACTTACTGTATTATAATATAATTAATTAACTAATACTCTAAATACAACAGAAATAACAGTATTTAATAGATTGTTTTTAAGTAAAATAAACAGAAATACAGTAGAAGTACTTCTACTGTAAAAAATAATAATAATAATTAGAGTATCTTTCTGAATAACTGCTGTCAGTTAGTTAGCAAATGTTATGGTAACGGTATTACAGCATTTGTCTCTATAGGGCTGCAATTAACGACCACTCATAGTAGATTAATCTATTAATTATAGAAATGATTAATCCATTGGTTATCAGTCGACAACCCAAAGATCATTGTTTGTTGTATTTTCGCCTCCACATCCTGCATCGTTTAAGCTGCTTGTTGATTAACTCTTACTTTGTCATCAAACATAATATATCCATTCCACTTTTTTTGGCTAATTTCATTGAGACTCTTTGATTCTGATTCACTTCTGTACTTCAAACCTCATTAAAGGTTCTAAAGGTCTGGTCTTGAATGGCTGTTTACAGAGTTGGAGAAGTGATTAAGCCAATAAAGCCGCAGTAGTACTAAAGGTTATTATATCTGTACTTAACTATGAGGTGTCATAATAGCTGCGGGACATTAATGTCTCCTAATTCTCTTGTATGTGTGCTGAAGGCTTTGTGTTGTGTGATTTCCATGCTGGGCCATAACTGATCCCAAACTAGCCGTCACAGATCCCGCAGGTTGGTACTTTACCTTGAACTCATTATTCTGTTGAGCACAAAAATTTTCTTCCTTAAGTGAGAACAGCCTGATAAACTCTGCACAAAAAACATCCATCTGCACGGTGAAGGCCAGACATCCAAGTGAAGGAACAAGAAGAAAACATTCATTAGTGTGAGGGGGGTAAAAAGTTTTGGTGTGGTTGTCTGAGTTGTTGGCAGAAGTTCGTAAATGTTAAAAAAAAAAAAAAAAAAAAAAAAAAAATCCTCTTGCTGCAGTAAGTCATGTTAGTTACAGACACAGTTTGGTCACCAGCTTAACATTCACTTCCAGCATTTTGAAGATAGACGTCTCCCAGTTTCACAAAAATATGTGGAGGGAAAAAAAAAGCGAAAAATATTTTAAGAGAAAGCTAAAATGAAACAAAAACTAACAAGTATCTATGCATTTTCTTGATAATTGTTTCTCTTTCTCTAGATATCAGGTGAACCCATATTTATTAGTGAACAACAACTCATTCTTTGTACATCAATGATATTTACAATATTAACATACAAATTTACAGGCTGCATGATCACTTTCTGGCCACCCAAATGGATTGTTGTCATACCATTGAATAAGGACAAAAACGATACTAATCCAATCGGGTGTTCTAGCAGAAAATCACTTTTTGGCTCAACAGTTGTCATGACAACAAGACAGAATGAAAGGAGTAATGAGGCCGTTTTTAAAATGTATGGAGCAGAAAGTACAGGTAATTACATGAAGTGTGAGGAGTAAAAGTAAAAAGTCATCTGAAAAGTAAAATATAGATTAGAGTCGCAACGATTAGTCGATTAGTCTCCAACTAATAATCAGCAAACTATTTTAATAATCAATTAATCGATTTGAGTCGTTTTTCTTCTATAATACTAAACTGGTGATCTTCAGGTTGTGGACTGATAAGCAATCGATTAATCATTTCTAAAAAATCGCTAGATTAATCTACTATCAGAGTAGTCAGCCCTATAAGAGACACACTTTACGGTAGAAGTAGTGTATTACTGTTTATTTACTGAAAAAATCTATTAAATACTGTTATTTCAGTTGTATTTACACTATGTGATTAACTGTATTATAATACATTAACTCTTGTAACTATGATTTACTACAGTAATTCTTCACTATTGTGATTTATTGTAAAATATACAGAAATCTACTGTAATGATAGATTACAGTAACTTTACTTGTTAACACAGTAAATAACAGCAGATTTCACATCAACGTTTTACAGTGTAGCGACAGTTTATTTATTTATTTATTTATCTTCCACTTTTCACCAGGTTTCTGTTTTTTTCTTCTTCATTGTTGTATTCTACAAACAGATTGACAGAAATGTAAAATCAGTTCAGACCTCTCGTTAGTCATCTTCTATACCTGCTTATTCCTCATCGCAGGGGTCTGTTGGAGCCAATCCCAGCACATTATGGTGAGAGGCAGCCCATATGGTCGCCAGCACACACACCATTCACTCACACACTCACACCTACGGGCAATTTAGAGTCGCCAATTAACCTCAGCATGTTTTTGGACTTTTTGGCCACAGTACCTGGTGAAAACCGACGCAGACACGGGGAGAACATGCAAACTCCACACAGAAAGGTCCCAGACCCAGGACCAAGGAGGTCTTGAACCTGCGACCTTCTTGCTATGAGGCAACAGCGCTAACCCCTGCACCTCTGTGTCACCAACCTCTTGTTAGTTTATCAAGTTAATAACTCAGCTAAAGCGACTTCAACAGTTGATCACAAGTAGGTTTGACAGCTGAGCTTGAGGATTATTTCAGAACAGATGATTAAACAGATGTGAAACAATTTGGATTCATACTCCCGGCCAATCAGAAAAAATAAAATATTAAAAAAATCAGTTTTCACCCAGACCGCAGCTTAAAAGTCAACAACCATCGATGCACAATACACATCAACCTTTGCTTCAAGGCAGCTCACAGAAATTTAATACAGCAGCTTGACTGAGGAGGGAAATACTACAAACATGTTGCAGCTCACTACATTTCAAACTTACACATTCCCCTCAATAACTAACTAATGCTAATTTGCTGCATCTACACTATTTTCTCTTCATGATAAATATAAAGCATCTAGCGACTAACCTCTTTGTGGTTTTCAATTTAAATCAACTTCTTTTTTTGTTGTAAAAAAAATAAGGAAACTATTGATTCATATTCTCATATAGAAAAAAGTAAACACAAAAGACAAAGCCAAATGTCTTTCACAGGTGAGTAACTTTATGCGTGTCAGTGATATCTCACTTTGAGGCCGTGAGTGATGAGTTAGGTTAAAGCAGAGCGAGGAAATGTCAGAATTGTAATGTTGTGACAAAGAATGTTTGAAGTCGCCCGTATTATCTCAAAAGGCAGCTCAGTAAATGTGTGTGCGCACGTGTGTGTGTGTGTGTTTGTGTTGATTTCATGCACTGTGCACTGTGCAAAAAAACAGATGAAGTTGAGGGAGATGTTAGATTTTTCTAATGCTGCCTTTCATTTTTCTTACAACCCATTGATCCACCTCTCTGCATTTCAGCCTCTTTCATCAGCGGAGCCACATGTGTTTGCTTCACTCGGAGCCGCCTTTAACTGCTTTAACCTTCATTCTCTAATTCCACAGATCCATCATATACTATAACTGTATACACTTCAGTGTTTCAAAGCCTGTCGTGCTGTTACCGACCACTTGGGGGCACTGTGGGATTTGAGGAAGGACGGCAGGAGATTTTATTTTATTTAATTTTTTTCCCTTTGTTTGTAGTTTTAATGAAGGGGCAGACAATTAGTGGAAGGTGGGGACAGGGCTGAGGAAGACAGAAAAACTGACGTGGGATGAGAGAGGGTATTAAAAAAAAATCAGTGTGGGAAGATCTGACATGTCTAGAAACATGCCAAAAAAGGGGCAAAATATGGAGAGATATCACATAATTCGCAACATAGCCTGACCCTCATTTCAATTCCTGAGCTTCGCTGCATATTATTCAACACAAAGGATGCTGAAACCTGGAGTGATATAACATAACAGCAGCATAGAACCATGACTACCCCCTTTTGAAAATGCCAAGTCTCTAATAAGAAGACTAAAGCTGCCTTTCATGGCAGATACTCAGATGCAATACCCTGCAATTAGCTGTCATTCCTTCTGTGTCTCAATTGCAAAGAGATTGAAAATGGTGATAATGATCCTCCATTAATACTTATCACATTCGTGATCAGCGAGCAAGATTTCACTGGGGGGGCAGCTCACATCGAAGCCTTTTAAAATTAGAGTCTTTCTTTTTTTTAGTCTATATTTATCTATGGGAATTTGAGTGAAGGCGAAAAACTTGTTTGGTAAGAAACTGACTAAGAGTGCAGCTCCTACGCAAACCTGCTCACATCCATCAACTCCAACAGTTTCCCTAAGTCATTGTGCAGCATGAAAAGCAGCAAACTTCACCTGTAGGAGGCACTTTATTGTTGTTGTTGTTTGTTTCTTTAAATACTTAAAGCCGAATTAGAAATGTATTAAACTCCCACTCTCGTGCATCGCTGACACATCAGATTTACAGCAGCAGGACGTTTCATCATAGTGAGTGGGTCACTGCAAACTTCTTCATGTAACTGGGGTTGTTTTAATAACTTAAAAATCACAACTATGATATATTATCACCATATAATGTAATTATGGTCAACATATTTACATTAGAGCTGCAACGATTAGTCGTTTAACGATTAATTGTCAAATTTTACATTAATCCCTAACTATTTTGATAATCGATTTGAGTCATTTTTAAAGAAATTGTGCAAATTCTCTGGTTCTAGTTTCTCAAATTTGATTATTTTTTGGTTTCTTTAGTCTTCTACAATAGTAAACTGATGATCTTTAGGTTGTGGACTGTTGGTCTGGACAAAAAAAGACATTTGAGGTTGAATCTTCAGCTTTGGGAAACACTGATCCACATTTTACGCCATTTTGAACCAGGAGATCTGCAACGATTCATCAATTAATCAGTTAGTTGCCAACTATAACATTAATCACCAGCTATTTTGATAATTGATTGATGAGTATGAGTCATTTTCAAGTAGGAAATAACCAAGCTTCTCAAATCTGATTATTTTCTGGTTTCTTTAGTCTTCTATACGAGTAAACTGATGATCTTTTGGTTGCGGACTTAGAATTTGGACATTTTCTTCCTAGAAATTACTCAATTGGATGAATTGAATATCAAAATAGTTGGCAATTGATGTTGTACTGGAAAACTAATTGATTATTTGCATCAATCGGTAGATTAATCGACTATCAAAATAGGTAGTTGCAGCCCCACAGACAACTATTTTGATGAACCAAACAACTAATCGATGAATCATTTCAATAATTGATAAACTAATCATCTGTTAAAACGGTCGTACATTGTAGTTAGTCCTTTTTACCTTTTGGGTTTTCTGAAAACCTTTCCGCTCTATGTGCTCAGCATTGAAGCTACTGAAAAAAATGCCCCAAAAAATGAGTCAAATTAAAAAATTTTATGAAGTAGGTTTAAAAAAAACATGACTTATGTTGAGCAAATTGCTGCATAGACCAAAGCTCATTGGCTCAAATAAACATCATTGTCTAGTTCTATGAATCTGTGCAGAGCCTCAATGACGATGAACCATGGCTCTTTCCCTGACCCTAAACACACGTGGACCACAGTGTTGTCACATCATAAAACATTATTGTTTTATAACAGTGATATGTTACGCCTTTAGAAAAGGGCCACTTCATATACGCTGGGTCGTTCTGGAACGCACGGTACAATCGACCCATGTCGTTTAATTATAAGGACGTGTTGATAAAAATAAAGTGTCCATCACCCCGACAGCCACCGATTCAGCAGCACCGGCGGAAATAATGGGCCTTCAGACTAATGGACAGCAAAAGTGGCGTCACAGCACATTAAAAAACGCACAAAACCCACGCACGTATCGTTTTTTAACCTGAGGGCTAAACGCCGTTTCAGAAAAGACGCCACAAGAAAAAAAAAAAAAAACAAGTGTTGGGACACGAGCTTGACCAAATGAGGAGGAGGTGGAGGGGGGACAAGGACTCTGCTGACTCAGCACAAAATACTAGAGCTTGTAGATTAATGACTGATGATCCACAACTGCAGAAAACAACAAATCAATCTCTACAGCATACAGCAGCATGAGCTTTCTGAGACATATATATATATATATATATATATATATATATAATTTATATATATATATAATTTATATATTTATATATTTATTGTTTATATTTTTATATATTTATTTTTTATTTATTTATTTTCTATATTAAAAGTATGTGTGATGATAATAATAATAATAATAATACAAGAAAATGACACAAATACATAGCACAAAATAGTCTAATATTGAGTAGAATTATTTTACAATAATTTAATTTTGGTCAGTTTCATCCTGTTCTCTTAAAACAAGATTAAATTGTTTGGATTTTTATCATGATGTTGTCTGTTTATTGATTTTTTTTATGTATATTATTTTCACTATTTATTCTATTCTATTTTTATTTCTATTTTTGCTCAATTTAATCCTGTTAAATTTCATCATGATGTTTATCTAGTCATTCATTTATCAATTTGTGTGTTTTTATCATAATATCGTCATTTTAATCTCATATTTTGGACATTTAAAAGAAAAACGAGAAAAAGGACACAAGTAAAAACAAATATTAAATTAATAAAAATAAAAAAATAATGGAATGCATAATGATTCTACTCAATAATGGACAAATTGTACCAAAAAAAAAACATTTTCACTTGTTAAGATTCCATTTTTTACTGTGTATTTTGGTCATGTTCTCTTGAAAAATGATTCAGTCATTTGTCTTAATGTCTTTTCTAGCAATTTTCATCAATATAATCTAGTTTACTTAAAAAACAAACAAAAAAACAAAACACTGAAATCGACTTAAATCAAGAATATTAATGTGAAATAAGCAAAACCATCTACCAATGGAATAATATAAATATAGATAATTCTATTCAATATTAGACTATTCGTATCAAAACAAGATATTTTACAGTAATACATTCAATTAATATCAGCATATTCTGGCATATTTAAGGCATACATATATATAAGGCTTTTATCATGTAGACTTGTTTCATAGTGAAAGGTTTTGACTCATAAAGTTAACAAACTGGTTTAAAAAGTTTAAATCTCTAATGGAGTCGAGATCAACAGTCCTTTTAACGGATGATAAACAACACAGATTCACTGCAGCACGAAGCCTGTTTCATTATACAACACCGCAGCTGATGTGCACATTTATGGCAGCATTTGCTTTCTTTCTCCATTGTGTTTTAATAGCAATTGATTTCCAGTCAGGTCCTGATTATTCATGTATTGAAAAGGCACGTTCAATTGCAACGTGGGAACTGATGGAAAACATTTCTCTGACAGAGAGGGAATGGAATGTTTTTCACTGTTCTAACAAACGGCCGCCACGCTTTTTTAGATTTTTACAGCTCAATTGGCAACAAAACACTTTAAGAAACTAAAAGGTCTTAACTCTTAAACTTTAATTTGTGATACTAATATTTATGTTCACTCCTCAAATGGCACATTGGAACTATTCATTTTGATTTTTATATAAATTACAAAGCGGTGAAAAATACTATTAAAGATGCAATCGCCAAACTATATCCGCACCGCAATATATTACAATTACATATAAAACACTGATGAATCGCATTAGAGCGATATACACAGGGGCATTCATCACGGGTTTGGTAATCAGAGATAATTTATGGCTTCTCCTGTGTTTCTAAATGATCTCTCTCCTGTCCCTGATTGATCCATTATTTGGTTGTAAGCAGAAACATGTTTGCCACATCAATCAAATGATAAATCAGAAATGATCGCCTACTGAATGTAATGTAGAGTATGTGAGAGGGCGATGTTGGGGGCTGGTGTGTTTATCACCAGTCTCAAAGAAATCTGAAATAAATATTCTAAAGTTGCAAAAATCATAGAACAAATGGACTTAAATGCTCTCATGACATAAAATATGACTCCAGTAGTGATATTAGAGCTGCAACAATAAGTCGATTAATCGATTAGTTGTCAAATATTACATTAATCACCAACTAATTTGATCATCGACTTAGGTCATTTTTAAAGAAGACAATGTCCAAATTCAGAATCTGGTTAATTGTGCACATTTAGCATTGTTATAGTGTAGAGCTGCAACAATTGGCTGATTAATTGATTAGTTGCCAATTATTACATTAATCGTCAACTATTCTGATAAATTATTTAATCGATTTGATTTTTTGGAAGAAAATGTCCAAATTCTCTGGTTCCAGCTTCTCAAATCTGATTATTTTCTGGTTATTTAGTCTTCTATGAGAGTAAACCGATGATCTTTGGGTTGTGGACTGATAACCAATCAATTAATCATTTCAATAATTGATAGATTGATCTGCTATCACAGTAGTAGATAAACACTCTAATACCTTTACCATTAAATTTGTGGTAACTAACTGGCAGCAATTCTAAAATCTATATAATAGTAAACTGATGATCTTTGGGTTGTGGACTGTTGGTCTGGTGCTAGTGTTGGAACAACACAAAGCTAAAAAGAGAGAATATTGGCCATATTACTTCCTTTATAATGTGTTTACAGCTTGTTCCAATTGCCCTCAGAAAATCAATTAATAGGCAATTACTTTAAATCAGTGTGAATCAATAATTGTGATAATAACATTTTATCAAACTACTATTAACATCCCACTCTGCAGCTGCACATTGCTTTATTTCAGTCTCCAGTGGAACATTTCAAACAAAGAAACTAATGAACCGAGTGAAAACTGGCAACGCAACATCACATAAGCGAAATAGCATTTGGCAGCTAAAACATTGTTCAGAGATGAAAAGGTAAATGCTACGCTCAAGTCTACAGTGGGAAAACACAATAACAATTTAATACAATTCTCATTTAAATGTGAAGAGCCATTAAACCATTTATCACATTGTTTAACAACCAAACGATATTATAAATACTGTACTTTTACTGCACTTAGCATGATTATTAATGAAGATTGCACAACAAGTACTGAACTGCTAAACATTGACAGTTTGATACCTTTAGCATTGTTAGCTAATTTGAGTCATTTTAATAAGAAAATGTGCAAATTCTGAAAAAAAATTCTCAAATCAGATTATTTTCTGGTTTCTTTAGTCTTCTATAATTGTAAACCAATGCACTTTGTCTTGTGGACTGTGTTTTTTGTTTTGTTTTGGGTTAATTGACTTTTGGGAAACAGTGATGGACGTTTTACGCCATTTTTATGAACCAAACAACTTAAGTGATTAAAATCAAAAATCAAACTATCAAAATAGTTGTTAGCTGCAGCCCTAAAAGAGAATATGAAAACTTCTACAGTACATAATGAAGACAGAATGTTGGGTAGATCTGCAATGATTAATCGATTAATCCATTTGTTGCCAACTATTACATCAAACACCAACTATTACAATAATTGATTAATCGATTTGAGTCATTTTTTAAGAAGAAAAAGTCCAAATTCATGTGGGTTGTGGACTGTAGGTCTAGACAAAAAAAGACATTTTAGGTTGAATCTTCAGCTTTAGTAAACAGTGATCAACAATTTACACCAATTTTAAACCATTTCTATTGACCATTTCAATATTCACTAGATTAATCAACTATCAGAATATTCATTAGTTGCAGCTCGAGCATCTCTAATAGACACTTATGACCAAAAGCTAAAAGCTGGGGGACTATTAAACCTTTTTCAGGAGTCGAGGAGCTTGACCCCAAAGGAAAAGCAATGTTTCCTCTTCATTTCCGTTGATATGTTTGCAGCAGGGAGCATTTCTGTTCACGTTTAAGCTTCCTATCTCACAGCATTTTCTCATCTCCATTCCTCTTTTCCGCTGTTTTCCCTCCTTTGTCTCTCCCGCCTCGTTCCTTTCTTTACCTGCACACTAGCCCTCTCCTCTCCTTCTATCCATTCAACTCTGTCAGGCAATTACCACCTCCATTCCTCCTCTCCATTGATTTCTTCCTCTCTGGCTGCTCGGCTCTCCCCCTTCCCTCTTCCATCCCCATCCATCCTCGCTCCTCCGTCTATACCTCACTTTCTCCCGGCTTCTCCCTCCCTTCATCTGTCCCTGTCGTTTGTAGGATCTGTGTACACAATCGCCACCTCTGTTGTTTCTGTTGCCAGTCGCCCATGTCTCCATTTTGCCTGAGCTATTCCACAGAAAGCCACTGGGCTAATTCACCAGGATAATCACTGCATGCATTTGAAATTTAAATGATTCCACTAGCGCCTGCTCTCCTCCCTCATTAAAAAAATCTCTCTCCAGGCTGAAACAAGCAGGTAGGAAGGCACATTACAACTTTCACCTGTGGGTGTGTGTATGTGTGTGTGTGTGTGTGTGTGTGTGTGTGTGTGTGTGTGTGCTGGCGTGTATTCAGTCATGAATTGAGTAGAATTATCCTCAATTTTCTAATTCAATTGTCAAATGAATTTGCTTATTTAACTTTTTTTCTTGGGAAAGAGAAATCTGATATCCAAAGGAGAAAAAAAAAAGAAAAGGTCACAAATATGAGGTAAAAATATGTTATATTAACTAATATGATCTGAGATATAAAAAAGGAAAAATAAATAATATGACATAAGAATAAAAAATAATTGTAATTAAATTGTAGTAAAAAAAGTAAAAAAGTAAAAAAAAAAAATATGAGCAAAAAAACAAATATGAGATGAAAACAAATGTGGTTTCATGTGAAAATTGTAAAAATGTAAAAAAAAAAAATCTATAAATAAAAAATATAATAAATATATAATAAATACAGGATAAATGTAAAAAAAAAACAGATAAAAAGACAAAAATATAAGATCAATACATAAAATATTAGATAAATAAAAAATAGATAAAAAATAAAAATAAAAAAAATGAGATAAAGAGACACAAGATAAAACTAAAAAATATTAGAAAAATACAAAAACATGAGATAAAAACTTTTTTTATAAGAGATGGAAAGAAACAATATAAGATATTAAGTAAAATGATTCAATGATAAATAAGTAAATGATTCATTCATTCATTATTCAAATGTCAAAATATGGCAAATATATGTAATAATATATATATATAAATATGTGTGTGTGTGTGTGTGTGCGTCATAATACGTGGTCGAGCCAGAAGAGGAGATGCATTTGGAAAAGACAAGCACATGTGTTCTCAGAACCACTGTCCCAGCCACCAATCAATCAATAAACCTCCTGATTAACTGTGTTGGCTTAAGCACGGTCGACTTTTGACCTTGAAGGTCGTGTGGCAGCGATATGAAAACGTCCTTCTGTCGCCAACACTCCAAAAGCCTCACGGTGACAGCTCGACTGGATCCAGACTCTAGGGAGGTGGAGCATTGATTGGTGCAGCGACAGGCGACAGGTACCACACACACACACACACACACACACACACACACACACACACACACACACACACACACACACACACACACACACACACACACACACACACACACACACACACACACACACACACACACACACACACACACACACACACACACACAACTGAAGTGTATTTAACACTGAATCCAAAAGATACGCTCCAAAACAATGAAATCCTACCTAAAAGTGGAAATATCTCGATTTTGGTACAATTAGTCTAATATTGAGTAGAATCATTTAGAATCATCTTATTTCAATAGTAGATAATTTTGCTTGTTTCTTTTTCCTTGAGTTAAAACTTCAAAAGTTTGAATAAACGGACACAGATATGAGATAAGAAGTAACAAATATGAGATCAAAAAAGCCACATATGAGATAAAAAGACAAAATAAGATGTTAGATAAAAAAAAGACAAATATGATGAAAAAACACAAGATTACATGAAAAAGAATTAGACAAAATGTCACAATCTGCTAATGGAATAAGATAATTCAGGATAATTTGGCTCAATATTGGACTAATTGTACTTAAAATAATATGTTGTAATATTTTGTAGTGTAAATACAAGAAGGAAGAAAAAAGGATGCAAAGTAGAGGCGGTGATGAATTTAGCAGCTGTGTCCTTGTTTAAATTGAGACTTGAAGCAGGAGGTCAACAACATGAGCAAAAAAAAGAATTATATAAAAATATATGAGGAATCTGATTTCACAGACACACGTTACATAACACATTTACAGCGTCTGCATCAGCTGAACCATTAGCTGTGCAGGGATCTATTTCGGGGGCAGATCACATTTCTGAACACTGAACAGCCACCAGAGAGAGCATGATGGGTCGAATGGAAGTCGGGACACTTTGCCTTCAGCCTTACACTGGTGCTTTATTTTATGTGGATTTTATGTTTTATTAGGCAGGGACAGAGCCCATAGCCTCCCTCCATGCACGTGGATTAATGACCTGACAGAGCGGCCCCACATCGCTTATCCAGACATCTCCACGTATCTGATGGAGTCACCAGGTAGCAGCATTAAGCTAAGTGTTGTCTGGATCCATGTGTTTTTCCTGTTATGTGAAGAAGATTCTTTCCCCCAAAGGTCTGATGTATCAGGCCTGTGCATCTAATATACATAATTAGCTGATTAGCTGACCTGACTATGGAGTCTATGGAGCATTTATTCAATATTCGTGATATCAGAGGTCAGTTTCAGACTAGTTAACTAGTGGAAGCCAAAATGTTCACTAGTTAACTCGTTTAAGTTTCCTTTAAACTTACTAGTGAACTAATGAGGTCCAAAAAGAGTCATTAGAAAGACCCTAGCTACTAATAGTGGACATTTTGGACCTCACTAATTAACTAGTAAAGTTGAAAAAGACCCAAACTAGTATTACTAGTGGACATTTTAGTCCATACCAGCCAACTAGTGAATCTTTCTGGAACTCACTAGTTGACTAATATGGATTAAAGGCTTCACTAGTTAATTGTCAAGGCCAAAATGTTCACTAGTATTACTACTAAGGGTCTTTTTGACCTTAATGAGTTCGGGCCAAAAGATTCACTAAAAAGACTGTAACTAGTAATACTAGTGGACACCTTACTCGTTAACTAGTGACGTTTTTGGAGTCACTAGTTAATTAATAAGTTCAAAAGAGGCTTTAACTAGTTAACCAGAGAGCATTTTGTCTTTCACTTGTTAAGGAAGTCTATGAAACTGACTTCTGACAACAAGGAGTTGAGTAAATGCTCAAAGGCTCCATACGAGACTATTGTGTGTACAGTGGATGCACTGAGCTAAATCCAGCCATAAACTGTGTATTTGGTATATTTTATAAAGAACATGAAAACTGCACTTGAAAAATGTCTAAATTCTGTGGTTCCAGCTTTTAAAATCTGACTATTTTCTGGTTTCTTTAGTCTTCTATGATGATCTTTGGGTTGTGGCCTGTTGGTCTGGACAAAAGAAGACATTTCAGGTTGATTCTTCATTTAAATCAACATTTTATTCCATTTCATGAACCAACTAATCGCTTAATTGTTTCAAAGATTGAAAGATAGTCACTAGTTTGACCCATTATGTAAGTTAATAAGTAACCGTGTCATATATTAATTAACTTTCTCCTGACGTTACATGTTCGTCTTAAATACTGTGTTTTCCTCTAGTTCCAGTTCAGCGAACACTTCTTCATTAACAAGATGTGATGATCTTCTCCAATACAGATCAGGCTTCACTTCTATAATCCATCAAACTAACAGACACAGGTGTGCAGAACTGACCTTTATATACATATATATTTTTTTGCAAATGATGACTCACACCACTAAATATAATTATACAAAAAAAAATTGAATTATTATTTTAATTGCTGCTGTATCACACCACTTTGCAATTACTAGTACATTAATTAAATCTTAATTCATGAACTGCTCAATGTGACGCATAAAATCGTGGAATAACAGAGGACTGTTTGGATATATCACAGCAGCCTGGTTTTGGCTGTGTTATGCGTGGCAGATGGAACAAACACAACATCTTTCAGAAAGATGTAGGGATTTAATCAACTAAAGGAAAAACCCTTTCGCACTGTGTGAAATCAGTTGTTTAGTGTCATTTATTTACGGCTTTACTGACATTCTTGCTTGGATTCTATTGATCTATTTCATTCAAATAAAACATATCTGAACCAGGCCTGAATCTGTAGTTGGATGTGCATGTCTGTGCAAGTAGGATATGTGCTGAATCCTGTCAGAATCACTGCAGCCACTAGAGGACGCCAACTGTTTTTTTTTTTTATGATCGATTAATTGATGGGAGTAATTTTTATGAAGAAAATATCCAAATTCTCTGATTCCAGTTTCTCAAATCAGATTATTTTCTGGTTTCTTTAGTCTCCTATACTAGTAAACTGATGATCTTTGTGTTGTGGACTGTTGGTCTGGACAAAAAAAGACATTTTAGGTTGAATCTTCAAGCTTTGGAACCGATTAATCATTTCTATAATCAATACTAGAAAACTTGATTGATGCTACTTGACTGTTCCTACAAAGCTCTGGGAAACAGTTATCGACATTTTACAACATTTTTAAGAACCAAATAACTAATCAATTAATCATTTCAATAATTAACAGAATAATCGACTATAACAGTTGTTAGTTACAGCCATGGAGAAAATAAAAAATTCTACCATATATAATGATGAAAAAATGTTGGGTAGAGCTGCAATGATTAATTGATTAATTGCCAACTATTACATTAATAGCCATTAATTTTAATAATCAATCAGTTTGAATTGGCTCCAGCAGACCCCCTTGGCCCTAAGTGAGGAATAAGTGGATATAGAAAATGACCGACTGACTGACGATCAAAACATTTGTTAGTTGCGGCCCTATTTGTCTTTTTCGGGGACAATAATGTTTTTTCTTGGGGGTGGAGTCTCACACAGGGAAATTAAATAGGTACAGTGTGGAGATTCCAATGCGTTGCACATGTTGGCTTCTTGACAGCACAGCAGTGTATTTTCTTTGCTTAGAGCAGTTGCTGGTGAAATCAAATCAGACAGTATCTCATATATACAAGGATTTGTGCCTACATCCATCCAACTCTCACACCTTCACCCCGCTTATTGCTTTTGCACAATCCCTGCTGTGCTTGGCATGAAACCAGCAAATGGCCACTCAAAGAGCAGTTCAAGAGGCCAAACCTGCAGCAACATTTGTATGTATAGAAGAGCTTTATGGTTAGATAAAGAGACTTTTTTCCCCCTCAAAATTCTGCCTTTAATCTCAGAATTATGACCTTTTCTTCTTTTTTTCCTCTAAATTATGACCTTAATCTTAGAACTCTGAATTTAATAACAATTATGAAATTAAAATCAGACTTCTTTTCAAGAATGAATTTTAAAGGGTTACACTATTTTTTTTTTAGTGGCCCTAATACTCTTCTGTACAAAAGAGCACAATCTTAAATCTAGACGGAGGAGCAGATAAAGAAAAAGCCCTTTCCTGTGCTCTTCAAAAAAAAACATCTTTCTCTTTGTGTCATCCCAATCTCTGGAATATTCTTTTTTCAGCCCCTAAGTGAATTTGGTGGCAGTATCTGTGAAAAACAAGTTGAAGGCTTAATGCTTCCTTCTGGAACTGTCACGAGATTTCTGGTCATCTGAGTGGCAGCTGGTGTCAGAGGTTTCATCATTGCAGCCGATTACTCTGTCAGGACTCAAGGCAGATCTTTCATTCTTTACACCATTACCTTTTACTATCAAAATCAATGGCAGCTTCACAGATAATCCACTGTGGCAAAGAGACAAATGACCATGTCAATACTACACTGCTCATATAACTGTACACATGCAGTAAAACACATACACATGTTAAATTAATGGATATATGAAAAAAACAATGTAGCCCCTTCTCCGTCATCTATTATAATTAATGGGAGCGATGACAGTTATATATCGGAGGAAACAGCGATTCGGACGTAATGGTCTTATTCACACATGCCCAATGGCACATGTGATGTATAAAAGCAGCAAAAACCACATTTATGCATGTAAGGGCCAGGAGTAATAGAGAGGAAACAAAATGAAATGCACCAGTCACCACCGACACTGGCTGAAGCTGAGTGACGTGTGTTTACCTTCTTTGTTCTCTCCTCCATACTAAAATTGCTCCACGGATGGAAACAGTAAGAGCTCCCAAAAGCACAAAAATGTGCATTTTTATTTCCCTGAACCATCTCTCTTGACAGGCAGGAACACACCTATTCTACAGGCCTTTTTGTTATTAAAAAAAAAAAAATGTCTTTCACAACGTAGGCCGTGTCAAGTCTGGCTCAACTAGTTGCATTTGACAGGCAAAAGACAGAAAACACAACACACTAACACAGGAAAATGAAAATTCTTATGTTTGGTCGTGTTTGTTGTCTCCTCTGTTCCTCTGTTTAGTTTCCTTTTTTGGAGAAGTTTTATGTATTGAAACACCTTTTGTACGACATCCTGTTTCATTGCAGGGAAGAGATTTAAGACTAGTACATCATGCTGGTTATTCAGACCATAAAAATTCATTGTTTTTAAAGTCTCGAACTTTGAAATTCATAGGTTTGGTTAAATTAAAACCTTGGTAAATTATGTTTATCTGCTCTTTTGTCTAGAGTTATTTAAGATTGTTCTCTTAAAGATGTAAGAGTTTTAGTGCCACTGAAGAAAATCTGTAAAGGGTGATTTTTTGCAAATGATCAATAATAGAAAAAAATATTCTTCTTGAACTTATTATAATGTTTAATAGATATTTTGGTTTTTATTTCATGAAAATGAAACGCTTATATTCTCTTTTTCAAAATTTAATCATAGGCAAATGGACTTGTATTTGTCTAGGAAGACAAATCCAAGATTTATCCAGTTGGTTTGTTCAGTTCTTAGGCTTCGATCTGACTATTCCGCACTAGTCTGACCAAGACAGTGCAGTGAGAGCCAAGTATTTAACATCTGTATGTGTATTCACTAAAGTACCTGTAAAAGTACTGGTTTCACTTGACCATGGCTGGATCCTCAGTTTGTGTTTTTCATATTTTGTTTTGTTCAAGATAAATAAAGATCAAGTCAAAAATATCAAATGTGAGGCTTTCTTCGTCAAAAAATGTATAAAGTTACAATTCCTTACGTCAACCACAGGCTTCAGATTGAACTTTCCATGGTGTCAACACTTCTCGTCCAATAACGCACAACCTTGATGAATTTCTGCAGGCAAAAGCCGCACAGTGGGAGCACCAGAAGTTATCAAAAGCTGTCGTCACTCGTGGTTTTAAAGGGGAGTTTTGATTTGAAAAAAGTGAGTGGAATCCCCACGGGGAGAGGAGAAAGAGTGGAGGAAGAGGAGTAGGAGAAGAGAAGGATCAGAGAAACCCTACAGCAGCCCTCAAGCTAAAATCCATAAGAGTGCAGCTCTGTGCTTTTCTGTCACAGCTCTGCAGTCACTCATCCTGTCACAGACCAGGCGAGATGTCCAGTGTCTGCAGCTCAGCCACTCAAACACTAACCTGCACAAACAGGCTGCAGGCTCTCATTCACAAAAAAGATGGGGAAAACAGATGATTAAAAAGCAAAGGTTAGCTCGTTTTAATATAGTAAAGCACAAAAAATAAATTCAATGATTTGCATGAGCTTACCTAATTGAACTATATGATATATAAGCTTGGAAGCGCTTATACTCTGGACTGAATGATTTCGCTTGAGATTAACATGATACCAGATGGAAATATTTACAAGATACAGTTTAAGTTTCTGTAGATATACAGTACAGGCCAAAAGTTTGGACACATGTGTTTTCTTTATCTTTATTTTCATGACTATTTATGTTGTAGATTGTCACTGAAGGCATCAAAACTATGAATGAACACATGTAGAGTTATGTACTTAACAAAAAAAGGTGAAATAACTGAAAACATGTTTTATATTCTAGTTTCTTCAAAACAGCCACCCTTTGCTCTGATCGATAAAGCAAGAAATTCCACTAATTAACCCTGATAAGGCACAACTATGAAGTGAAAACCATTTCAGGTGACTACCTCTTGAAGCTCATCAAGAGAATGCCAAGAGTGTGCAAAGCAGGAAGATTTTGATGCCTTCAGTGAGAATCTACAGTATAAATAGTCATGAAAATAAAGAAAACACATTGAATGAGAAGGTGTGTCCAAACTTGACCTGTACTCTATATCAGTGTTTTTTGATGCGCATATTTACTGTTTTATAATGTGTCAACGCTATGGTTAGAGCTACAATGATTAATCGTTTGTTTCCATTAATCACCAGCTATTTTGATAATTGATGTCATTGATGTCCAAAGACTGCAAGGGAAGCTCAGCTTCCCCTAAAATGTCAAAAATATAAGCGATCAAATATGTACCAGTGTGTTAACATTTTATTTACTAAATAATGTGGTAGAACATGTTCAACTTCAGCTCAGAATCAGCTACTTTTCACAGGTCACTGAAGTGACTTTCTTGTCATTCATTCATTCATTCACGCCAGTGCATTAAACAGAATTGAAGCTCAGTATCAATAGGCTTGAATGGGGAAGAGGATTGCAGTGAAACTCAATGTTCATTGGATAAATGTTGTGTTTGATCCTGCCCATTGGACACCATTGGTGGCATCTCTGAGGGTCTATGGCGTGTGTGAGTGGGCGTGGCCTCTGCGATTCTGGACATTGGAGCATTTAAAAAAAAAAGTTTTTGAAGACTTTATCTTTGTTAAACAATTTATTAGCATCTTTTGCCAGTGTTATTGGAGACATATTTTTTTCCTTACTTTGTTAAGCCCAGATAGGGAAACTACAGTTTCTCGCTTTTGAGCCATTCCCTGAGGGAGTGATGGACAGCAGTGGTGCTGCGGCGGGGATCATTAGGTGCTCTAACCTCCCCAGGTCCAAACCTGAATACTAAAGGAGGCAATGGGTACCATTTTTACAGACCGAGACTTTTCTGGTGTTTGGGGACTCTTGATTTCTGTTGCTCTGTTCTCTCTTCCAAAATTCTTCTTGTAGAAGACAGTGGCAGATGCAGCTGTGAGGCTCTGACATCACAAAGTGCACACAGTTAGCGAGCAAGCTAACATACTGATGTAGGCCGAAAGTGAGCTTCCCCTCCTTGAAAAACCAGCAGCCACCGCTGTCTTCTATAATAGTAAACTGATCTTTGTTTGTGGACTGGACAATAACATTTTATTGATATTTTAGGTTGAATCTTCAGCTTTGGGAAAATGTGATTGACATTTTACACCATTTTCTTTTTTTATTTTAACCAAACAACTACTCGATTATTCATATCACTAATCAATTGACTGCCCAAATAGGTGTTAGCTGCAGTTCTAGCTGCGATTAAGTTTAGTTTGGGTTTGGAGAAACATCATGGTTCAGGTTAAATTGATCAGTTCACTACAGAAACGTTTTGCCCGAAAAATGAATGAGGTAACAAAAGTGTCATAGGTGTTGTTGAAAATGTGTCTCTTGCAACTTTTCCAACTCTATAAAACAAAGGCAGATCCCATCTGAAGTGAAACTTCAGAGAAACACTGTCTAAACTATGTCACGTCTGAAAATTCGATATTCAACATATCAGTGTTTTGCAGAAATGCAAACAAATGCAAACCGAGCACAACTGAAGTGATGCAAACACTGGAAAGTATTTACACTGACCGTGAAGCTCATTTGTGATTATGCATGTGTGTGTGTGTGTCGCTGGTCGGTTTCCTGTCACTTCATGTGCCGCGGTCCAGTGGTGGCCTTTAAAACGCCTCGGGCCAAGCCTCCGGCCAATCACAGTTAAAAGCCCTCAGCATGGCAGAGGCCAGTAGCAGCCTTCACTTCTGTCTCACCAGACTCCGGATTTAGTTTTTTTTTCACATAAAAAAAAAATAACGGGAGTAGCTGTAATGAAAGTTAACACTCTGTTTGACTTTATATCATCTTTTCTTAGTGCGTGGCTGAGTGGGAGATGAGGACTCACATGCTTATATGAGTAAATCAGACGACAGGTAAACTAGGTGCTCAACACATACCGAATCAGAGAGAAAATTCAGGACGTGCTCGGCATGTGGATGTTCCTCTTCCAAATGGTAGAGAAAAATCACAGAATGGAGTGATTAAAGGCTGAAGGAAGAGGGGATGAAAGGAAGGAACGGAGCTGTCAGATCAAGGGGAGGCTGTGATTGGATAATGAAGCATCAGAAGTTGATGCAAGTGTTATTTTAGCACATATATGAGTGCACATATGGAATATTTTCAATGTTCACCCTCTGTTCCCAGTTAATGGGGACACAGCTGCAGGAGACTTCCTCAGCTTGGTCGATTTTACCTGAAACACGACCGCGCTCAACAAAAAGAAATCAACGAAATTAACATAGTCAGCAGTTCGGATAACAAAAAATGGATTTTTAAACTACAAAACAACTACTAACTGACACTGGCACCCAAACCATTATAAAAATAAGACCGATGACCCTTTAAAGTAGGAGTGTGACAGGAGCAGGATGCTGCTTTTGTATATCGCTGCCCTATAAAAATAATGGCCTAAGTTATTTTTTCATGAAAGTGAGTTTTTTTTACCTGAATCATCTCTTGATGAGGCTGCCACATGTTCAAAAATTTATATATAGTATAGTATATATATATATATATAATATATATATATATATATAGTCACTTTTTTAGTCAGTGATGTTTGTATGTATTTATTGTTTACTAGAGCTGCAACAGTTGATAACTATTACATTAATCACCAACACTTTTGATAGTCGATTTGTATCATTTTTAAAAATAGTTCAAATTGATTAATCGATTATCAAAATACTTGTTGATTAATGTAATGGTTGTCAGCGAATTGATTAATTGACTATTCATTGGAGCTCTAATATCCAATTAAGCAAAAAAGACTGAATATCAATGTACATAGTATTATTGGTCTACATTTTAAAGCAGAAAATGTCGAAATTCTCAGGTTTCAGTTTCTCAAATCGGATTATTTTCTGGTTTCTTTACTCTTCTATAATAGTAAACTGATGATCTTTGGGTTGCAAACTGTTGGTTTGGACAAAAAAAAAGACGTTTTAGTTTGAATCTTCAGCTTTTAGAAACTGATCGACATTTTACACCGATTAATCGTTTCTATAATCAATACTAAAAAACTTGATTGATGCAAGTAAACTGTTCCTACAAAGTTTTGAGGTTAAACAAGCGCGTTTGTGTTGATGAATCACAGCTTCCAGTGCAGCCAGATCTCACTTTTGATGCTGATGTAAACAACAACAGTTTAAGCTCCTTGTTGCAGTTGTTTTGGACTCAAGAATCCGATGGCATCACAATCGTTCATTTTTTCCTTTTGGCTGAGAAGAGCAACATGAATAATGACAGTTTCAGTCAAACGGCTGCAAAACAACAGCTGGAAAAAAAAAAAAAAAACAAAAAAAACAGAGGAATTGGTATTTTTGGCTCCTGTTAAAGCAGCAACGCCCTACAGGCTCTGATATTAGACGAGCGACATCTGAGGCGCCGCCGCCTGCCGCCATTTTCGAATTATTTACCACTACAAATGCAATCTCTGGCGCTGATTGTCATTTCACCGCGTCCCCAACAAGAAATTAAATGGAAATGTCAAATGATAAACAATCACCCAACGATTCCAACACGCTCCCTTTCTCTCTCTCTCTCTCTCACACACACACACACGAATGGCGTCCTCATGCAATATGAATTTCCATTTGTTTAGCTCACTTGGCGCCAGGTCCCGGGAGAAGTTTTGAGCGGCTAATGTTTTATTGATGGAAGTCGTGAATTCACCTGGACTCTGCGTTTTGTTTTTTTTTTGCTTTTTCGACACAAACGCTGCCTCCCGGACTGATACGCGACAGTAGGATGCGTTTTTATTTTGTTGTTGGTGTTTTATTTTTTTTTTTTGTTTAACGGAAGCGAGGAGCGATCCCTAATTCCTGCTGCTCAGGGTAAATGTATTTGTCTCCGCTTGAAAGGATGCAGTTATTGCTTATTTATTTCTCTATTTCCCTCTATCTTTCTGTATTTTCACAAACTCTCTTTTGACCCTCTGGCGCCTGCACTCATTTACTTGCATTTAGTTTCTCTATCTCGCCCCCCCCCCTCCTCCCTCCTTCTCCCCGTTTCCTCCTGCCGCTGCCGCCGCCCTCCCACCGCCACTATCTCCCTCCCCGCGTCTCCAGCAGCTGTGCATGCATCCCGGCGATGGGATATTGCTTTTCTAATCTTGCTGACAGGGGACAATATTTATGTATTGTTTTTCAATATCCATTTCTCATGCTCACATAGGCCCCGGTTTTGCCCGGACAACAACACCACGCCGCAAACACGCCGTTTCCCCCTCCCCTTCGCCGCCAATCCCCCTCCCCTCTCCGCCCGTCCCGGAGCCTGTGTTTTTAATGTGCTCACTACATTTCCCCCTTCTGTCTCCTCCACCGACACCTATTATTATTATTATTTTCTTCGAGGGCAAATAGGGGACAGGGAGCGAGGTGCACGGTCTCCGTGAAATTAAAGTTTTTCTGCGAAAACAGGGGAACTGTTTGGGAAGTAGAGCCGAGAGCGGCGGAGGAGAAGCGGCAAAACCTCGACGACATGATTGGAACCCGGAGACTAGTCTGAAGGCCTGTACACTGCAAAAAATATGAAAATGTGAAGTGAAAATATCTTGTTTTTATTAGTCCTAAATAAGCTAAATGAGTAAAAAATCCCACACTAGAAAAAAAATAAAAAATATTTAATATAATGACTTCGGACCACAGACCTTCATCAGATTATGGATGTAACCTGAATTTGACATAAAAAAGTCAGAATTATTGGATAAAAAGTCCATAAAATGAGATAAAAGGGCAACATTAAGATAAAAAGTGATACAATTCAATCTCATTTTAAGAAAACAAAAGACTAAATTGAGAAAAATCAAGAAAACAACTTGAGTAAAATTATCTGCCTGCTTCGACTAATTTAAATGTTTTTTTTGGCTTTGTAACGAAAGCAAGATATTTTCACTTCTTAAGATAACATTTTTTGCAGTACATGCAGCCGACACTGGCTCCGGTGCAGAACTTTCTCCTTTGTATTCAGCAGCTCTCCACTGCTACGTTCTGAGTTTCTTTAAAGGTTTCTCTCTGACTGTTTTTCCATTAAAAACCCTCTCATGCCTTCTGTCTGTACAGTTCACCCGTGTCCCTGCAGACCTCCTCACCCCCGACGCTCAGGCCCGTCTTCTCCCATGGGCTCTGACCCTGCCCAGTGTCTGACAGCTCACTAAACAGAGAGGCCTCGTGCTGCGAATGGGAAGAAACACACACACACACACACACGGGACGATATGGCCAAAAATCCATATTGCGATATACATTGCAGCGCCTTGCGATAACGATATACTGTATATTGCACTGCAAAAAATTATGGCATTTTAGATCAAATTTAGTGGTGTTTTCTTAAAAAATATTAAATGCTTGACTTGTTTTCATAATGATGTATTTTTATTACATATTTTGGACTTTTTAGTCTCAATTTTTAATTAATATGTAGTAAAATGATCTGCCAATGGAATAGCATCACAATGATTCTACTCAATATTCAAGGCATTTTCACGAGTTCATTTTTCCTTCTGTTTCAGTATAGTCTGAGGGGCTGTGCGTTACAGAAAAATTACATTTTTAGTGAAGATGTCTTGTTTTTGGTACAATGAGTCTAATATTGAGTAGAATTATCTTAACATCTTATTTCATTCCATTGGCAGATAAGGCTACTTTTTCCACTTTCAGCCAACAATGCATTGCAGCCAGTTGCAGTGTGGCTCTACTTTACCAGGTCATGTATGTGTGAATCAATTTGCATTATTTAAACATGTATGTGTATATATTGTGTATTTCTATTGATTTTACTGTGCAGATCCTGTTTTTTGCTCACTTCTTTACCTGTGGTAACATGCAAAATCTAATCTAATCCAAATATAGCGATAATGCAACCAACGATTAATGTTATAGTTGATCAATCTATTGATTATTGAAACAAATCATTAATTAGTTGTTAGGTTCATGAAGGAGTCAAAAATGTCAATCACTGCTTCCCAAAGCTGAAGATTAAACTTAAAATGTCTTTTTTAGTCCAGACCAACAGTCCACAACACAAACATAATCAGTTTACTATTATAGAAGATTAAAGAAACCAGAAAATAATTAGATTTTAGAAGCTGGAATCAGAGAATTTGGACATTTTCTCCTTCAAAAAATGACTTGAAATGATTATTCATTGATCAAAATACTTGGTGATTAATGTAACAGTTGGCAATGAATTGATTTTTCGACTAACACTTGCATCTCTTGTACAATAGAGTCTTTCAGTTTCTCTTTTATAGGCCTGTTTAGCATCGTTTTATCGCCTGTTACTAACACACAGAGAATCAGTATGTGTTCTGCTTAGCAAAGATTCTACAGTGATTTTTCTGTGATTAGCTGCTTTTTGAGTTCAGATCTCTGCAGCTGCAGTACTTGACAGATTATTGATCCTATAGAGCCACGTATTGCTTCTGAAAGACAGAAGTGTTGTGACTGAAATCAGAGTGTGTGTGTGTTTGTCGCTGATTACTGCTGCAATCCTGCAAGACTACAAAACAACCACAGCTTTTTTTTTTTTCCCTTCTTTTTGTCACATTACAGCAGCACAAACCAAATGATCCATAAACAATGATTTATGAGACGAGGGGGGGAATGTCACAAGGAGGATGTGAAATATTCAGCAGTCGTTCCATATTCAAGGCAGAGTCACAGCGGCAGGTTATACACACACTGATGCACTCTATCACCCCGGAGATCGAAGCGTGCACGTCAAACAGCGGCCGGGGAGGGAGGGGGTTTGTGCGTTATCACCGTGTTATAAAGGCAGCGTCAGCATTTTTCACACAAGTCTAATCACCCCCGTGCAGGTTTTCAGGCGGAAAAGGAAGAAAAAAAACAAAGCTGTTTGTTATGCGTCTTCCAATAAAGCTGATTTTACAGCTTCGTCTCTTTGTTTCATTAAATCATTAAAGTTAACTCAATCCATCAGCTGTTTTAGTGTTAGCTGCGAACCGTTTCATAGGTGAATGTTTATTAACAATTTTCCCTAAAAAACAGTAAAACTTTGCTATGAAATCTGTAGTTATTTACTGTGTTAAACACATTAATATTACTGGAAACAATTATATACACAGTATATACTATATATACACAGTAGTTAAGTATTACTGTAGTAAATCGTGGAGTTACTTTATAATACAGTAAATCACACAACACTGTAAAATAGAACTGAAATCACAGTATTTCATTTATTTTTATTTTACAATTAACCACGCAATACTGTAAATACAACTGAAATCAGTTTATTTATTTATATTTAGTTAATTTAAGTAAATGAGTTTATTTTACAGTAAAGATATAATACTGTAAACAGAAGTACAGTACTTCTACTGCAAAAAAGATTTTACAGTATATGTAATCTAGCGATTTCTGATCAAATACAAGCACTAATTAATGAGAATTTTTATTTTCTCTTTAGTGCAGCTACTGGTTATCCAGTCGTTATTCATATCTTTTGAGGCGAAAAAGGAGAAAACTAAATCCGCACGTGCATGAAAAAACACACATGCACACGTCTCCCAGAGCACAACTTGGAAACAAAGGTGGTTGAGCTGTTCCTATGTGGAACACACACACACACACACACACACACACACACACACACACACACACACACACACACACACACACACACACACACACACACACACACACACACAGCTACTTCCTCTGATGAAATTGAAGTGAAGGCTGGTAACCGTGTTTTTAAATTGTATTAAGTATTGACGAGCTGCGTTTCCTCTCTGGGATTAGAGGCCTTCCACAATCTAGACTTTTATATGCTCCACTGCCAAGTTTGATTTTCACTAAAGCTTCACTGCTCTGACTTGACGAAGTTACTCCAGCACGCACGTGTGTGCACACACACGCACGCACGCACAGACACACACGGACGTGCACACACAGACACACACACACGCTTCACCCTGTTTTTTTTTCCTCCTTGCTTTCTCTCATATTATGCACATATTTCAAATGTTTCCTTACGCACTTCACTTGTCAAAAAATATAAAACCCAGACAACTTTATATCTTGCATTCAAATGTGTGAATGTGTTTTAAAATAAGCAAACAAATTACAGGGTTTACAGACATTTGTACCAATGAAATTCCAGTACTTTAGGAGGTGAATTTTCATGACCACAGAAAAGTCTGTATATACATGAACATAAACATTTTGAACCATAAACTAATAATTCAGAGTCGAGTTTTAAATACAACCAGCATACAAACAATATGAACACACTGAAAATAATGTGATTATACATCTTATACTTCTTAGTTTTGGTTTACTCAAATCAATTATGTAGATCCAGTCAATGTTATAGTTTAAGCCCTACATCCAAGCTAATTAAAACCTTTCGCTATTTTTCTGTATCTTAACTTTCAACAATTTTAACATTCAGACAATGAAGTAAATCAAATATTGTACTCGTCTGCACATGCACAGAAGAGGGAAATTAAATTGTATATACTTTTTTCTAATTAACTTTTGAGTTAAATTAGCTTGTTTCAAGAAAGAGATGTACAGTTTAGAATGAACTATAACAACTATGATAAGTATGAGTCAATAACACATCAAAATCTATTAAATAACCCAGATAAAACAACCAGATATTCAAGTTGTGTATCTTGTTCCTTATGCTGCAGATGTTCACAGCTTTTGCTTTGAGAGGTTTAAAATGTTTAATCTAATATTAATGTCTATTATTTGGTATAAAAATCTGCCTTCGTCTTTCATTATGAATTTAAACATGTATATTTGAGTCACAGTTTGTGAGTTTGATGGTGTCAGGTTGGAGTCACTGATGTAAAACCTTGTTTTGTTAAGTTTCTTGGTTTACATGATCCATCTCAGCTGACTTTCATCAAACTGTCCTGCTTTACTTCAGTATCTTTCACATTCAGGCTTAGTTTCTCTCCTGGTCTTTTTGTTTGTGGCACCTCTGTGTATTTCACTGTCTGCAAAACCCTTCTTTCTACACTTAATTTACCTTTGATATTAGCCGTCACAACAAAAGTCTTGTTAGGAAATGAAGGGATTCTTTTCAAATGCTTCAGGACTTGTATTTTATAACAAGTGTTGAGTTAAAATGTTTTTTTGGGGCTTGTATGATGTCAAGATAAGTAACAGCAGATCATTTTCTCTGTGTTTTTGTCAAGAACCGCGTCAGGTTAAATGTCAGTGTTTGTTTAACTGTTCGGACATTAATTATTCCCAGGAGATTCATCTTAATGATTTTAAGCCTCTACAGCAGCCAAGGGTACAAAGGTCTAACTCTTAGTGAAATATCACATTGTTCCAGTCGACAATTTGGATGGGCACAAACCTTTGTTTGAATTGATGTGGTTAAAAGACAATTTGAGAATCAGAGCTTTAGACCAGATATAAGATAAATTTCATTGTTTTGTATTTCAATTTCATTCCCACATTTGTCCAAGAAAAGGGTCACATTATTTTGGAAAAGTCTAAACCATTAATCTGATAAAGGTTATTTAAATACGTAACCACATTTTATAATAAACTAATGATGAGTTTTGGGCTGTTCGTCTGGAAAAAGACATTTTAGGTTGAATCTTTATTTTAAGCATCAGAATAGTCATAATTGTAGTCCAAATTTGGGAAATTTCCCCATTGTGGAATTATTAAAATCTAATTTAATCTAATCTAATCAGTCTGCATGTTCCTGCAGACTATAGTGATTATTATTATTATTATTTCTTTTACTTTTATTTTAAAATCCAACACACAAAATGTTTGTAATCCACATCTGTTTCAATTATTGAAGTTTTTTTCTAAAGCGCTCTGTGTGTTTTGAGAAGTGCTATGCAAATTGCTATATATTGTTATGACATTTGAACAAAGTAATGTATGATTTTAACACTTTCCTAGCTTGTTTAGAAAAGCACATAGAGTAAAAATTCAAATAATCTTTGATATTTTACGGGGTTCTGGGATTCAAAAATGGTCTAGAGACACCATGTTGATCTCCTTTGTTCCTCCAGCGCCACCATGAGGTTGATTTTGTGATACTTCTTGTACATCTATTATGAAATTGATATTTATATCACGTTCAGGATGAATTGTAAATAGTCAAATTACTTTTCATCCTCAAGATGTCAAATTTGAACTCGTCCAGTACTCAGGTTTATGATCCCTACCTTCAAACCTAATGACTTTCACGTCGGCATTTCAACAATACACCTGTCGTCTGTGAGTTTTGTTAAATGAACCTGTGGCCTTGGATGTAGTTTCTAAACTGTGCACTGTGGTAAATATAAATGAATTCATCACCCTGGGAAAATGTACACAGCTAAATTACTGCAGTCCATTGTCAGGTGTATTGGTGGAGCCATAAGTAAAGATGTCAGGTGATCGGAATTCACGGCCTGTAAGAGGACAAGCGCCACTAAGTCGGAGATTTAAAAGCTCGACGGCTCTTTTCTGCATTGTGACGGAGCTTTTCAACACGTAGACATGATGCAGTCCAGAAGTCATAAAATCTCCCGTCCACACGGACTGCGCAGTATTCTAGGAACAGAGGTTTAGACCAGATTTAAGATAAATTTCACTGTTTTGTATGTTTTAACAAAATTCCATCAACACATTTGTGAAAGAAAAGCATCACAGACATCACAAAGTCTGTGAGTAAAGCATCAAATCTGATAATGGTAATTTAAATACTAGGTTGTAGGAAAGAAAGAAAAATCATAACTTCCGGTGGAAAACGACTAATTTTGATATAGGAACTGCGTAAAATTCAACTATTACGTTAATCGCCAACGATTTTGATAATCAATTTGAGTCATTTTAAAGAAATGAGTTCATTTCTAGTTTCAGCTTCTCAAATCTGATTATTTTCTGGTTTCTTTAGTCTTCTATAATAGTAAACCGCTGATATTTGCATTGTGGACTATTGGTCTGGACCTAAAAAGATGATTTTTATTTTCATCTTTAGGAAACTGCGATAAACATTTTATGAACCAAAAAACTACTGACTGAAACTGAATGACTGTTTCAATAAGTGATAGATTAATAGACTATCAAAATATTTGTTAGTTGTAGCCCTATTTTCTAATTTATCCTAAACTTTTCAACATTATTATATATTGTGAATTAGGTTATTGCATGGGGCGACATGGTGGCACAGGGGTTAGCGTTGTTGCCTCAGAGCAGGAAGTTTGCAGGTTCAAGACCTCCTTGGTCTGGGACCTTTCTGTGTGGAGTTTACATGTTCTCCCTGTGTCTGTATGGGTTCTCTTAATTGAAGAGACTAAATTTTGAGTGAATGGTGTGTGTGCGCCCCACAATAATACTCGCCTGTAATGCGCTGGGATTGGCTCCAGCAGACCCCCAGGACCCTAATGAGGAATAAGCAGGTATAGAAAATGAACGTTGTTGCATTGTGGACCAACTAACAATTATTGCTAATTTACTAAATTTAAACAGATGGATATGGAGTCCCACAAGAGTTCATTCTTAGGGCCCTTTTGTTTTTAAATTTAGTAATTAGAGCTGCAGAGTTTAGTCGATTAATCGATTAGTTGCCAACTATTACATTAATGGCCAACTATTTTGATGATCGATTAATGGGTTTGGGTCATTTTGAAAAAGAAAACGTTACAAATTATCCAGTTCCAGCTTCTTAAATCTGATTATTTTCCGTTTTTCTTACTCTTCCATAATAGTAAATTGAAATTTTATTCACCAAACAGCTAATCGATTAATGATGGTCGAATAATCTACAGATTAATCGACCATCAAAACACATGCATTTACAGTATTTATTTTTATACTTGTTGTTTTACTCCCCTTATTCTGTGTTTTGTCACTGCTATTATGCTGTGGCAACATGCAAATTTCCCTGTTATGGGATCGATAAAACGATGGAGCTATTCAACACGTAAACATGATGCAGTCCAGGGGTCATAAAGTATCTTTGCAGGGTTGGCTGATGCAACAACTTGGCCTTGCATTTGCAGAATCGAAGCCTGTTTACCAGATTCTTACTGTGTAAACAGATGTTCTCTGTGATATAAAAGAAGCCAAACATTCTCCCTCAGGTTCCACTTGACCAGCTGCCACATGTCAGTTCTGAAAATGACCAGAGCTCATTAGAAAGCTGAGAGAAACAGGGGTCAGATGAGTATAATGTCATTCAGATGATAATAAATACCATGACTTTCATTATGTTAGTTTTGGACATTTTTGTCCTTTATTCATTGCAAAACCAAAAAAATTGTGCATCAGATTTAAACTGATGATCGTTTGCAGAATTTGGATGGAGATTGTCCTTTGAAATTTATTATGATTTGTAAGAAACTTTTCCTTGTGTAAAGTCTAAAACAACAAACAACATTTAAAATTGATTTGCCTAAAATATATATATTTAATGAGAAGGCAATTTCTTTTGAAGAAAATAAACTTTAAACCATTGCAACATTAAAAAATATATACATAATATTAAGTGCAAAAGAAAAAAAATGGGAAAGAAAAATAAATTGAGACTTTATGCACTTTTTAATTTTAATTTATTTTGTTTATATTTAGATGTATTTGCACTTTCAATATTAATATGATTATTAGAAGGATCCTCTATCTTTTTCTTTAGGTTGTTTGTGTATTGTTTGTATGTGTTTTGGTGTCTTAGTGTGATGACTGTGATGATGTAAGATACATTGAAATAACAGAGAATAAATTAATACTAAATACTAATATTATGAAATGAATTATTTTAGTTTTTCGCTTATTTAATGCTAAATAATAAAATGCATTAGATTTACAACTGAGTATGTGCAGAGAGTATTTTTAGTATTCTTCTGGGTGAATACTCGACAGGTGTGCGTCATTACTGTTTAACGCACATGTAATTAAGTTTAAAATTAATCACCTGTTCTTAATTCATCTGTTAGAGCTCAGCTGTCAAACTAACTTTTGATCAAATGCTGCAGCAGCTGAGTTAATAACTTTATAAACTAATGACTTGAAAGGGAAGGAAAAAACATCAATGGCTCAGTTCTATTTGGAAAATTTAACTATTTTGAAGAATGGGAAGAAAAAGGGTTCAATCATAATGTGGTGTAAAATAGGTTTGGTTCATAAAATGGCTTAAAATGTCCTTTTTTGTTCAGACCAACAGTCCACAACCTAAAGAGCATCAGTTTACTATTATTGAAGACTAAAGAAACCAGAAAATAATCAGATTTGAGAAGCTGGAACCAGAGAATTTTCTTCATTTTCTTCTTTAAAAAGTGGCTCAAACCGAGTAATCGATTATCATCATAGTTGAAAATGAATGTAATAGTTGGGAAGTAGTCAAATAATGAACTCATAGCAGCTCTAATGACAATGCTGAACGTGTCTGGTATTAGGAGAATTAATTTGGGAACTTTCAATATTACACATGTGACTAATGAAAAAACAGATTGACATTGATTGACATTGATTGATCAATTCAGGCTTTCAAAAAGCATGGAAATATAAATGAATGATCCTATTGTTGTTTTGCTGGTAAATCATCACATTACCAGCAGGTTAATCAGAGAGTAGGTGTGTGTTAAACAGTTTTTTTGACTGTACTTTGTGCTGCAAAACCATTTAACACACACCTACTCATTGATGAACCCTCAGATACTGAATATATTCACCTCCAAGGAAACACTTTGATAAATTATAAGCACTAATTCATTATTAAATTCATAATTCTAAGCAAATCTATTTCACTGTTCACATCAGATACTGTCAGTTTGTACTATTTTGCTCCATTTTTGAAGCTTGACAGCACCCAATTTGTAATAATCATGAATTTCTCTTTCCATATTTTCCATATTGGACATTAACAACATTAATTTACATAAAAATCCCAGAGAGTTTCTCAATGTCTATAAATCCTCACTGGTTTCCTGTTTACCTTTAATTAATAAGAGGAATTATTAATGAAAAAGATGCTTTTGCTTTAGGGAGGTTTTAATTTTCCTACCGATGCCTTTTACATAGTTTACAATTTTTTCCAATGAGTCACCAGAGATATAACAAGCAATGCATGTGTCTGAAGGTCTTCTTTTCCCAGATCCCTCCACAATCAGTAACAATGATAATTATGTTTTTGAAACAATTAATAGAAATTCTGATATTTCCATGAGCGGTGTGAGTAAAGTATTACATTTTATTGATATTTAATCTTTGTGTTTGACTTACTGTGAGCTACAAGAAAAAAATTAAATTACTAATTATTACTTGCTTCCATTGGCATTTGCCTGTTTAATTTTTTTCTTGATTTTGGTCAATTTAATCTTGTTTTCTTTAAATAAGTTAATTAAATTGTTTGACAAATTATCTCAATGTTTTCTCTTCATCTTCTCTTCATCATAATTCTTACTTTTTATCTAAATTTCTTTTTAAAAACCTGAAACAAGTAAAATCATCTGCCAATGAAATAAAATGATTAAAGATAATTCTGGCCAATGTTGGATTAATTGTACTAAATACAATATATTTATTTTACAGTGTAAGATATATTTAATAAACTTTGCCTCTATTTTAGATTATTCTTTCCAGTTTTCGGTTATAAAGGAAGTTTTAGTGGTTGTGAAGGTTTGATAAGTTTAAGATGGTTTGATAAGTTTGTGTGTGTGTATATATATATATATATATATATATATATATATATATGATTTTATAATATATATGGTTTTCTAATAATCAGGCAGCTGATTTGAATTATTTTTGCTTTTTTTATAGCTATACTGTAATTTGCTGATTTTTTTGAAAAAATTTAAAACGGTGTTGAAATTATTTTTAGGATTTCAGTATAAACACAGTTTAAGGAGACTGTCAGCTGGGCTTCATGCAGCTGTGTGATATGAGTCATGTTTAACATTCAGGATGTGGTTCAGCATCATTGTGGGTCAGCGGAGTCCAGCATCAGGGTCAAGTTGATGTGTAGAATCCCTGCTGAGACCCTGACCTCAGATCTGCCTCCACAGCTCTTCATTAAACGGAGGCTGCTGCTGGTTTTGTTAGTTTTGTCCCTTTCTCTTGATGCTGCTGGGAGCCAGAGGTTAAAAAAACCTGCTCGAGGAGGTTTAAACAGGCCATAACACTCTGAAGCATCAATTTAGATGTTTATAGCCTCCTGTTATATGTACACTGCAAAAAATTTAATCTCAACAAGAAAATATTGCGTTTTTGGTCCAATGTCTGGTAGAATTATACATATTTATCTTATTTCTTTGAGTGTTTAACTTATATCAAGATTTTGTTCTTGATTTGGGTCAATTAACGATGGAAGATTATATTGTTTGACTTTTTATTAGCTCATATTTATTACTCACATTATATACGGCACATATACATTGTTTGATCTCATGTTGTTTTGTCTGATATATTTGACTTTTTATGTCACGTGTGTCTTTTTATTCATATTTCTGATGTTTTATCTCAAATTTTTGTCTTTTTATTTATTATCATTTTCTATCATCTTCTATACCTGCTTATTCCTCATTAGGGTCGCAGGGGTCTGCTGGAGCCAATCCCAGTGCGTTACGGCGAGAGGCAGGGATACACCCCAGATGGTCGCCAGCCAATCGTGGGGCACACACACCATTCACTCACACACTCACACCTATGGGCAATTTAGAGTCACCAATTAACCTCAGCATGTTTTTGGACTGTGGGAGGAAGCCGGAGTACCCGGTGAAAACCCACGCAGACACAGGGAGAACATGCAAACTCCACACTGAAAGATCCCAGACCCAGGACCAAGGAGGTCTTGAACCTGCGTCCCCTATTTGTCTTTATTAATATTTTTGACATCTTACCTCTGTCTTTTTACATCACATTTGTTCTTTGTTCTTTTTATTCATATTTGAATGTTTCATCTCATATACGTGTCTCTATCTCCTCTTTTTATTCACATTTATGACATTTTAACTCTTAATCTTGAATTTTGATCTCATATTTTTTATTCTTACTTTATATTTTGACTTACTTTTTTATGGAATAGGCTAAATTATTTAAATAGGCCAAATTCATCAGTAAAATAAAATAATTTTACTCAGTATATTGGACCTGATAAAAGGGAATTTTTTTTTCTTCAGTGTAGGGACTCAAAATAAATAAAGCTTTCACGTTTCATGGTGTAATTACTTACACTTCATATAATTACCTTTTACCTATTTACCTGATTAAGTACTTCAATTTTACCACTTAATCAGCAGCAGAAATTAATTATGTTCCTAATTTCTGTCAAGGCTCCTTCCAGCAGCTGAAGCTGTCACATCTCGACATTTCACAGCTGCAGCTCATGTAGAAACAGAAACGTGATGATGTGTTTTAAACAGCACAAACCTCTGTGACTTCCTGCAGAAATACACAACTTGTGTCATCCCATCATGTTTCAGCTTTGGCCTTGGCCCAAAACATTTTAATTCAACAGGTGGTGGGTCACGACATACTTAAAGGATAATTTTATGAGTTAATTGTTAAAAGAAAAATGTTATTTTAACTTACTGACAATCCACCTTGGGTGAAATGCAGAGAATATTAAATAGAAAATGTGCTGTAGGTACAGTAATTGTGTAATAAACTAATAAACAAGATTTAAACCAAAAAAAAAAAAAAGGGTGTTTACTTACAAAAAGTGATTTGATAACTAGTGACACATTAAGTAATAAGAGAGTAATAAGCACCAAAAATTAACTATTAGTCGCCAGTCACCACATAACAGAAACTAATGTCCTCAAAGGACTGTCAAACTGCAGAAGAAACTCTGAGTAAATGGAAAAGCAGAGGGAGAATGAGCCTCAGAGGGAATTTTTGAAAATTATATTTGGAGATAATTAGGGAAACTCATTAAAAGCACACGCTAGACACCTGAAAAAAAATCCCCTTGTTCCCCCCTTTTTTTCCAGCTGAGTATTTTATTGTAGCATGTTTAATAGTAAAATATTATTTTTAACTTTATATTGCTAACGAACGGCTCATTGCAATTTTCTTATTCTCCTAATGTAATGTGTTTGGGCTGCTACTAATGGCTAGTTTAGAGTCTTAATCCATTCATTATTGATGGGATTAATCAATTAGTTGTTTGGTTCATAAAGGTATGTTGGTCAGTATTTCTCAAAGCTGAAGATTCAACCTAAAATGTATTTTTTGTAGAGACCAACAGTCTGTAGTACATTTCTATATGAAATGGAGTCCCACAAGAGTCCATTCATGGGCCTGTGTTTAGCTTTTCATCTACTAATCGATTCATTATTTCAATAATCAATACATTAATCAACTATCAAAATAGTTGTTAGTTACATCCTTACCCAAAGATCATCAGTTTACTATTAAAAACAATCAAACATAATGAACAAAGAAAATGATCAGATTTGAGAAGCTGGAACCAGAAAATGTCTTAAAAATGACATAAGTCAATTAATTGACGACCAAAATAGTTTGATTAATGTCACAGTTGGCAATTAATGGATTAATCTATGTTTTTTCAGTCGTAGTCAAGCAGATTTTCCCTTTTGTTATAGTGTTCACGTGTGGTTCTGTCAGTCACAAGGTTTGACTCATTTACTGAGCTGTTAATGTTTTTATATCACACCAAATGTTTCCTGTTAAAACACAAGCTTCTGTCCACCTCATTTGGATTAAAAGTGTCAAATCTACACCTGTTATTTCACTTTTCTTTTTCTTCCTCTTCTTTTTCTCATTTTGCTCATTAGTTCATCAAGTTGATAACTCAGCTGTGTTTGCAGTTCGTTATGTAACAAGTAGGTCTGACGTCTGAGCTCTAGTGGACAAATGCATAATACTAGGCAGGCGCAAAACAGAAACTAGAACAACAAAAGAAGATTATGACGTTGAATCCAAGTAGTGACTCACCAAATCAGCTCTAAGACTAAATGTATTGTTTGTGAAAGAAGATTGATTGAAGACTGTTCCAATATATACTTCAATCACAGCTGAGCTCCTTCGTATCTGATGGAGAATTGACAGTAAATCTTGCGGGATACAAATGGTGGACACAGGTGGCTCAGTGCTGAATCACATTTAATGACAGAGGGAGAAAATTAGGCTGAAATACATATTTGTGGCTCAAAATAAGCGTCACATCCAAATCACACAGGAGCGGAGCTGATCTAAACAAAGTAGCTCACAAATTGTTTTTCTGAAGAAATAATCTTTATGAGGCGGGTGTAATAAAAATAATGACCTAATACACAGGAATTTTCCAACTAAATTTCTCATCATGTAACTCAAAGCAGATGAGACATGGGAGATTGAGTTATTTCAAATGAGGTTTTGTTTTTCCGCAGTGAATATAATTTGATCTGATGTGAACAATGTTTATTAAAGAAAAAAACAATTAGGTAGATTAAAAAAAGGGGGGAGGCAAGAAGGGACTCTTGTGAGACTCCATATCCTATTGAAATTTAAATCCTATTTGAAATTTATTGAAAGAAAGTGTCATTTGTTAGTCAGTGGAATGTCACCATAATGGAATAACTTAAATAATGATAATAAAGGAAATGTCCAAATTCTGTGGTTCAAGCTTTGCAAATCTGATTGTTTTTTAATCTCTGGTCATCTCCTCGGCTGCTGCTCAAGCTGCAGCAAGTGTTCTAACATCTAACAATGTCTCCTCCACACAGCATCTGACTTAAACTGGTCCGGATCTGACCATTACCTCTGAGGCTTCAAAACACCTGATCATACTGGAACTTACATTGCCCTGGGAAGAGTGTATTGAGGAAGCCAATAAGAAGAAACATGCAAAGTACCAAGAACTGGTGGAGGAGTGCAGGGAAAGAAGCTGGAGAACGTTCTATGAGCCTCTAGAAATCAGCTGTAGAGGTTTTGCAGGACACTGTGCAAAGTCCTGAGTCGCTTGGGCATCGTAGGGGCAAAGACCCATCAAATCCACAAGTGAAGCCACAGAGAAGGCCACACGACAGAGGACTGCTACTGGGACGCAAATCGTGACTTTATCAACCCCGGCTTGGTTGCTTGGGCGACGGTCTATGATGTTGCAGGACCCGAAACACCCATTGATCGGATGCGTCCCAGTGCATCCATGAGGCGTTATTGCATAGAGGTTTCTTTAGACTTCTATAATAGTAAACTGATGATCCTTGGGTTGTGGACTGTTGGTCTGGACAAAAAAAAAAATACATTTAGGTTGAATCTTTACAGATTAATGAAACATTGACATTTGACACCATTTTATGGACCAAATAACTAATTTATTAATCATTTCAATAACTGATAGTTTATTTGACTATCATCATAGTTAGTTGCAGCCCTATACAGTAGATAACTGTTAATCCAGTCTGAGCGTAGGACAATCACAAACCAGACAGCTACAATTCTATATTCATCCAAGCCTGTCCGATGCTGTGTGTAAAAAAAAATAAAATAAAATTATCTTGCACCTGAATCAGTCTCATCATCATTCAGCCTGCATAGTATTAACCTCCACTGAATTTATAGACATTGATATTAGGATTTAACTTCTTTAACACAGCAAACACATCACCAACATGAGGGACCTGCAATAATAATTTGAATAAGTGAATGTTTAATTTTCTTGCTGAAAAAAAATACGGCATAATCTAGAGTAGTATCTATATACTAGAAAGAAGAAATAAACATACTAAAGCAAAAGAGAAGCTCAGAGCATTTTGTGGCAGCTTAATTGATTTAAAACTGAAGCGCAGCTGTTCCTTTAGACTGAAAAACACAAACCATCAGGATAAAAACACAGAAATTATCAGCTGTCAGTGTGATGAGCAGCACTGAGAAAGACAAGCAATTGTTCCACAAACCACCAGGATCCTTAAACCCATTTAATGTGGAAAATCTCTGTTTTTGTCTGACTTTGAAGATCACAGGTCAAATCACATATGACATCTGTGATGTATATTTGACCGGAGGAACCTGAGGGGATAAGTTACTGTAAAACAAACGAGCATCACAAACTGATGCACATATCTATCGACAGTATATTTGGAGTTTTATTACACTAAATTACAATCATATCACAAGCACTAGTTTATATTGATCAGCAGTGTGCAGCAGTCAGTGAACTCAAAATAATCATTTGTTCGGTGAACATGATAAAATGATGTAAAAGTATTTCCAATGAATTATAATAGGCTAATTTAACAAGACTTCTTGTTGAGTGACATGAATGTAAATGTGGCAAATTAACATAATGTGCTGGTGTTACTGTTTCTTAACTAAAAGGGTTAAATTAATTAAAAATAAATGTTAAATTCAACATAACACTCAAATTAATTAAAAATAAATGTTAAATTCAACATAACACTCAAATGTTAAAGATGTTTATTTCCTCTCTATCTCTCTGATGCATGATGATTTTATAGAAGTTCTTTTGTGCACATGCAAAAGTAAAAGGATTTAATTGCTAACTAAAATCGGCAACAATATATATAATAATAATATATGTGGTACCTACGCCAAGAATGGAAAATCGTTCTTTTTTAGGAATCATTTAGTATCCTTACCCACCCAAATACAATCCGTTATATTTTGGTAATGGTAATAGCAAAATTCCCAACATTCACTGACCAAAATGTTTTGAGATACTCCGCTAAAAAACAGACAAACAGACAGACAGACACCAAAAACCTAACCTTTTTGGCGGAAGTAATAACATGAAGTTAAATACCTGTGTTCATGTGGACAGTTGCTAAGTTGATCCATAATAATATTTAGTAGCTATAAGCTTACAATAAAACTTATTACTATCTAGGATGAAGTTACTAATTGTTATCATGAATTCAAATATTTAAGTTGATCAAACCTATTTTAAATATGGTGAGAAAAGCATGAAAAATATACTATTTTAAGTTGTTTCACACCAAATTAGCAAGGCAATGTTTTCCGGTTGGATTTTTGAGTTTGCATATTGTTTCGCTTGTCACCATGGCAACATGAGATGCCCATTGTCAAATTTACGTTGCCAGCTACTTGTTAATGAGCTGCTGCTTTGAAATTCAGATTAGTCACAGTGGTAGTATCTAGTGAAGAGATGCAGAGTTCACATGACTTACGTTTCAACTCATCCTATGATAAAAGGTCATGTGACTTCCGGTGGGGAGATGATGTGTGGCACCCAGGTCCCTCTCAAAAAACGCCAGGTTCTGTCAACATAAGCAAATTTAGAAAATGTAAAGTTAATGCAAATCACGCTGAAATAACATTACATAATTATAAAATATGACATTATGGTGGAATTACACTTGGATTCATGCAGCAGACACAATTTGTCTTTTTTTTTTTTGAGTGGAATGGACCAGCTGGGAGGAAGCTGGACACGTTTACCTACAACACTACAGATTTGTACCAAACTCAGGGCTGAATTAGTGTGGAAGACTGTGTTGCACTGGATGTTGGAAGCGGTTTGGATGCATATAAAGGGAAAAACACTTCAGCATCTCATTAATTTGAGAAGCTGGAAAGCGGAGAGGCAGAGAGGGAATATTGATGTGAAGCCAGCGGAGGCACAGATGTGACTCCAGAGACGAAGCCCTTTACTGCTGTCGGGCACCCAACCTGCTGCTTAAAATCCCTCGTACACTTTTCACTGGAAAGCACGCACTGAAATAAACACAATGGCCCCATTTTCTCACTGGAGACGGGTTGAAATTGAAATTGACAAGCATGTTTCTTTTTAAGGGGACGATTTGACAGCAGGAAGCGTGACAGGGACGAACAAAAAGCCACACGAACACACACCTACACGCGCAAAAAGACTTTTATCAGATGACGGAAGCCTGCTTCACTTCCCTTTATCCGTTTATTTACGCATCTTCCATTGCATCCTTCGCATTCCCATAATGCCGCAGCGAGCAGCCGTTCCCAGCTAATCCCCAACCCGCATGAATTATTGAAACGTTTAGCGTCAACCCCTGTGTTGCCTCAAACATGTCATGATTCTGTCATGAGCTCGGCTTAACTGACCCGAATTAAAAATGTCAGCGGCTGACCTTAATAAAACAAGGTATGACATTAACTTGGAGCCCCTCAGGTATATTGTGAGCGTGCTGCACGGGGACATTTCTTATTTATAACAGGGAGGAGGCTCAGAATAGCTCTGAAGTTTAATTTTGGTTTAGAAATGCAATTTAAGTATAAGAAAACAAACTAAAGGGTGAGTTAGACCCTACAATGAAATTAAAAAAAAAAAGTACAAAGTAGAAATACAATCGTGAAAAAATACTGCTTCACTGTACTTTCCTTTATTTGCTTCTGGATGTTTGGTGTTTCTTGTTGATTTTTTGTTTAAATATGTTTTTAATTTATTCATTTATTTTATTTTTAAATATTATTTTATTCATTTATTTTATTTTTAAATATTATTTTATTCATTTATTTTAAATTTAATGTAATATTATCAGGTTTTTAAAATTATTTATGATCTTTTTTTATTCATTTTGTGTATATATATATATATATATATATATATATATATATATTTCTGTCCCTGAGTGTCCTAAAAAGTGGAGGTTACGTACACCTTGGCAGTAGACAGATGCGTATTGGGTGTAAAATAGCCCCATATAGCCTATTATGCTAACAGACACACCCTCTTCATGTTAATATTTGAACCTTCATTTGAACCCTTTTAAACACGGCAGAAAGCATTACCACCTTGCACCTGTAGAGGGTGCTCTAACACCAATGGGTCCAAGCGAACAGTCCCTGCCCTGCTTTGTTCTGCGCATGTGCAGAGAATAAATGTTCTGAGCAGGTGTAGCATGAGCCAACTGATCTCATGTCTGGTTGGATCCACAGTTACAGCAGCTCAGCCACTAAGTCCCCGGCGCCTGAGTGGCTCATTCTGCTGGACCAGAAACCCCTGGCTCTGGTGCTGGTAACAGGTGTGTGAAGAGGCAAAAATCTGTACTAAAGGAAATAAAAAATAACTCTTACACACTGTTGATGAGTGGCAAGAAATAGGTTTAATCAACATTTTAATCCTCATACCTTCATCAAACTTCGTATTAGCTTATTGGAAGGGGCATGTCCGCCCAAATGTAGAGCTAAAACAGACAGTCAATCGATCGATTGATTATTGAAATCGATTAGTTGTTTGGTTCATAAAATGGTGTAAAATGTTGATCACTTTTTACCAAAGCTGAAGACTTAACCTAAATAGTTTTTTTTTCGTCCAGACCAACAGTCCACAACCCAAAGATCATCAGTTTACTATTACAGAAGACTAAAGAAAACAGAAAATTATCAGATTTCTCTAAATTACGTAATTATTGGGTATGTTTGATCCGATTATCTATAAACTACATACAGACCTTTGTAGCACCCAATAAACAGCACTGGGTTTTCATTAACTAGGACTCCAGGATGAACAAATGAACGGACCGAATATCAACCTACAGTGAAATGGGTCCTGGAGTTAGTCATGCTAGCTCAAAACTGGACCAAAGTGAAAATGAGAAATGTCTTCCCAGATCACTCCAATAGATATGAAAATATACAAATACTAGGGTTGAAAAATGCTGAAATTCTCCTTTAAACAGGACAGACTGCTGCACAGTCTGAGCAGAATGAGAAGCATCAGCTGCACAACATCACATCTCATTCAGAGATATAAAAACACATCTCTTCCAAATGACCGGGATTCATTATCCATCTTGTGCTCGTATGGTCATCTTTGTCCTTTTTTGTTATTTACAATCCAGATGCTACACAATAAAACAAAACTGGCCGCCGCTGTTATTTGCTTTTGCTTATTACAGTGATGGTGATCACTGTGCTCAATTTCCAGTTTTACAGCCGCGATCTGAACATAAACAAGCTCACAAGTGCTTTAATAAGCCGTTTACGAGCCCTGAGCTGTAACACGAATATACAACAAAACAAAACCAATATGTAAAGCTCAGCTAGATTAAAAAAAGAGATTTCCTTTCCTGTATTAAAAAAAGTAATCTGTAATAAAAAAAATATTTAAAAAAAAATGCTCAGTTGAAATGGCAGAATCAAAGGAGGCAGTGCGAGCGTAAATGAAAAGTTAATCATGTCAGTAATTAGAGTTGGTTACTGCGGTCACTGACCATGCTGGTCACACACTGTGAATTGATTCAGCTCAATTATAGAGTTGTTTAGCAAACAGCTCTGGGAGGAACTCCTGTTTTTTTTTTCTTTTCCACTAGATTTGCAAAAAGCCTACTGCGGATGTCACGGCAGAAACTATAATTAAGGACGAAACACCTTCTGGTCGCTTCCTTATCTTGATTCTCCGCTACTGTCAGAGTTCAGCTTCATAAATTACCGCCGCCAGGTAACATGTCTCCTCCTCTTTTCAAACTTTCTGGACTTCATCCCCCTAAACGTTCTGTCTTTGTCTCTCAGCGAGGGGGATATTGTTAAATATTGATTTCTGAAGCAATTGGGGGGCTCGGAGACAGACAGACGGACAGGGAGGGAGGAAGAGATGTGGCCTGCAGCCAGAGGAGAAAGGAGCAGCCTTCTGTCTGAGCTCAGCCACAGATGTTTGCAACAGAGTACCATCACAAATAGAGAAAGCTCTCTACAAGTCATACACACATACACGCACACACACACACGCACACACACGGCTGCACCCTCCAAACAGTGTGAGAGCGATAGTGAATCAGTCTCTTTCACATTAGTCTATAATTGGCAGGAGGCTGGACGAGGCGATCACTTATCTTGTCACTGAGCAATTGTTATGGGTAATGGAAGTGGTGTGTGTGTGTGTGTGTGTGGTTTTGCTTGTGTGTCGCTCTAGGCAGCAGATGGAGCTCCATGCTAATTGGGTGGAGATCAGCGGGGGGAGTCTGGATCAGACTGACCCGGGGCCTGGCTCGCTCCCACCCCGGCAGGCTCCTTGGCCGGGCCACTTTCCACCGCTCCATCCGCAGATAATAATAACCCCGTCTGACCGGTAACCCGAGCGACCCGGCGTGTTTGTTCATTTGTACAAATCCTCCTTTTCCCTTGTTCGCGTTTCCTTTACTGCTCTAAACCGTGGTTTTGTTTTATTTCACCTTCAACTTTAATAACCAGCTCCCTCTGTGGAACAACAGCGCACGCTGATGAGTTTCTATATTTTCAAAAGAGAGCAGCCAACCTGAACTTTGTGCATCATCTATATTCACAAAATCAAATAAAAAATAACAGGGTTTCCCACAGCGCTTTATAGTTAAGGTGGCCACCTCTACAACAAATGGCCCTCCAAAAAAAAAAAAAAAAAAACATTCTGCATTCCCACGTCACATCTCAAAAACCAAAACCACACACTAAAATGTTAGCCAGTTCAGCTGCTACTTTTTTTCTCATGCTAACAGGCTACCATGGCCTTAGCCAACGCGAAAAACAACAAACTTCTTTTTTCTTCTTCTTTCAGAGGAGAACCACTCGACACCCTAGCTGCAGCGTCTTACTCCAAGATGTGTTCACAGACCCTCAGGAAATCCCAGCACTATCACCTAACAGAACAAAATCTGTTCTTGTTAAACAAAAACAAGCGCTAGAAATTAAGAAATTATTGAACTTCAATAGCTTTATTAATGTCTTATACCCCTAGCTCCCCCATGACCCCATAATATACTGAATGTATTAAATCTGTGTGATGCACCTTCATGAGAAACAAGTAGTTCCTAACCATTTCTTTAAAGCAAAGCAACACTTAAGACTGGTTTCCACTGTCAGTAAGGCACAGTATGGATTGGTAATGGACAGCTTTGCCTTTCTGTGTAAGGGGTCTTTCAGGGGTAGACGGCATGTGTTGGAACATCACTACCTCGTCTTATGTGAAGTAAGACACTGTACAACATGCCACTCACAGCCCAGCTAAACTCATTCTCTGCCATTTTTGTCACAACCAGCTGGAACAGTTTTTCAACACCCAGTTGCTAGCAGGCATTTTGCTCTTAGGGAAAATAAACAGTAGATACAAATGACAACCTCCCTGCAGTTGTTTTTTTTTTTTTTTTTAAATGATCCATGCTGATGCTTGTGCTCAACAAATCAACAACTCGCAGTGCTTTGGCACCCCAAGGTTACCGGTCCTATGTGCTAGGTTCCCCAACCAAAATTGCCTTGTTTCCACTGTGCAGTACAGTATGGAATGGTACACTTATATTAAAGTTTCTATTACCATGGAAACGTACCGGTCCCATGGTAGTCGTTACCACTTTAGTAACCCTTTTGGATGGGGTACCTAGAAAACAGGACCAGTACCCTAGGAGGAGGAGCCACTGTGTAGATGTAAAGCCTAGTTTATACTTTTGCGTACATAGCTACGCTGTCGACGCAGACCTTGTGCATTAAAGTTCTGTGTTGAGCTAAAGCATTGCTCAGCAGCTTCCTCTTCACAGTAGCAACTGTACTTTTTTTTCTCTTCTTTTTTTTTTTTTTTACTTGTACTGGGATGCAGCGCGTGTCTCGATATCGATGTCAAAGTCCAAATGCTTTTATTGCAAATGTTTAAGTGCAGGCGATAGAAACAATAGGCAAATAACCATAACCGTTTGAATAACATATTCAGGACTGTATGGATTAGACTTTTTTTTTTTTAATTTTATCTGTTATTTTCCCTTTCTTTTTTATACTGGGCTAGGTTGTTGGACCTGCCTGTGTGCTTGTCTGGGCACCGTTGCCACAGCAACCGGATTTGAGTGCGTTGAGTGACATAGTTGATTCAGCCAGTGGCGATACTCGCACTATTTTGACTTTTTTGCTAGAAAGGACAAAAACATTGGAGTGAAATGCACTCTATGTCCAGGTGAGCGGTATCTTTCAACTGCTGCCAACTCAATGAGCAACCTGATGAAACATTTGACTGCCCAGCACCGCACTACAGAACTTGTGGTGAAAGATTCTACTAGCCAGTCTGTTAAAGAAGACGCTCACGAACCGACCCCACCTAAAAAACCTAAACATTTACTACTTGATACTTGAAAATAAAGCGATGAAAAGGCTATGATATTTGTCCATGTATCCATGCAGTAACATTTGCTTAAAAAAAATGGAAAGTAAACTAGTAGTGAAGTTACTTTTCAAATGCAGTAACTAGTAAAGTAACGTAGTTACAAATTTAACAAGCAACTAGTAACTTGTAACTAGTTACTTTTTTTTAGTAACTACCCCAACAATGTGTATGATAATAAACAATGTATACCGTACTGCATAGTGCAAACGGGGCTTTGACAATAACTATGACATTAACATCACACACACAAAACCCAACAAATGAAAATGGAGCACAAGTCTTCTAACTGTGTACCTGAAGGTAAAGTTTATGTCCTTCACCCTGATTAATGTTGTTTGATTACACAACAGATTTTACATCGAAAGAAGAAGAGAATCGAGGACCTTGAATTTATTGTGTTCATTCATATTTGAATAAATTCTATTTTTCCCCTTTTTTATGCTATGACATGTTGTCGGGATCAATAATGTCTCGGCTTAAAGCAACACGAATAATGCTGCATTTGACCTGAAGTCACTAGCTATTTATCCCTGTTTGCCACCAGAGGGAATGAGAATAATTAAAACAGTAGCAATTGTGTGACTGAAAATGAATAGAAACCATTTTCTTTAATTGATTAAATGTTTATGTCACCGTTTATGTCACTGAAAGAGCAAGGCTGCAAAGCAGCTTCTCAGAATTATATTCTAAACTGAATCATTTTGTTTTTGGACCAGTTTTTGCACAAAACCTCTTTCACAACCTTGTGACATTTTAGAGAATAGAGAATTAATGAATTAAATAAATAAATAAATAACGCTGATGATGAAGGCCTACAGGAGATTTCTCAAGCTCCAGTTCCCAACATGACATCATCCTATGTGAACGATGATGGCCGTCAATAATGCATTATTAACTCAACAGCTCCTTAACATCAACCAAATCAGTGTGCAAGCAGCTCTGCTGAGCCAATGGCGATCAAACCATCGACTCGTCTCCTCCCTGGGCGACACGGGAAATTACATCATGAATAATATACTGAGTCTGGATGATATTTGCCAGCAGCACTGAGGCTGACAGGCACCGATGAAAACTCAGAACTCGACTGGTGGTGCTACAAAAAATGCCAACGAGCAGGAATGATGAATGATGATTAAACATAATGGTAGATATAATGAATATTTGCATTTTTCCAGTTGATAACATGTTTCTCTGCATAAAACAACAATCTGACATAAAGTGACATTTTTGACCTTTGAAAAAAATGCCTATATATGTGGAAGACATGAAGACATTTTTCCTCCTTGTTTTTTTTTATATTTTTTCTGCAGTTTTCTTTTTCATTTCAGTTCATTATTTGTTGTTATTATTAGACCTGTTTGAGGAAAAAAATGTTTCAACAGCATGTCTGTGTCTGCAAATATCTCTGTGCATGAGAAGAGTCTGAAGAATTCTTGACAATTACTAGAGCTAGAGTTACTAGAGCTGTAACAATTAGTTTAAATATAATAATTTTACTTTTAAATTGATTCAGTCATGACATAAAACACAATATGCAGTATACTTTGTCTTTTATCTTTTTGTGTAGAGCTGCAACGATTAGTTAGTTAATCAATCTATTACATTACTATTTAGATAAATGATTTATCAATTTGAGTCTTTAAGAAAAAAAAAAGTTAAGAAACCAGAGAAAAAAATGATTTTTTTCCATGTTCTCTGGTTTCAGCTTGTCAAATCTGGGTATCTCCAATACCCAATAACGACGTAATTTAGTCAAATCTGATTATTTTCAGTTTCAGTTTCTTTAGTCTTCTATATTAGGTTGAATCTTCACCTTTGGGAAACAGTGATCAACAGTTTACACCATTTTATGAACCAAACAGTTGATTTCTTATGTTTGAAATAAAGCCTTCAATCATTCATTCAAGTATTGTTATGAAACCAGCCTAGTTTATATCTATAAGAACACCAAAGTTGAATTTACCCCTCGTATTTGTCCTTATTTTTCAGTTTGAATGCCTCTGTTTATTACGGACTCATGATTCCTACAGGTCCAGTTCACGTTTGGAAACAGCTGTTTTTCTTCACGTGGTCTCCAGCACCATCTCACCCCCCCACTTGGTGATTAAACCATTTTACAGAAACAGAATTATTCAACTCTGACATTTTGCCCTCATGGATTCTCCTCCAGCATGTTAGGGGGGTCATGGCTGGTGGTAAGGAGAGGGGGGGGTTGTGTCCTCGGGTTGGCTGTGTTTGAGTATTCCGTTATTATTTGATGGAGCCCGGCGTGTATTTATCCATTATTCATGGCAGAGGGACGTCCCTGACGGCGTCAGAGCCCCCAGGCGAGATTTTAGATTGGCGTGCCACCTCAAAATCTAACCCTTTCCTGAAAGAGGGACAGCAACACTTCGCCCCCAGCAAAAGCTGCTAAAGTTATAATTGTTCACTTTTAAAAAAACGTCTACCTCGCGGCGCCCCCCTTAGCGCCGTTTTGCGCCCTAGGCAACAGCCACGGGCCGTTTCTGACTCATGATGTGCCAAAGAGGCCAGAGTTTTGGCAAAAAAGAAAAAAAAAAAATCACAGCCAAAACCTTCATTATGTCCAAAAGCTCCTGAATGTTTGCACAGAGGTGTGATTGAACGTTTCTCTTCAAAAAAAAAAAAAAAGACTAATTTGATAGCGCCGGTAGCGAGCTGGTTAGCAGAAAAGAGAGCGAGAGCAGCTGGGAATAAGAAGTGTGTGTATGTGTGTGCGTGTTGTGTGACTGGAGGCCAGAGCTGGGTTTTTTTCCAGTCGATGAAGAGGGATTTGAACGTGCACCGGCTGCACATTTCACCCACCGCTTTTAGTTGAGACGCAGGGATACAGACGTCTGAGAAACAAACGCAGCTTCATCTTCTTATAAGATTAACTCAGCATGATGCAAACGCAACTGTGAAATCACATAAAAGCTGATGGACTCGACTCGACTTAAAAAGCGAGGAACAGCGTCGTAACGAGCAAATTAATCAGCTATTTAGCCTTTCAAATGCTTTCCGTGGGTTCCCGAAGCACCTTTCGATTACACATTATGCATCTAAAAGGCTGTGATGTGAATAGAACTCGGGGAACCTTGATATAACCTCGAGGGAAATAAGGTGACAACTTAAATCTTAACAATGCTATTTCTATTTTTCTCCGCAGGTAACCGTAAAGCCCCCCGACGATGGATTACCTGCACTCGGGTGTTTATTTGCGGTAAACATCTGACATTACTTAAAAGATAAGATGCTGCACTTACATCGTCTCTCCCCTGACTTGCATTAAGGAACATTAGAGGCATTACAGCTAGTGTTTTACTATGTTTAATGAAAACGATATAGTGCTTAATGGATAAATGCATTAATTGTCACTTGATAGTTTGTTTATAATTAGTGGTGATAAAATAAAAAAATAAAAAATAAAAATGGCTTCACGTTGCCCGGAAACAGAACAATGGGAAGTTTCACTTCAGTGTTAAATGTGATAATCAGAGTCATATACTTTCAGTATAATATGAATCAATGTGTTGATAATTTATCAAGACTTTTAACATTTTCACTGTTAAACATCTAATGTGTTAATCGTGAATCCAAGTGGACAAATTTTACCTTCTAAGGCTATGATTTTTTGATTCATGACTAGTTCCACTATGATTTAGAACCATGTGCATTGTCACGTTTAGTCGAATAATCAATTAGTTGCCAACTACTACATTAATCTACCACTTTTGATAATCAATTTGAGTCATTTTTTAAGAAGAAAATCTACAACTTCTCTGATTCCAGGTTCTCAAATCTATTGGTTTCTGTTTTTTTACGTCTTTTATAATATTAACCTGTTAATCTGTGCGTTATGAACTGTTGGTCTGGACAAAAGGAAGGCAACTTAGGTTGAATGCTGATGTTTTTGAAAATGAATAATCAACATTTTACATAATTTTATGAACCAAACAACTAATAGATTACCGTAAATTCTATAAGCCGCTACTTTTTCTCTAGACTTTAAACACTGCGGCTTATACTACGGTCGGGATTTTTCAAACGAAACGCTGCAAATAAAAGAAAACTCCACAACGGAAGTGAATACCCGGGGACTATTATTGGCGGTGCACCTGTAGTGACATCTGTGTTTTGTGGTCATTTTATTGGCAAGATAACATTTTAGGAGGAATACAAAGAAGCATTATTAGTGTGTATCATTTGTTCATTCCATATTGGTTTTATCCAAAAATCCAAAAATCGGCATAACAGCATATTTTTCGCTGTTTTGATTTTGTTTTGAAATTAAAAATAGAATGTAAGAGAATGGAATTATCATGGGATTTACATTCTATTCGGTTTTGGTTTGTATCATTTTCGATGTGTTGTGACCCAGAAGTTGTTGACTTTACTTAACTTTGCTTAAGTAAAGTTGGAAAGATATTGACAGATTTGGACTTCCAGGATTAATAACTGACACCAACGATGCTCTGTCCCTCAACCATAACATGGACTATGAACTACAATGACAAAAAACAACATTTATAAAAAAATTTAAACCGTCCTCTTAGCTAGATGGATAACATTGATCTCTATGCGCAGCGGCAGCTGAGCGAGTGCACATACATCCCTCTCAGTCACGGGGAGAACAACAACAAGCCACACATGCGCCGCACATTGCATCTTCAGCAATCATCCTTGCCGGCCATAATGGTCATATAGCGGCACCTACTGAATTATTTGCCCCCTAATTACTTCTGCTTTTCAACACCTATTTTTCTTCTTCCTCGCTCACAAAAAACTACAGATGCACCATGTTTCTTTTATTTGCAGCATTGAGGGTTCCCAGCCACCGTAGGATGGGTGGGGGTGGGTTATTTTTTTTAATCTAAGAAATGGATGTGAATTTGAAGGAGCCTACAGCTTAAAATCCGGTGCGGCTTGTAAAATTACAAAATTGATTTTTTTTTTCTTAAATTTGAGCATGCAAGGCAAGGCAAGGCAAGGCAAGTTTATTTGTATAGCACATTTCAACAACAAGGTAATTCAAAGTGCTTTACATAAAACATTAAAAGCATCAAGATACAATTTAAGACAGTTGATTAAAACAATTTAAAACAGTTGATTAAAATAAAAAAAATAGATATAATATAAAATAAAAATAAGAAATTAAAATTAAGAATTAACTTTGAAATTAAAACAAAGAACAAGTTACAGTACAGTGCAGAGTAATTAAGAATGATATTAGCAGTAGGCAGCATTGAACAGAAAAGTCTTCAGCTGTGATTTAAAAGCAGTGAGAGTTGTGGCAGACCTGCAGGTCTCTGGGAGTTTGTTCCAGATCTGTGGGGCATAGAAACTGAACGCTGCTTCTCCATGTTTAGTTCTGACTCTAGGAACAGAGAGCAGACCTGATCCAGATGATCTAAGAGGTCTGGATGGTTCATAAGGGATCAGCAGATCTGCAATATACCTAGGCCCTAGACCATTCAGGGCTTTATAAACCAGTAAGAGTATTTTAAAGTGAATTCTTTGGCAGACAGGAAGCCAGTGCAAGGACCTTAGAACTGGACTGATGTGGTCTACTTTTTTAGTCCTAGTCAGGACTCGAGCGGCAGCATTTTGAATCAGCTGCAGCTGTCTGATTGACTTTTTAGAGAAGCCTGTAAAGACCCCGTTGCAGTAGTCTAGTCTACTGAAAATAAAAGCATGGACAAGCTTTTCCAAATCTTGCTGAGACATCAGGCCTTTAATCCTTGATATATTCTTCAGGTGGTAGTAGGCTGACTTTGTAACAGTTTTTATGTGACTATTGAAATTCAAGTCTGAGTCCATAACTACACCCAGATTTCTAGCTTGGTTTGTAGGCTTTAACATTGCTGATTGAAGATGAGCGCTGACTTTCAATCGTTCTGCCTTGGCTCCAAAAACAATTACCTCAGTTTTATCTTTGTTTAATTGGAGAAAGTTCTGGCACATCCAATCATTAATTTGTTCAATGCATTTACTCAGTGTTTGTATTGGATTATGATCTCCTGGTGATATACTGATGTAAATTTGTGTGTCATCTGCATAATTATGGTAACTTATTTTATTTTCTTTCATAATCTTAGCGAGTGGGAGCATGTAAATGTTGAATAGTAGAGGCCCCAGAATTGAACCTTGGGGGACCCCACAGCTTATGTCTATATGTTCAGATGTGTAGTTGCCTATAGACACAAAGTAGTCTCTGTATTCAACCTATTTTAGTGCTGTGCCAGTAAGTCCCACCCAGTTCTCCAGTCGGTGTAATAATATGTTGTGGTCAACCGTGTCAAATGCGGCACTGAGATCCAGTAATACTAAGACTGAAATTTTGCCATTGTCTGTGTTTATGCGGATGTCATTACAGACCTTAACTAGAGCAGTCTCAGTGCTGTGGTGGGGTCGGAAACCTGACTGGAAGTCATCAAAACAGTTGTTCAGTGTCATATAGTTAGTCAGCTGTCTAAAAACTGCTTTTTCAATTATTTTACTTAAGAACGGAAGGTTTGATATGGGCCTGTAGTTATTCATTACTGTATTGTCCAGATTATTCTTTTTTAGCAGTGGCTTGATGACTGCAGTTTTTAGGGCCTGTGGGAACACACCTGACACAAGTGACGTGTTTACAATGTGCAGGAGATCTGAGGTCATACAGGTAGAAACTTTTTTAAAAAAGCTTGTTGGCAGAATATCCAGACAGCAAGAGGAGGATTTGAGATGTTGTATAATGTCCTCCAGATTTTTATGGTTGATTGGATTAAATTTTGTCATGCCATCACAACTGATTTTGAGTTCACACTGGGACGACACATATCCTGTACCTGGCATGGAGGAGGTGACTGCTTGTCTAATTTTGAAAATTTTTTCAGTGAAGAAGGAGGCAAACTCATTGCAGGCTCTGGTGGATACAAGTTCAGGGGCTACTGACACAGGGGGGTTTGTTAGCCTATCGACAGTAGCAAACAGAGTACGTGAATTATTTTTGTTTTTGGAGATAATATCAGAGAAAAAGGACTGCCTTGCTTTTCTCAATTCATGATTATAAAGCCTAAGTTTCTCTTTATAGATGTCATAATGCACCTGAAGATTAGTTTTTCGCCACCTGCGTTCAGCTTTCCGGCATTCTCTTTTACCGATTCTGACCAGCATTTCATTTCTCCATGGAGATCTCTTTTTGCCAGAGATAATCTTCACTTTCACCGGTGCAAAGGCATCAATAAGATTTGTAACTTTCCTGTTGAAGTTTTCTAAAAGTTCATTCACTGTAGTGTAGGGGGTGGCAGGTGTCGGAGAGAAAGCCTGGATAAACATTTCTCTAGTGTTATCAGTGATGTACCGTTTTGATATTACCTCTGTTTGAACACTTCTATGTGTGGAGAAAGTGCTCTTAAAGAACACACAGGAATGGTCAGACAAACCAACATCAGTCACCTCAACCTTAGAAATGTTTAAACCTTTAGAGATAATTAAATCCAAAGTGTGACCTTTGATATGTGTTGGTTCCGTTACATGTTGAATTAATCCATAATTTTCAAGGACACAACACAGTTCTTTAGCACTGCTGTCCTGAGCATTATCCACATGAATGTTAAAATCACCAACAATAATAACATAGTCAAAGTCAATGCAGGTTACAGACAGCAGTTCAGAAAAGTCATCAAAAAAGTTTGCACAATATATTGGTGGCCTATAAATATTCAGAAAAACTGCCCGGGGCGAGGAATTTAACTGAAGGGCGACATATTCAAATGAATTAAAATGTCCATATAACATCTGTTTGCATTTGAGGGAGACATTAAACAATATGGCAACTCCACCCCCTCTCTTTCCCACCCGAGTTTCACTTATAAAACTGAAGTTTGGAGGGGTTGACTCAATGAGCATGGTTGCACTGTTATCCGGGTTCAACCATGTTTCAGTTAAAAACATAAAATCAAGGTTGTGTTGAATAATAAAATCATTAATTAAGAAGGTTTTCCCCACTAAGGACCTAACATTTAGTAAGGCCAGACTCAGTGTTTCACAGTTTTCCTCAGCTGGTTGTGGAAGACAAGGAAACACTGGAATGTTTCGAGGTTGATATGCTATCATTAATAAGTTGTCCGCTTTAATTGAACCCCCTTTTTTTTTTCTCATAACCGATCTTCTGTTACCTGTCATCACAGGGATTGAGAAAGCTACCTGAACTCCATAGGGCCCTGACTTTTCCTGGAGAACATTATTGATCTTAGTATTGTAGCCTGGACCCAGCACATATCAGTCAGACTCACAGATGACATGTTTCAGAGGAGGTGGGGGGGCTCTGTGACTTTTTGATGATGGTTCTTTCCAGCGTGGTGGAGTGGGGGGGGCTGGACGATAAGGGGGGTTAAGGGAAGAAGGTATGGGTGTTTGGCGTGGTGTAAGTTGGATTCCAATAGTGACAAGTTCATTCATCCTGTCCGTGAAATCTGGGAGTGAGGAATCCAGAGATGATGAATCCAGAGAGACTGAGGGGCTGGGCGGGGTCAGGGGGGGTTGCTGGCCTGTTGGGCCTGGGATAGACTCCTCTTGTTGGGGTGAAGATGATGACGTTGCCTCTTTCTGAGTCAGCTGTCTTACAACAGCTGACTCTGGCGATACCAACTCTTCTCCAGAGCGTTGTCTTATCAGTTGTTTTGTCCGTTGTTTTGGAACATCTTGCCTCTTGTCCTTGGCAAGGACTGCTTGTGCCTGACGCACAAAATAGAACATGTTGGAGCCTAATAGCTGTACTCCTGATTTGTTGAGGCAAAATCCATTTGTCTTGAAGAAATGTCTGCGTTCCCAGAAAATGTTGAAATTGTCAATAAAATTCACAGATTGAGTGGCACATGCATCTTTGAGCCATCGGTTGAGCATCATCAGCCTGCTGAATCTCTCATCTCCTCCTCGAACTGTTGGTAGTGGTCCACTGATGAACACCCTAGGATTCAGGGATTTAATTTTGTTCATCAAATCAATAAAGTCCTGTTTCAATAACTCTGATTTTTGCTTGACAACATCAAGGGCTCCTGTGTGTATGACCATGCAGCTTTTAATCAGGTGCACCCTGTAGTCCGGAATTTACGGTAATCATTTCAATAATCAATACATTATTCAACTATAAAAATAGTTGTTAGTTACAGTTTTATGAAAACATAATCAATTTAATATTATAGAAGAAGCCAGAAAATGATCAGATTTAAGAAGCTGGAACCAGACAATTTGGACATTTGCGTCTTAAAAATGACTCAAATCGATTACTCATTTACCAAAATACTCATGCATTAATCTATGTAGTTTCAGTCATGATCAAGCTAAATTTTCCATTATTGTTAACTATGTTTTTCATACTGATGATCATTGGGTTGCAGCCTGTTGGTCTGAAAAAAAAAATGAACCAAACAACTAATCAATTAATCCCTTCAATAATTGATCAATCGACTGTCAAAATAGTCAACTCTAGTAGTCATGGGGACTATGTTGATCTGAAGCATATATGAGGTTTTATCAGTATGAGTTACTCACATCAAGTGGATATCTGCCACATTTACTGACATTTTCGCATCAAATTATCCTCAACAGTGTTTCTGTGGCACCAGTGAAATAAAGTAACAAAAAGAAGGAGTTTGGCAATAAAAACACTAAGATATCTACATTTTGGGCATTGGAGCTTCATATTAGCTTCAGATGAACTTTAAATCCTTGCACAGGACTGTTCTGCCCCAAACATATAGTTTATGTTCATTATGAACGTTTTAATCGTCAGAATCAACAGGAGGAACAGTTATGGCAAGAAAAAAACTAATTTGTGTTAATTTGGGATTCTAGTTCACAAACAGACTTGACAAATTCTGAACCTTGAATGAGATATCAACAGACTAAACTATTGATTATTAAAGGGAATAATGACTACATTAAAAACACATTCAGATTTTCTTAACAGGAGGCATAATTACAGCAAAGAAAACCTCTTCCAGTCTTCCTACATTCTCCTGACTGTTGTTTTATGACACATGTGCACCAACCTTTTAATTCCTAATTCAGGCCCATGGGCTGTTACATGCAAATTTGCCTAATGTGCTTACTTGTAATTCAGGACCATGAACAGTTACGCTAAATCTGTTTATTGGGTTGACTTTAAATTAAAGACCATGGACAGTTTCACTTCGACGTGGTCAATATTCTGATTTGCAAATCGGGACCTTGAACAGTTTCACCACAATATTCCTAACAAGTTTGTTTGAAATTCAGACCTGTGGTCAGTTAATATGCTTAATGTGTTTACTTCTAATCCAGGACCTGTGTTGGTTTTAGCTCTTAGCTTCTGCACATGCGTTCATATCCTCCGTAGGATCGTGTGCAGACACAACATACTATACACGACCACACAAACGCACGTTCAAGAAACTGACGCGCTTCGTATGCACGTGTGCATCCTGCGAAACAGCCCGATGCAAAGTGTGCACACGTTTTGACTGAATCAGCAAACGCTGGCAAGGCAGACAGGAGACATATGGTGGTAACAGACTGTGAAGCACCATCTGACAGTAGCGCACACACACACACACACACACACACTTAAACACAGCATAGAAACCCATTCACACACATCTGTCTCTTAAAAAAAAAAAAAAAAATGCTGTTATACATATAAATATGTAACCAGTTGGGTTCAACTTCATTGGCTCAGATATTGACACATAACTAGCTCATGTAAAATACATATGTATACTTGGGTGATTTTGCACAAGTCTGCACATATATGATGAGTAAAAGACACGTGTAAGTGCACGTTAAAGGGAACATACTCTTTAAATCCAATTAATTTAGAATGCACCATAAATTAAACATTTATCAACTCTAGCATGACTACACACACACACACACACACACACACACACACAGCAAGGACATCTGTTCAATCATGAGACCATCACAGACACATACACAAACATGAGGCATAATCAAAACTCCAATGTGCGCAACAACAAGCATCTGTGAAAATGTTTTTCCTGATGATCTCTGGGTTGTGGACTGTTGGTCTGGACAAAAAGAAAAAGACATTTTGACAGAAAGAAGAGAAGGTTGAATTTTCATCTTTGGGAAAGAGTGATTGATATTGGGAAACAACTAATTAATTGTTTCAATAAACAAGAGATTATTTGTCAAAATATTAATCACTTTTTATTATATTAATCATTAATCACTATTTGGATAATGGATAACTCATTTTTTTTCTCTTTATTCTCTGGTTACATCTTCCCAAATGTGATTGGTCTTCTATAATATGATCTTTGGGTTGTGGAATGTTGGTCTGGAGAAACAAAGACATTTTAGGTTGAATCTTCAGCTTTTCCAAACAGATTGACTGACATTTTAAACCATTTTATGATCCAAATAACTAATGGATTTAGTTAAAATAAACTCGTTTAGTTAAAATAATACTCATTCATTCTTCAAGTATTTTGACGAAACCAGCCTAGTTTGCTGAATTGTGGATAAAACTAAAACCGAAGTTGAATATATTCCTTGTATTTGTCCTCATTTCTCATTTTGGACACCTGTGTTTATTACTGACTCATAGTTCCCACAGGTCTCTGAGTCCAGTTCACATTAAGAAAGCTGTTTTTGCCGACAGCAATTCAAGTGATTTCTGACCCCACCTCCCACTTGTTAGAGAATGGACTTTGTGCCACAGTACTATACTGGACATTCTGGGGGCCCCCTCTTGGAGACATAAAATGGTTTAGTCCACCCACAGAGAGGGGCCAAACCAACCAATTATCATAATCTAAACCAGTCATCAATATTATCTGATTATATCTTAAAGCGCTGTTTATTCTTGTTAATTTTTAAATCATTGTTTTTGCTCACATGCACTGGCACAGATAGAGGCCCAGTGATATTTAGAGTGTACGGGAGTGTGGTGCTATGACCCTGATCATGGTTGTCTATTATATATATTTTCAATCGCAAAGTTAAATCTGTGTGTCAAGTTGTGTGTTGAATTATTAAGACACAGATTTTGTTCATTGAAGCAGATAAATCCTGCAGAAAACGGGCCTGAACGATAATCTTCACACACACACACACACACACATGGATGAGCACACGCATATTCCACACAGCGCTCCCCCAAAGCTCTACACCACCAACCTTATAAAATATATAAACCTGCCTCAAGTCAGAAAACTTTAAAATATTTACCACTTTAACAGGAATGTGTCTTATTCACTTTGAAGCATTTGTGGTTTTGTTTATGTGTGTGTGTGTGTGTGTGTGTGTGTGTGTGTGTGTGTGTGTGTGTGTGTGTGTGTGTGCTGTTAATGTCATAAAAATCTCCGTAAGTGTTGCTTTTCTTTAAAAAACAAAAGACACAGGGAACAAAATGGTTAGAAACCACTTTGACTTTTCTTTTTTTAAGGTGCATCCCACTATTTTTAATTTGATTTGATGCACAAAGATCGGGTTTGTATGGAAAAATGTTTGTATTATGGCTTTTATGTTTTAGATGCGACCCTGTAGGATGGTTTTGTCATTAATCAGGTAAGCAACTTTATAATTTTTAAGCAAAACAAAAAGAAAATCCCAGTAGTTAAAGGGTTACTGTATTAAAATACGGTTATTCACCCAATATTGTAAATGCAACTGAAACGACAGTAATTATTTTTTATTGTACGTTTGATCAACAAATACTGTAAATACAACTGAAATCACAGTATTTAGTTTTGTTTTGTTTTTTAAAGTAAAGACAGTAGTGAAAAAAATAATGAACTTAATGATTGTACTACTTGATAAATTAAGTTTTTATGTTCGCAGATGTCACAGCTTTCACTGTTTGAGACCTGAGATTCTCCAGTGACTCATCTTTTTTTTTAAGTCTAGTTTTATTTTTTAAGTTTAGTAAAAAAAAGCACACAATGGAAAATTTCTGTGTGAATTTAGTACCACACTGTTTCTTTTCATGGAACGAAAACAATACAAACCACAGTTGAGGTCAGAATCAAACTTAGCCACTGCCCCCGTAACCTTTAAATCTAAGAGTTATTCAGAGATTCAAATTGTCGTCTTTGTACAGAGTCTGGACGAAGCAGGTCAAACCACAGCAGATGTTGAGCTGAACCAGAAATATATTACAGAGCTGCAGCCGCAGAGGGAAATTTCTAAAGAAACAACGTCATCCTGGCAATGAGAAGACAATATTTTCTCGACAGCTTGTTACTCACTGAGGGACTGAGTCTGAAAGACATTTGCCAGACAGAGAAACTCGAACAAAAGATGCTGTTGAGTTTAATTATAGGAACGTGTCTTTGGAGCTTGAACCATGGAAGGGATTAAAAGTTAGGATGTGTCCTCCTCTTATGGATTTTTTTCATTTTAACGTGTCACTTTTAAGTCTCAAAACTATGCAGAAGCAAACATACTTAACTGCTTGATGATTAATGTCACATATATTTTAGAGCTACAGTTTGAAAAGTCTGCTTCCTTGTTTTAGAAATGTGATGTATATTTATTATTATTATTTTAAGGTTTTTTTCCATTCACTCCTATACAAATCCTATGAAAATGAACTTAAATTATTTGGGATATGACGATACACTCAACTCATTAATTTCTCAAAAAAAAAAAAGCTGCAACGATTAATTGATTAGTTGACAACTGCTACATCAATCAACAACTATTTTGATCATTAATTTGAGTTGTTTTTGAGAAGAAAAGATCCAAATTCTCTGGTTCCAGGTTCTCAAATCTGATTATTATCTGGTTTCTTTAGTCTTCTATATTAGTGAACCCATGATCTTTGGACTGTTGTGTCTAGACAAAAAATAATATTTTTTGGTTGAATCTTAAGCTTTGGGAAACAGTGATCAACATTTTACACCATTTTATGAACTAAACAACTAACAAATTGTTTCAATAATCAATAGAATAATCGACTATAAGAATAGTTGTTACTTGCAACTCTAACGATCCCCATCTAACGAACACCAAAAGAAAAACTAGGCGTTGTCTAACTTCAGTTCGATTATTACAGGCCGTGAGCTCAAAGCAATTCCACATTTTCTGTCTTCAGATGGAGGAATCAGATAAATCAGGCATCAGTGGCTAAATTACTCCCTTCAACCGTTTCACTCTTTGTCATATTAAAGTCCACCAGTGAACCTGCAACACTTCTTTAACGCTGCTTTAACACCAACTGTCCTTTTCCCTGAAATCCCGCGGCACCAGATTACCACAGGTGCCTCTTTCAGATCTGTGACCTGCAGCAGCCAAGAGAATTTGCACATTGATTTCAAGTCGCCTGCCAAGTGCCACATATGAGCACACGCCAAGGCCGTGTGCCACCATTCAGAGCACACGCCAGTGACATATGAGAGAGAGAGAGAGAGAGTCAGTGGTCAAAAGTGAGCGCAGCATGTTCGTGAAGCGGGAGATTAACTGGCATAAGTTCGCAGTATTTTCAAGTGTTCGGAGGAGGCAATGAATTATTTAGTTTTTGCATAAGCAGATGGGGAGTTTGTTTGTCTGTGCCATAAAATATAAATAAATAATAATGATAAGCCTACAAATATGTAGCTACATGGACAGGATTTCAGCCTGGATCAAACTGTCGCCATACAGCATGTGTGTAGGTTTCGTTTGAACATGGAATTAATGGTGGTGTGGGCTTCAAATGCCTCGTTTCCAGCATTCTGGTGTCTTTTTTCCTGCAGCAATTTATGTTGGAAATGTTTTTATTCATGGAAAGAAAAATACTAAATTAAGGCACCGGGTGACATTTTGAAATAACAGAACATAACACAGTAAGACTCACAGGGATTCTGTGTTGCTTTCAAATATTTATTCAGATATTGTGGAGCTATTGTTATGTATTTTTAGGGGATTAAAACAATAATTTCTCTTCACTTTCGCTTCTCAATAGGCGGAGATGAGGAGTCACATGCACCCCGGGGAGATTTTTGAGTCTTTCGGTGTGAACCTAACACTACGACAACAATCTGAGTCTGACAGAGGTGAAAAGTCTTAGAAACTTTGAGAGAACAAACACAGCTGGGCACCAGCTTCCATTATATTCGCTGTGAAGTGATTCTCGCTCAATACTGGAACAAATTTAGAAATTTCTGCTCAGATCAAAGTTTGGAAAATAGGGCTCAGGTTGAAGAATGACAAAAAAACAATGTCCTTTTACTATGATGTTTGTCACATACTGTACACGATCCTACCAGCTAAAAAAAAAATACTTGACAAAAAGAAAAAAAAAAAGGACCTTAATTTGAAATATTTTAGAAAACACAGGCTGTGGTTGCTAAGAAAAAAAAAAAATAATAATAATATAATAATGAAGATGCTCAACCTGTCTTGTATTGAGAATTAATTGGGGAATTAGAGTTGAAGTCCTTCAGAAAATAAAACAATTCTACCTTCCAGCACACACAGATTTTGCAAATTTTACTCTCCGTCTACCTTCTCAAATAACTACACACGCATGTCCACACTTTTCCTTCGCTCTCCCGTCTTTCTCACTTTCACGAGAGCCCTGACTGGGAATATTAGAGATATTTCCAGTAAAATATGAATTAATACCTCCTTCTCTGTAAATATTTAACACCACTTAAACTTACAGCTCCCCACCGGGCCTCAGCACGGAACTGTCAGGAGACTGTGGGATAACGGGGGGAAACGGAACAGAGGAAACGCTCGGATTAAGCCCGGATTCAATTAACTTAGTACGGCGGCTCTGTGGCGTCTGGGGAAATCATATTGAGTGAATAAACACATCAAGCTGGATGTCTCTGCTCTGTTTTGGAAATAATGTGTGATAATGTATATACATTCATATAAATATGATAGAGAAATAAGAAGAGGAGGGAAAACAGCACTTTGGAAGTGTCCCTGCGGCTGTGATCTTCACTTCTTGTTTAATTGATTAATTCACTCTTAATTGATCAATTCACAAATGTTTACTGTTGCCTACATGTTTACCTGTTTCACCTCGAATTCACACTCAAACTAAGTGTGAATTCAAACTAATTCAAAGTTCAGTTAACCCATTGAAGCCTATGAGCCTTCAAGTCTGACTGTCATTTTATGCTTAACAGTTTAATAATTTAAAAAAATAAACTAGTGGTAATTTATTCTTCTTCCATTTTTTTTTGTTTTGTTTTGACTAGCCTTGGTCTAGTTATCCTTCATTCTACATGAATTCACTTCACTTTGCAATGTAGTCTGGATACCAAAGACCCGATTTTCCCCTCATCTAGGGAGCCAATAACAGAACGGGGAGGGTGCAACAAAATGATGACCAAACACAGAAGTGATTTTGTTGATAACTGCGGATCCAACATGGCGGCAGGCGGTAATTTACCTTTGGATGCGGCCTTTGAAAGTGTCCTAAGCAATTTAGACACTAAGTTTATTTTGAAAAATGGGCAACTTTTAGTGTTAAACTATTTAATTGTCATCAGCTATCGGTTACGTCATCAGGTATGTTTGTTATGATAGGCTATATGCTACGTACAGACACATTCATAGCTCCTAATAAATGGCTCTGGGCTTTCATTAACCACGACTCCAATATGAACAATTGAACGGATAGTTCCCAGACCGAATTACATCTACATTGAGGTGAGGTCTGGTGTTAGTCAGGCTAACAAAATATAGCAGTTCCCCAAGATCCGAACATCTTTAAATTCATAGATAAACAGTTTAGTTATGTTCGTAAGTGTAAAATGCTGTATTACGTTTACAAGTTTGTATTTGAACACATAAGCACAACATTCATCTTTTTAAATATGTACTGTGTAATCATGTTTGTGTGTTGTTTTTATGTCCTGTAATTGTTTCTGGTAAGTCTTAGGGAATGGCATTTTCTTATTTAGAGTCTTAATGGCATTTAAATTACCTCAAATGGCAATTATATAATTAATATTCATTTTATGAACAGCCTCTCAAAACCTATTGTGTTCGTAAGTTGGATACTGCCTGCAAATGCAACTAAATTACCATTGCTTGCATTTAATTACTGTAATATTGTGCAATTAAAATAGGACTTTATATTTATTGTGCAATTGGGCAATTCGCAAAACAATTACACACTCAACACTTTAGCATTTTGCAATTTAATTAGCATTAACATCTAATTCAGCATTAAAGCAGTGGTAAAATGGTCCCTGATCCTTGACCCATATGTTTAATGATCAACTATACTGTTCTTTGTTTTTGAGTTTTCTTACTTTATTTACACATCGCCAACCTGCCAATGGGACTAGAGATGGAAATTAGCCATTGGCCTATAATCCTTAAAAAAAAAAAAAAAAAAAAAAAAGTAAATAAATAAATCTACAAATAATTCTCGGAAATGCCAAAATTGAAATTTGTTTATTTCCTGTACTTTTGAAGATGGGAATCTTCTATTTTCCAATGTGTTGCTGACCACTGTGATTATTAAAAATGCTGCAGTGAAAGAACAATAAAGTAATGACAGATGTTTTTATTTCAACAAAGGAAAATAAGATACTTTCCAGTTTAAACCACTCAAACCCAGACTGTGGAAGTGGTCTGGATGGAAAAAAACTCAGGAAGACTGTTTGTTTACAGCTGGAGGAAATGAGCAAGTTCATCAGCTCCAAAAATAAAATAAATGAACAACTGAATGAATAATACTCTGCCGTCACAAATAAATAAATAACCATGAAATAGTGCAGCTCCCGTTCATGTTCACTTGGAACCAGGGAATTCAGACATTTTCTTCTTAAAAATGACTCAACCTGATTGAATTGATTTTCAATATGGTGATTAATGTAATAGTTAGAAAATAATCGATTAATCGTTTAATTATTGCAGCACTAATGAAAGTACTGAATCTGATATTAAAACCATTATAGTGGAAGTGGTCATGAATCAGAAATAAAAGGTTTAGACAGTGAAAGTGTCCATTTGGATTTGAAATGAACTCATTAGACATTTAACAGTGAAACTGTCAAAAGTATTGAATGAAATATCAACTCATTAATTCACATTATATTGAAAATACATGACCCTCATTATCACATTTAACGTGATGTAGTCCATCTTCCCATTGTTCTATTTCCAGGCAAAGCGAAGCCATTTGTTTTAGCAAAATATCAAGTAACAATCAATGCATTTATGCAATAAAGACTATATCATCTTCAATAAACATAATATGAACTGTCTTTAAAGATCCTTCAAAAACAGTCAGTGGAATTTGGAATTTTTCTTTTGAAAAATGACTCAAATCGATAAATTGATTTTCAGATTATTTGGTGATTAATCCAGTAGTTGGCAACTACTTGACTAATCGTTGCTGCACATCCTTCTAAGTGCAAACTGATGGTTCTCTCCATACTTTTCTGCTCAGTTGTAAATCAGTGGGAGACAGGAGCAAATAATGATTTGTTTAAGAAACTATCCTAAAATAACCCGTGGCAGCAGCAACAGCCAGGGAGATGGAGGGAAGGAGGCGAGTCTGCTGTGTTTGTAGTAATTTACATCGTGGACTTGACTTCAACGAGGAAAGTGACAACACGGGATATGAAATCATCACAGTCCCTTCGATGCTCACAGCGCGACGACAAGTGACAGGCGAACCATCTGATGCAGCAGTTCAAGCCACGAACACCAGGGTCATCACTAGTTAATCGACTTCACATCGACCTGTAGGAGACGTGATTATTCCCACGCCAACCTGATCTGCTCAGAACAAACAGATGTTCTTTGTTTCCCTTTCTACAAGAACATTCATTCATTCACTCATTTTTCTAAAACTATCACCAAGCAATTTTTAACCTTTTACAGATTCACACAAACATTTATACATATGTATATAATTTTCATTTAAAAAAAATCAAGTGATAAAATCCTCAGTTGTTGCAGAGACAATTGTCCAGATTTATTAAAATGACCCAGCTTTTTTTTCCCCCTTTGCCCCCAATGATAATGAAACTAAGCATAGAAAAACATGTTTTGTACTGCAAGTTGCAAATTTTCATTTCCAACCTTATCTTTTTCACTAAATTTATTATAAAGTGTATAAATATTATGATTTACAGTGCAACTAATATACATTTTAAAATGACTCAATTGCATCTTCATTGCAGCTCCACCCAACATTCTGTTCTACATCATAATATACTGTAGAAGTTTTAAATTCATTATTAGACCCACAACTAATGACTATTTTGATAGCTGATTAATCTCTCAACTATTGAAACTATTGATGGTTCATAAAATGGCGGAAAATGTCAAACATTGTTTCTTAAAGCTGAAGATTCAACCTTTTGTCCAACCCAAAGATCATCAGTTTACTATAACAGAAGACAAAAGAAACCAGAAAATAATGAGATTCGAGAAGCTGGAATCAGAAAAATTTGGATATTTTCTTCTTAAAAAAAACAGCTCATGACTGGTTGCCGCTCTAATCAGCGAGCGGTAGGATTAACTCAGATCACAAATAATCAAATAAAATCTAAATAGCACAAAATTCCAAATGATCATTGAATGATTTGACTCTAATGTTTTTGTTTTGTTCTGGAGCTGGTATGTCGAGCAACTATCAGTGCTATTTCACTTTAAGGGACTTTAAGCTATGTTTATTTCCTCTGGGCTTGAGCTTCTATTTTTAGGAAATTGTCCATTATTTGTCCTTCACTGCGATCTTAAGCCAAGTAAAGTCATTTCCATCAATACAAACTTTGATTTTGATGCGACTGACTTTGTGACCTGGCTCTGCTAAATATTTCAGCGTTGTTCGCTGTGTGATTTTTGCACGTTTCCTCAGCAAGTGAACTGATCATTATACAGCGTCAAAACACAACCTGCAGATAAACTCAAATCCTCCAATTTCTGATGGAACTTTTATGAGTCGACGGTTGACAAGTGCATGAAACCCTCGGGATGACGAGCCCAATAAAAGCCAATGTGAGTCCGGATTTACTGGAACACCGGAAAAAATGCATTAAAAATGCATAAGACAAATCTACTAGTGAAAACAATTTGATATCAGCGGGAACATGTGCGGATTCCTCTGTCTCTCTCAATGCGGTGCTTCCACACTTCCTGCCTGATGTATTCATTCATGCCATCAAGGAAACACATCTTGAGTGGTTGTTCCTGTTGTAACTTATCTGGTTACTGCATGTGTATCATTGTCTTTGAAATCCTTGGTCTTAGAAGTGATCAGTGTAGACTCGATATTTTCTGCGTACTGACTTCACTTTGTAAATCTATGCTTCCTAAATAAAGTTTTGGAGAAAAAAAAGGGTTTCCTGTGTATTCCTGCATTTTATAAGTCTGTTTCCTAATTTAAGTCTTGGAGAGAAAAAAAAAACAAAACACTTTCTGCAGAGATTTTGAGGAGATTTAAGGAGATTTGAAGTAGAGAATTAAGAAAATGGGTAAGTTAAAGCATTATAAAAACAATTTGACATGTTTATTTTACTTATTTGTGTTTTCAAATGTCCATTATATAAAATGAGGTTGTAAAGCTTCAAAATACAACTTATTTTGCAGATTACTGAATACATATTACCACGTAGTACAACTACAGACCTGCTTTTAAAACATATTGTACTCATTTTCAACAGTGTCATGTAGTTTTTCACATTACAACCATATAGCAGTGTGACATGCCATAAAAATAGACCAGCTGTGGAAAAACTAGCTACTGTAGTTGATTAACATGGAGGAAAACTGCTACAGGCCCCAAGCAACAGCCGTGAGTTACCAGCTACTTTGATAATCAATTTAAAAATAAAAATTTGCTTGTGTAAAATGCTGAACTGCTTTGGAAAAACACTGATTGTTAACTTGAAGCTGCTATGTTGATTGTTTTTACCTTGAATCACATCTGGAATATAAACTAGCAGAGATGCAAGGTGAGCTAATGTTAGAGCTGAGACGATTAATTGGTTAATCGATTACTATAGCATCATTGACTAACAATTTTAAAGAATTTACTTTCATATATACACAGATTCATTCAAACTGCAGCACTGTCCCATCAGGATCTTTTTATCTAGTCATAAATAACTCAGCACACTCTCACACTGAGTCTCACTCAATTTTGCAAGTGGATTATTTTTGAAGAGACAAAAGTAGAAGAAAAAAAGGAAAGCAGAAATCTGATGGAAACTATTCTATGGTAGAGGAACTTGAACACATCTTATTATCAGAGGCACAATCCAGCTACATTTCAATGACTTTAAAATCAATACTGTTTTTTAATGCTGCTGTGTGGTCAGAGAAGCTGCAAAATCTAACATCTTTCTTCATGTGTGTGTTCATCCACCCGCCTGTTCACTGATGTGTGTGGATTTTATTGTACTTCTGAGAACACAATACCTTTATCTTTAATGTATGGCAAAAAGTAAGCCTGTAAAATAATGGATCAGAGCACAACCCGATCATAAGCCTCGGGTCATCGCAAGAACATGTAGAACAAACATGAAGAACAGAAATGTTGTAGGGATGTTTTTTGGGCTCGAGTCTTTTTTTTTTTTTTTTTAGGGTGGCGCTGTAAAGATTAAAGTCAGGCCCTGGGAGATCAGCCGGGCTGCAGACTGCAGCTACGAGATTCGCTTTTTGATGTTTTGATGTTTCGAAAATCACGGATCTCAAATGGTATTTGCAGTGATGCCAACATTAAATGCATGAGGCATCTGTGTTGAATCTGAGCTGCCCTGTTCTCTTTTTTTCCCCCAGCAGGTGAATGCAAAAGCTGTGACATTTTCACCCTTCAAAATTCTCTCTGGCTAATCTAAGGATTCTTCACATTTGCGGGAAATGGACCCTTAGAAGAATTGCGGGTCATTAATAAAGCTTTCAATCAATTCCATTTCATTAGCAGCACCAGCACCAGTCGGAATTATCATAAACATCCTTGGATGGATTCCAGACGATCCGTCCCGTCGCCCTCTTTCCCCTCCCGCTGTCTCTGCTGTAAACGAGCCTGTGATTTTCCCCCATCGATCCGCTGGCAGATTAATATCAATCATTAATTTCTGCCTTTCCAGTGACTGCCAGGAGTCAGAGGAAGCTCTCTCTGCTTAGTATTCCTTTCATGCTGCCTTTGACTTCTTTGATAAGTCAGTCAGTAACAACTGCTCCCAGGGAATCAAGGTGGAAAACATCATATAGCGTCTATACATCGTCAGGCAGCTGCAGGTTGAGATAATTTGCAGCCAGAGAGCACTTAGTGACATCGGCGGGATTCAGAAATTGTGATCTTCTGTCTGTGAAGTGGATTTATGAACACAAAGAGAGACGACACAGTACGTGGTTGATGTAAATAGTCAGTTACAGCTGAGCCAAGCAGCCTTTTCTTCTCCTACTCTATGACGATGTGTTTTTTTTTTTTTATTATTTTCTGCTCCTGCAGCCAGCGGCGTCGCTGCCAAACTCACATCAACTGCTAAATTCTTTGAAAGTCATCCAGAATGAAAAGGTGAGCACGCATCACAGGAACTGGGGGTTCACACATACTTTTCACTGTGTACATATACACACACGCAGGGTTTCCCCAGCTACACGCACACACACACAATAGTGTCCACATACTCGGACTGGGACTTTTGCCTAAAGATCATTTTTGAAATTATTATTATTCAAATTAATCAAATCATTATTAATAATCTTGTTGGGATGTGGCGTTAACAGCTCAACCTTTAAGTTGCTGGTTGTCTTTTTATATTTTAATTCAGTCTTATATATTTTACTGTATAAATCACTTTTTCTTCACTAATGATTTCACCCATGAAGCCCAAAGTAATGTCATGCATTCCTTTTTAATTTAAAGGTGTGTATGTTTCTAACTCCTTCTGCTGTATGGCCATAGTTTTGGTAACTAGCCTCATTATAATTAGTCGCTAATATCACCAACTTACTACAGGAACCCAGATGACTGCACATTTTTTTTATGAAATCATCCTGAAATCATACACACAAAACACTGAGGAAGAGAGATAAATAAAGTTTTATGTGTGTATAAATGTGTTTGCATGTGTGTGTTGCAGGGGGCCAATGTGAGCTGTGTTTTATTAGGTTCATTGTCAGCGTGACCCTGGTCTGTCTTTAGCAGGAATCACCTGATATGAGTAGAAATATGAGCTGCCTTCTTGACCACACACACATATACACACACACACACACAGTCGGCTAAGCTTGGCAAAGTTTTGGATAATACTAATAGCTCAGGGAGAGAGTGGTGGATTTAGGGTGGAGAGAAACCGTGTGTGTGGTTTGTAATGATGCAGGGACGCAAGGGAGACCGGGTAAGAATCAGTGATATGGAAGGAGAAAACAGATCTGAGGCTGGAGGAAGTGACCACAGAGAGATGGCGGCAGGACGGTGGAGCAGAAATGAAACTGCTAATTGAGGAAATTAAACTTTGAGTGAGGGAAATGAGGAAAGAAAATAATGGAAAAGGAAGTAGAAAAATTAAGATCAAGATTACTTTGTTATGCCAATTTGCAGGCAGTGGATGAAATCTGTCGTTTTGCATATCTTTCTGGACATTAAAAAAATCTGCATTTAATTTACAGACTTTCAGTTCATTGATTCTGTGGAAAGGTTCATGGCTTTGCTATGAGATTCTACAGCCATCAGAAGATACTGATGCTTTTTTTTATAAAGAATGAGTAGAGTTGTAATGATTACTCGATTAACTGCCAACTATTACATGAATTGAATAAGAAAAATATGTTATGATTCCAGCTTCTCAAATGTTGATTATTTTCTGGTTTCTTTAGTCTTTATAGTAGTCTCTATAATATTAAACTGATGATCTTTGGGTTGTGGTCTGTTGGTCTGGACAAAAAAATACATTTTAGGTTGAATCTTCAGCAACTAATCAATGAATCATTTCAGTAACTGACAGATTAATCAGAATCGTTGTTAGTTGCAGCTCCAAAGTAAAGGCAGGATGCAGGGATGTTCGACAAACTGCAGAGAGGCATTTGCTCTATTTTAAGTGCGATTGATCACCTCCAGAACCCTGGCAGAAAAATTGTGCCTGTGATGTGCATGCGTCCGTTGGCCCAAAGCCACTATACTGCACAAAAACACACACACACATACATACATATATATATATACACACACACACACACACACACACACACACTCGCTTATATACACTGAGCTGCCAAGGTCTTGCTGGGCGGCTGAAGTTAACACAGCAGAGTCACATGTGAGAGCGTTTACCTGGCACAAAGCCCAGATCTGACATGCTGCAGTAAGACTTCCACCATCTCTCTCCCTCTTTCTATCTCTTTGTCTATTATTCTCTCTCTCTCTCCATATCTCTGTTTGGGTAAGTCCCAAATTAGACAGTTAGCCTACACTGCTCCCCTTTGTGTCTCTGATCTCATCCGTGCACCTGAAGGCCACCTCCAGGGTGGGTGTGTGTGCACACAAGCAACTGTACAGCACATGACAGAGTGTTTCATGTTATATTGTGCAAGCAGAACAATGTGTGTGTGTGTGTGGCGACCCGTGTCCTAACTGGTCCTGCAGTGTATAAAGCTTTGATTTTGTAAAGCTGTACATGTGAAGCTTTGAGCTTTAGAATCTCCTGCTAGCTGCTGTAATGGAAACAGAGAAACTATTGTTTTAAAGGTACAATATGTAATTTTCTGCTGCTAATGGGCTTTTAATATAAATAAAAACAAAAGAAGGCATCTTTTTTTCTTTTTATTGGCCCGAGTACAGTCTCTGTGAGGATTTATTATTATTATTATGAAGGGTATTTTACCAGGAAAAAACACTGAACAAAGGGCTTTCACTTTAAAAATAGCTCTTTTTCTAATGCTGCAGACACAGGACAACAGCAAATTGACTATAAGGGTGCAACTAACGACTATTCTGTTGATTATTCTATCAAACATTGAATTGATTGTTTGGTTCATAAAATGGTGTAAAATGTCAAACATTGTTTCTTAAAGCTGAAGATTCAACCTAAAATGTCTTTTTTGTCCAGTCCAACAGTCCACAACCCAAAAATATTCAGTTTACTATTATAGAAGACTAAAGAAACCAGGAAATAATCAGATTTGAGAAGCTGGAAGCAGAGAATTTGGACATTTTCTTCTTAAAAATCACTCAAGTCTATTATCAAAAAAGGTGGCAATTAATCTAATAGTTGGCAAGTTTAATCGCCAAATAGTTGCAGCTCTGACATTAGGCAACATTCAAAACAGAGAATAACTACTATGTAGCAATCCCAATATATTAGAATAAATACAAACACTAAAGCGTGCCACATGTAAGTAAAACATAACTCATGGTTCTATGGACGCACACAGCAGGGATATTTAATGGTGCGTTCAAAGACCTTGGCCATAGGAGGTATTCACAGATTCACTGATAATTAACGAACAAACATGCACAGAGATGGTCTTTTGTCCAGTAATGAAATTTCGATTTTTAGAATCACAATTGCTAATAACAGTATTGATTATTTCATCGACTTTTAATGACTGAGTGGATTAGTCATACTCCAGTGAAATTAAATGCGAGGAGAAAAAAAAAAAAGCGAGGAACTGGATTTCACCACAATACTGAAGAAGTTTGCTGAGCAGAAGGCATGCAAAGTACAATTCTGAGGGGTGAGGGCAGGTTTCATTTTGCTCATTACGACAACTTCAGCTTATCAGGCTGTGGTTAAATGGCCGCTGTGCCATCATGTATGCGTCTTTTTGCTTTTTGATGAGGCCTTTGTTGTGCTGCAAGGGAAGGTGGTGTGTTCAGTTGAATGAATTTGTTCTGAGTTCTGTTTTTGATCATAGGCTGTGTAGTCACTGTTAATGGTTCTATGATGATTGTGGTGCATTATTCTTTCCACCTGTGATTGTGTGTGTGTTTGTGTGTTGAGATGAGAGAGACGTAGGAATGCTAGTTGCCACTGTGCATGGCTATAATAGTAATTGTGTGTCCTTGCAAGCCATTGGAGATCTTTTACTAGTTGTTAATGCTATTTTCTTTGCTGTTGTGTATTGGGGCAGCAGCATCAGAGCCAGAGACACTAACAGAATGGATAAGATCATCAAGAAATCTGGATTGGTACTAAGTCTCAGGCTGGAGTCTTTGCAGACTGAGGTTCAGAGTAGGACACTGAATAAACTGTTATCCATCATGGACAATGATCAGCAGTCTTTCCATCACTGTGTGGACAGACAGCGGAGCACCTTCTCCTACAGGCTGCTACAGCTCTGCTGCAGCTCAGACCCCAAACTTTTAAAAGGTAGTTTATCTATCTATGTTATTAATATTCATAAGGTCATGAAGTTAATACTTTAAACACTGTTTGTGTACAGTAACAAAAATATAAGACTGACAGATGTCGGTTTAGTGCGAAGTTAGATTGATTTGTTAGATTGATAAATTCATATTTATGCAGTACAGTAATACATGTTTTTTTTTATCAAGAGCTTATCTTTAGAACATTTTGAACACGGAAATTGTCATCAAATTCAATTCTAATTATTTCTTGAATGTTTATTATTCTTTCATACAGTTTTTTTTTCAAATGTATTACTTACATTTTAGTGAATATTTTTTTCCTCTTTCATGTGCTTCTCCTTATTTATTCAGGGTTGTATTTTCCTAAATTCTCCTGTGTGCTGCGGTTTGTTTTCCTCTTTATATTGAGGGAAAGTCCATTGTGGCTCCTTGACCTCTTCGGTCCTTTATTTGTATTATCTGTCTTACGTTTGTGAAAATAAAGAAAAAGGAAAAAAAAAAAATCCAAACCTTTAAAACTGTTCAGCAAATGTTGTACACTGTTAAGCTTTTTCTGTAAAATGTTCAGTTATTTACTGTTAGTTACAGTAACGTTACTGTAAACAATTATTACAGTAGATTGTTGCATATTTTACAATAATAATAATCACTCAATACTGTAAATACAACTGAAATCACACTATTTTTTATTGTATGTTCTGTACCTCTGTTTCTACTGTATAAAAATAATATAAATATATACAATAAATATATAAAAATATAATAATAATTACAGTAACTTTCTGAATAATTTCTGCCAGTTAGTTACCATAAATTTTAAGGTAACATTTTACAGTACAGTTAAACCTGTCAACGTCATTTCAGACTGTTTCCCCTTAAAGGAATAGTCTGACATTTTATGAGATATGCTTATTTGTTTTCTTCCCGAGATAAGAGGATGGATACCGCTCCCTCATCTGAGTAATATCAATCTTCTTATCTAACGCTTGTCTAAGATAAGGAGGAAGAAAATACCAGCTAGAGGAAGCAGGAGATTTGTCCTGACATCTGACGCCTTGTCGATGGTCATGTTTGAGCAAAATAAGCTGATGTTAAATCAGGGTCTGAACTGATGTGATACTGATCTTCTCAGAGAATCAAACACGTCATTCTTGAATCTGCAGCTTTTTCTTTTGCAGGTTCCAATTTCCATCCTGATACCGTGATGATTCGCCAAATCTGTCGAGCAACAACCTGGACTCCAGGGGAAAATGTTGACAGTTTGTTTTTTGCAGATATGTTGAATGACACATGTTTCATATCAATGGTTTTTTTTATGTGCATCTTTTCACAAATAGTGTTTTATGTTGTGCGCTGTGGTTAAATTTAGACACAAAAAACACTTGGTTGAGGTCAAGAACAGTTCCTGGTTTGGGTTTAAATGAACAATATGGGACGAATGTAGAGTAAAAAGTTTGGTTGAATGACAGTTAAAGAGGTAGTTTGGTATTGTTTTGACGTTTAGCTCCATTTCCCACATTCCTGTCATGTATCTGAAGCATATAGACATAATTTCTTCTCTAATTTCTCCAGTATTCAGCTTTGTAGTGATTTGAATTGTATTGAATCCTAGTAAAAAAAACTTATTTAACTTCGTGAAGAACAGAATAAACTCTTTGGAAGTTTGGTGTGTAATCGTATTCGTCTCAGTAATACTTCCCATTTCATTTAATTTATCTTTTAATCTTATATTTTGGACTTTTAGCAAATAATTCTGACTTTTTAATCTCATATTTTGAAAAAAAATTAAAATATGAAAACATATCTGCCAAAGAACTTTGTATCATTTTTGATCTCATATTTTGGACTTTTTATTTGATTGATATTATTAGACTAATTGTCCTAATCACAAGATATTACCCCCTGATAAGTTTTCACTTTTTTGCGCAGTGAACAAGTCAGATTAAACCATGAACTTCCTGGGAAAAAGCTACAGAAAATCTGCTCTGTAAATTTCCATAATTCTGAAATTCCAGTTGTCGCCTGCAACTTTTCCAACACTGGGTAATGGGGAAAAAAAAGCACTGATCCATCCACCCAAGCCTCAAACTTAAGTGGAAGATTGTCTGAAATGTTATCTGTGTTTTTTCAGAGACAGAGACCGTCTCCATTTCCTTGTCAGCTTTGTTTAAGAGCCTGTAATTGGTCAAACCTCATCAAACCCAACACAAAAAAACTCAGTGACACAAGCACTTTGGACCAAAGAAAACAAACTCCCAACATGATCTCGTCCTCTGCTTCGAAAATAAAACACTGAATGTGCAATTTAATACTCGATACATCATAAAGATCAGCATGGATTGAGCCATTTTCTATTTGTTCGCTTGCATTCAGCGGTGACAAGCAGACACAAAGAGTGTGTGTGTTCCTCCATCGATCCTATAATTCACACTCACCTGTCACACAGATGCATACATTTCTCCGCTGCAGAACGACTCAGTATATAGCAATTTATAACATAATGTCAGGGAGATTGTAAATATCACTGTGCAGCAAAATAGTTAGACAATGACAGCGGTAAGATGAAAAGTCCTTGGAGGGAGGAATAATACCGTGTTTTCTGAATAAAATGAGCCCATCTCTTCAGTGGCTGGTGAACAACAATGCTCCTTCCTGCACAATAGGCTGCACAATATGCCAGTGTTTTGTTTTCACACAAAGGAATTACTTGTATTAGAAAAAAAATCGAATGCATTTAGTGGCTCCGACTGTGGGTTTGTTTGCTTTTTTTTTTTGTCTGCGTGCACATGTTTGAGTCCAAGAGTCACAAGGTGAAGTTTCCTTCCCGCATGGAGCTTCACTCCCTGCTTCATTCTCGCCTGCGTGTGAGCGTTTTACTGTAATTAATCACAATTATAAGGTTGACTAATGCAGGTGCAGCCGTGCTGGGAGAAGCCATTTACCAGCTCGGCAGCATGAAACACAACCTAGAGACAAAATGGTGGCGGACGGAGTAAAACGTTCAAAGCGACACAAAAGACTCAAAATGATGAACTATTTGATGCCTTCTATTTACGGACATTGACTTTATCATTTACATCTAGCTGTTCTGGGTAGTGAGTATTCTTTTGTGAGTAAATGTATTGTTTATTTGGTAGTAGTGTCCCTTCAACAGAATAAGGAAGTTATGTGTGGTCAAAGGTCAATAAGGAAGTAGAACCACATGGTGAGAAAAAAAAAAAAAAGTGGTAAAGCTGTGTCCAAAACCTTAGTGGCATTACCTACAAACCAGTAGTTACTACTAGAAAACCACAGGAGTAGCTTCTATGTAGGAAGTTAGCCAGTAGAAGAAAAAAAACATCTGGGTACTGTTGAAAGCCTACTAAGGTATTCGGATGTTCTAGATCAGGGGTGTCAAACATGCGGCCCATGAAAAAGTCCAATCCGGCCCACTGGACAACTGCACTGCAAAAAAACAAGTGAAAATGTATTGTATTTGGTCCATTTAATCCACTATTGAGTATAGTTTTGTTGAAATATCATATTCCATTGGCAGATAATTTGGCTAATTTCAAGTTTTGTTGATCTTTATTTTGGTCAATTTAGTCCTGTTTTCCTAAAATAATATTACATCGTTTAACTTTTTATTTTCATATTGTCAAATCCTAGTCCCTGCATGCAGCAGGTAGAATAAGGGCTGGGCGATACATTCATACATAATTGATACAAATTTGTGTATTGTGTATATTCTTTTCAATATTTGGTTGCATTTTATGATTAGTGACCTACTTTTAATGTGTAAACATAAAGGCGGCAGAACATGGCTAGAACATATATTGATATAAAATATTTCATATCAGTCGATAACATTGATTATTGATCATTTAAAATCTATTTTTAATAATAACCAGGAGAAAAAAAGCCTAAATGTAACCACTTAAAATTAAAATACATTTTTCTCGTAAATGACTGGCTGTTTGATTCAATGATTATTCAAGGGAAATATGATGGTTAGGAGCCGAGGAGAAGTAGCATTATTTTAATACAATCTATGATTGAAACTATTAATATTATATTAAACTAATTCTCATGGTATGGTATGCTGTGAATATTAATAATTGACATTTTTTATTAAATATCAAACAAGTGAAACTTTTCAGTAAACATCTATTGTACACTTAAAGACACAAACATGCCAAACAAGGACTATGCATAAAGTGCTGGAAGACAACAATGTAGGTCTCACTTCAAAGTGACACTTTTTTTTCCCACTGCAGTTGTTTCTGGCAGTTTGTCAAGCACCAGCTCGAACTGGCAAACATCCATTCTTCACTTGGTAGGAAAAAAAAAAAAAACTTTTCATCAAAGCAAAGGGAACGAGTTAAAGTTCAGGACAAGCAATAGAGGGTCGGCTTATGTCTTCAGAGAGGATGGAGGAAGAAGGGATGGAGGAGGAGGAGAGGAAGAAGGAAGGAGGTGGAGGGAGAACACTGGCGGAATAAGAACGAAGGCATCCCTCGCTCCTGTTGAAACGCTAATGAGAGTCCAAATCCACTACCGGCTAATTAACCATGATACCCTGTGACACGGAAACGGAGAGGAAGAAGAGGAGGAGAAGGGCAAATATGGAAGGTAGGAGGGGAGGGAAAAAAAGGAAGGAAAGGTGAATACGTGGGCAAGGACCAAACTGCAAAAAGGAGAAGGAAGAAATAGAAAAGAATAGAGAGAGGAGAGTAAAAAAAACAAGTGGAACTTTTATCAGGTCAGGGAGAAGGCAGAGGAAGAGGAAGGACAGGGGAAGGAAGTGGACGGGCAGGAACGGAGGAATCATCCTTTTTCATTTAGCAAATAACGAGGGGTCCGCGCACTTATCAGGAGTTGTTAACCGCTCCTCTCCTCTTTCATCTCCTCCCTCGCTCGCCATCCATCCCTTTACATGTGGTGCATGTTAATCGATTTTCTCGCAGTTAGAGTGAACGCACGCCGCAAAGGAACAGACGGTGAATGAATCACGCTGCGAGATAGTTGTTTACGCATGTGAGAGAAAAAGAGTCTTATTCTTTGTCTGGCTCCGCAGTTTTTAAAGTACACACACACACACACACACACACACACACTACAATGACAGGAGGATCTTTGGTATTCTGCGACGCTGTGGGCTCTGAGCTTGGCTGTTTTTCTGACAGCTTGACCTTTTGTTATATATTCCTCCAATCACACGGCCCTAAATACTGTATTCATCACACACATACTGTACACACACACAGTGGGGCTCACACAAACCCAAACACACACACACACAAGCATGTACATGCATACTAGAGCACAAAGACGACTTGTGACAGTTGATATTGAAGCTTGACAAAACAGAACAGTGTGTGTGTGTGTAACAATATTACACAAACACTCACTAACACACAAATACAATATACAACGAACACACTTAAACACAATAACGTGACACTAACACACATGCAGACATAAACACACATGAAAACACTAATACACACACGATATAACACATGAACACAACAACACACACACAAACTCAATATATAATACAAACACACACATGAACACAACAACACAAACGCACAATAAACACACACAAACACACAACGCAACACACAAACTAAAAAAAACTAGCAAACAATATAAATACACACAAATATAAAGAAATACACTAATATACCACACACACTATATACAATGATATACGTATATAACACACACACAACTGACAACAAACAAATGCAATATATCACAAAAGCACACAACCAACAACTGAACACAGACACTAAAACACAATAACAAACACACATGAAAACAACACTAACACACACAAAACGAGCAGTATAAAACACACTCACTATATAATACAAACACACACAAGAATACAACAACCACAAACAGCAACAAAAGCACACAAACAATATATACAACAATATAACACATACAAACAATATAACAAACACAACACACACAAACAACTCAACACAGACATGAACAATATGACTAACATGGACATGAAAACACTATAAAACACTCAAACAACACTATAACACAGACACGCACATGAACACAACACACACTGTACCACACAACAATATGTACAAGCACGACAATATACCACACATACAAACAACAATATAACAAACGGAAAGTTTTACATTAAAAACACTGAGCTACTTTTCTCATCTAATAATTTATGAAACATTGATTTAGTTTCATTGATTTCTAATGCTTCGGAAACATTGTTGTAACATTAATGCTGATAACACTAATTTGAGCTGAGTGTGTGTGTATGTGTGTGTCCGATTTAGTCCCTGTCTTTCCATCTGCTCCTCTTCTCCTTTGTTTTGTCCATATCTGTCTATAGTTTAATCTCCTCCATCATCATCATATGTGTCTGATGCTGTGTCCAGCTGTTGTCCTGACATCTCTCTGCTCACCCATCACTCCCCTCACTTGTCAATTTGCGTTTGCTCGCTGTCTTCTTAGTTTGTTGTAGACATGTCACTGACACACACACCTCTTCCTCTTCCCTTCCCTCTCTCCTCTTCCCGTTAGTCCTGGTGGCAAACCGCTGTAATGTCTGTGAACCGCCTCAGGGGTTCTGCTTGTCGGGTTGATAATGTGTGTAATAATGCCTTTGCGTTTCCGTAGCAACACCATGGAGACACCTCACTACATTCATGGTTTGATTAGTTGCAGGGGAGGTTAAAAGAAAAAAAAAAAGAAAGAAAAAAAATTAACGCTGTCAATGGGGCGGCTCTGAATTCTGCTGTTTCATCGCTGCAGTTCAGCAAACGGTCAATGGAGGGTGCTAGAATGCAAGGCAAATGCAGGAGGAGGAGGGGGAGGAAACAACAAAACGAGGGGCTCACACAATGACTGAGCAACATTGCAGCTTGCTGTGTTACTGCCGGAATCTGCTCCTGGAGATTGAAATTAACTTATACAGAATGGAATTCCTTTTTTTTTCCCTATTCCTCACCAATATCCATCTATCAGTTCCTCCTGTGTTCGGTTATTGAGGACATGTTGGTGCCGACAGAAGTTTGCGAGCCATAAGTCAACGTGTGCCCCTGTGGATCGTTGTGATGGAGAGGCTCCGGACTGCACAGGGGAGAGTTATGATCAACAATCAATAGCCACCGATCCGCACACTTCACACACACACTCAATATAACCCACACACACGCATGCGGGGCTTCCATCACTTTGATGCGATTGTCACTGCACCTGTTTTTAATCAACTTCCAAGGCCACACACACACACTCACACGCACACACGCACTCACACACACACACTTTCTTCATCCTGTCTTCCCTCCTTTTCTCTGCACTCTAAAGCGCAGGATGAAAAAAAAAAAAGAGAAAAGAAAGTTACAAATAAATTATTATTGATTCCTGGCGTTGGCTGCCGGGCTCAGGATGGATCTCACTAGTAATTTTCAAAGTCTCACCGTTTATCACCCAAACGGTTTGTGTGTGTTTTTCTGTGTACAGTGTATGATTTTTGTGTGCAGGGGTCAATTTTTCACCCTGCATGTGTATGTGTGTTGGTGTGTGTGTGGTTTTTGCCTACTACCCGATTAGAATGGGTGACAGACACTAGCAGGAGGTTGAATTAAGACTCCTTAGTCTAAATTGAGTTGTAGATTTAGATTCATTCCCAGGCTTTATTTGTTAAAATGTCTCATGCTTTTCAGCTTCACTTCACAATAACAGAAAGACCTATGAAACAATATTATATTATCAGTATTGTGTAGAGCTGCAACGATTAGTCAGTTAGCTGCCAGCTATCACATGAATCGCCAACTATTTTCAGAATTGATTTATGGATTTGAGTCATTTTTAAGAAGAAAATGTCCAAATTCTCTGGTTTCAGCTTCTCAAATCACATTTTTTTTCTGGTTTCTTTAGTCTTCTATAATATTAATGATCTTTGGGCTCTAGACTATTGGTCTGGACAAAAATGTAATTGATTAGTTGCCAGCTATTAGATTAATCAACAAAATTTTGATAATGAATTTGAGTTACTTTTAAGAAGAACATGTCTAAATGCATTAAACACATTACATATTATATTTATTGAAGATGATTTAGTCTTTAATGGATAAATGCAATCATTGTTATACAATATTTTGCTAAAGTAAATGGCTTCAAATTGCCTGGAAACAGGACAATGGGAGGTTTCACCTCATATTGTTGAATGCGACAATCAGGTTCATGTAAACTGTCACTAATGTGAACTAAAATGCAAATATTTCATTAAATATTGCTGTTAACTGTCTAATGTGTTAATCTCAAATCCAAATTGACATTATCATAGTCTAATCTTTTCACTTTTGATTCATGACAATTGCCAGTTACACTGTTTTAACAGAAGAAGAAGAAGAAGAAACTGTCAAAATTCTCTAGTTCCAGCTTCTCGAATTCTTTTATTCTTGCTTTCTTTAGTCTTCTACAATAGTAAACTGATGATCTCTGGGTTGTGGACTGTTGGTCCGGACAAAAAAAAACATTTTAGGTTGAATCTTCAGCTTTGGAGAAACATTGATCAACGTTTTGCACCAATTTATGAACCAAACAATCAATGAATTGCTTCAATTATCAATAGATTAATTGACTATCAGAATATTAGTTATTCTTATATTGTAGCGCTCTTAATGTGGCAACTACTGTACTGCAGTGTGAAATTAACTGTTTTTTTGAGCAAGAAATAATTAATTCTTTAAAAAATATAAATAAATAAAACAAAAAGTGAATTATTAGAGTTAGAGAATCCTATCGCAGTGATCGGTTTGTTAATTAAAGGGAAAAAAAAAAACTACAGAAACTAATACACATTTTGTGTTGATAATTCATTTTCAGAATGAAAAACTAAAGTAATTCGCTGTGGTGAAGTGTCATGTTACATTTATTTTTTTTCCTGTTTCAAAACGGTTCTGTGGTAAATTTCTTCTCTAAAGAATTTGCAGTGCATGAGAGAGAACTTTAATGTGTTCAGAGGATTTTCTTTAACGACTTCAGGAGCACTTGTCAGATGCAATCCAGTCAAATATAGTTGGGAAATTTACTCCTGAAAACCAAAACTGAAAATATCTCTGAAAGTTTGTGGAGGTGATGTCATGGAGGTGTGGATTCACTTTGGTTTTACCTGCTCAGCTTGACTGCAGGAAAACAATCAAATTCAATGACTTTTTCTCATTTACACACATTTTTGGATTGAAGTGGCTAATGCTGATTTTGTATCCAAAGTTCATATCATACGTCATTTTGACCTGAAGACCTTTATTGATCGATTTTATTTTATGCTGCATTTGCTGCCTCCAGGTTCAACTTCTGCTCAAGACAGTGCATAAAAAACTATTTTCACATTCTCTCACAGGAGATAAGAATCAATATAGGCAAATAAGTGATGCTGTGCGTTAGGGTTGTATCCTAGGCAGGTTGTCAATTAGGGTGTTTGAGCTCACTTATTGGCTTACAGTTATTGGGGGCGGGTCTTAGCGGAAGGTCAAATGGGCCATGACAGAGACACTATGGCAGCTGACTGACAGAGAGCAGAGAAGCCCGGATTCTTGGACGTATCATCTGTTCAACTATTGACACAGACACCTGATGATCAAGATGATCATCAAGATCGTTAATCGACACAGAGCCACTGGTGATGTCGCTTCTTTGCAAAGCTTGAGGTGACAGCTGTTCACAGTCTGAAGAACAAGCTGTGGGCCTTGACTAAGAGGAGGCACCATTAATTTCCAGTTAGCCATCGCCACTCTGTATCCTGGGTTGCAATGGTTTAGTAGGAGAAAAGGTTTCAGTGCAAGGACCAGGATAGAAAGTGTGTGAAGGTTGCTTTCTGGTTTCTGGTCTGGGAAGTTAGGATTTCCAAGTGGGAAATTTCAACTGGAACGCCCACTGAAGCCGGATTTCCAACTTGGAAAGTTAGAGATCCTCACCACCCCTGAGTCGACTTCCCAGGATGGCTGCTCCAGCTGTAAACAGTAGTAGAACCTCCTGTAATATTCAGTTTAACCTTTTAAGATGCACCCCCTTGTTAAGTCTTATTTGTGAAAATAGTGTGCCCAAGTCGTATTGGAAAGCCCTGGCTATTGGCTATCAGATTTGACTGATCTTGTCATGGGAACTTTTCATAGGGATTAAATTAAAGGTGATCAAACTTTCATAGTTTCAAAGAAATGTGCCAACTATGACTAACTAGCCTCTTAACCATTTTTTCCTCTCACCCATTTTTTCCAGAGTTAAACATTTTTATAAATCGGCTGTGACGTCATTCCCAGCTCTGACTTCCAAGATTAATAGAACACAGCATTAGCCAGAGATTTGCAAAGACGATCATAGGAAGTTATTATTATCATGCAGCATTTGGATCACTCTGACATTATTTTTTAATCTGATTTATGATTTTTATTTGACACTGCTATAATCCTTTAATATAATTGCTTCTTCTGTTTGTTGTATTTTATTTTTCAGTAGTTGTTTTTAAACATGCTTTAGAAATACAATTGATTGATAAAGCAACAGGCAGATTGTTCATTTTCAGTTTCAAAATTCTAGCTTAGTTGCTAACTTTTAATTGCCAACTATTTTATAATAATACTATATAATAATACTAATACTATTTTTTAATAGTCTGGTTTCAGCTTCTCAAATGTGAATATTTTCTTTTTTCTTTAGTATTCTATAACAGTAAACTGATTATTATTTGGTCTGGACAAAAATAAAAAAAAACATTTTAGCTTTAGCTTTGGGAAACCGTGATTTGGCCAATCACCTCACGGATGTATGAACGTTTCAGACATTGTCACATAGTTCAGATGACATTGCTCTTCAGTTTCTCTTTTCTCATCAGGAGGAGGTTTGGGTGGATGGATCAGTGCTTTGTTTCATGGACCGGAGTTGGAAAGTAGCAGGAGACGCCTGTTCAACGCCACTATTAATTGGATATCCTGTACGATCACATCAGGCATTTTATGGTTACGTTGATACTTATGAAATGTTTCCCTCTGGTGACTTGATTCTACATCTGTTGTTAACGATCGTGTTAATTTGTCGCCTGGTTTTCTAACCCTGTTAATTATTCTATTCAGAGATTTCAACATCAATATCCCTGCAGTTTCACTTTTATTTAGTTTGACACAAGTTTTAAGTGTCAGAGGAGGACTTTTCTGGGTTGAAACATATGGTCATTGTTTCCTATATATGGGGAAATAAATAATTTTCCTTCACAGGACTTTGATTTAGAGCAACACACTGTCCAATGTAAAAGTAATGATTTCTTCCTTGTCTATATTTGACTTCTTCACATCAATCTTTCTTTGCATTTCCAGCCTGCCCTACATGCAGCCCGCCTCTCTACATTCATTTAGTTTTTTCCCTGAACCCATATAACAACACCAAAAACAACAACAAATGCCAGTTGTGTTTGTTGTTTCCTCACCACTCCCACTTCCTCTGACTCAATTTTGAACAAACAGACAACAAATCCGCAATAAAGCCTGTGCTTTCCTCTGCCGTTTCCTCAATTTCCCGGCCCGCCTCTCGACTTTACTTTTGTATGAACAGCACCTTTAAGACAATAAAGTCATGGCTCGGATTGTGTTTCTTCATATAGAATCGCTGCCGGCGGACTTCCTTCCTTTAATATCTGTCAAAAGGGCCCCAGCAGCCTGCAGGTAGCCAGCAGCCAATATGAATGGAGACAGATACAGGGGCATGGTCTGAAATAGTCCACTGTGTATTACAGCCCGGAGAGGGGTATATATACACACACACACACACAAAGATAGACACAGGTATTAGAGCCCAAGGAGAAGCGTGTACTCTCTCCAACCTCATTACATCCACAGGCCACAGGTGGATATAGTGTCTCTCGTATCCGCAGGGACATGCAGGTCTGAGAATGCATGTGTGTGTGAGTGAGTAAGAGCTTGAACTCAACACTACTACGTGAATATATGCTTCATATTCTAAAAGAAATCTAAGGAGAAGCTTTGACTGACCCTCATCTTCCCGCCTTGTTGACAGCGTGTATCTGACAGATACACGTCAACCTCGACTGTTTGATTCCCCCTTATTTTTATTTCTTCCTCCTCCTCCTCCCCTTTCCTCTCGTCTCTTTAGGTTTGCTTAAGCTGACTCAGGGTCACTTCAATTTAGCTTCTGGCCCTGGGCGTGTGAGAGCTACAGAGCTGAGGTACTGTAAACGGAGCCAGCGCGTGCCGCTACAGCTATATAAGTGTGTGTGGTATTTATTAGGTAGTATTGGACTTGGTGGTTGGTGCCAAATTGAAGTCAAAAGTCAAATACTCTTTGTTTGAGTATATATGAGGAGAAAAAAAAAGGTGTGTGTGAGAGAGAAAGGATGCAATCTCAAGCCAACTCTGCCCTTCAGCTCTTGATGAAGTGCTCACTTTCACTTACACTGAAAAAACAAACAAGTCTTATCGGGTGAAAACCTATTTTTTTTTGGTGCAATTATTCCAATATTGAGTAGAATTATCTTATTCCGTTCGCAGAAAATTTTTCTAATTTACAATTTTACTTGATTTTGCTCAATTTATTCTTGTTTTACATCAAATTTAGTTTTGTTTTCTTAAAACTTGACCAAATTGACCCAAATCAGGAAAACAATTTGAAAAAGTTAAAAAGCTAAATTATCGATTCAATATTGGACCAACTGAAATGACATATTTTTATTTGTTAAGATTTAATTTTTTGCAGCGATTGTAATTTGGTGACATTTGTGCCACCATCATGTTTGGATATCTGCAACGCCAACACAGTGAACTTTAATTTCCATCTTGACCGCTTTCCGATAACATACAACTGTCACTAAGCGACACTGTTAATACGATCACTTGAAGTAGTGGATAAACTGAGCCTCCCCGCCACTTAGCAACTTGCAATTCAGATGTACATTGTGTTCCTAAAGCCATCGGATAAGCAGAATGAATGGGGTTGAGACTTCTCTATATTTTTTCTTATGTTTTCATTTGTCATTATATATTGATGGAAAATCATACATTATGATGTTTAAATAGAAATGACCAAAACCTGTAATTTACCACCAACCAATCACAACTTCCAGCAAGCAGGATTGATTGGTGTAGTGTACTGTCCATTCCTGTCTTGTAAGATGAGATGCCATATGGGATGTAGATGTTGTGACATCTAATGTCATGTACAGTCAGGGTCTGTGTTAGCCTCTGGACAAAAGGCCTAAAACCTAGGTCAGATCTTGATATATCTAGATAGCCTCGACGTAACTGACTAGCAGGAAACAGGATCTCATGGTGGGTTGGCTTTTGAGAAATAAAATGTATAAGAGGGTTTGGTGTGGCTGGACCGGACAGGGAGAAATCTGGAATTTGGCCCTCAGAGATGCCCTCAGATTCAGCAGGTTTTTGACCCTGTTGTTTTGTTTTGTTGTAATAAAATCCCTTTTATGCAAAAGACGACATGTGTCAGTTTGGGACTTCTCTCATCAGCACATCAAGAAAAAAACATTTGCTTGCTGCCTGTCAACAGCCAATCCAGAATCAATCCACCTGAGGCAGCTGAGCTGAGCCACTGCATATAATTAACACCTCATGGGCAGATTACTGTGATGAGTGAAGAGCAAGGACTCAAAGAGCCAACAAAGAACCAGCGGAAAAGCTCAGAAAAAGGATTTGGTGAAAAAATGATGTTCGGTCGGGTCCTTCGGGCTTATTTCCGACTGCGAGTGAATTGATCCTTGTAGCAGCATTATTCTGTTGGCCAGGTAACGCTCTGCTTTCTACCTGCGGTAAGATTGAGGGTGAATCAAATTCTGTCCAAAAGAAATGACCTTTAACCTCTACCTTGACCGCTTTCCACAAAACTAAAATGTTCTATAATAAGAATTGGGCAACACTAACCAAAGCCATTGTATTGGTCAGATGTGTGTAGTTTATGGTGAACAGAATAATAAAATGCAGTCTTGCTAAACAGATTTCCTGTTAAAATGAAACATGGTTTGTTTTGATCAAGGTTGATGACGCATTGATCACCACCTGGTCCCATACTAATCAAAACAGGAAACCAATACACACATATTCTAGAAGCTATGAAAAACAAAGCCTTAACCAATGTGATTTTGGAGAATCTTCATATTTGGAATGAGACTGATGTGACAGTGCAAACGATCAACGTAAAAATGCATTTACAAACAATTATTTATGGACAAGTACATGAGGGAAAAGCTTAAAGTAAAATGATTAAGAGAAGTACTCATAGAGACATATTCTTTTACTTTTTTCTCACCATTTCGTTGTTGCTGTTTTGCTGTGGGCTCTTTTACACTTAAGCGTTAAAGAATGTTATTTCATATATATTTTATTTTTTATACCTTACAATATAACATTGTAAGGAAGGAGGAGAATCTTTTAAGCATTGCTCCTTTCTGCTCCGTCTCAATCATAAATCTGTTACATTTAACAACTGTTTTTGATTTCATTTCATGAAAATCTTGTGGTGCTCCCGGTTTTTATTTTTTGTTATTTTATTTTGTTCGAAATAAATATGACCAAATCAAAATCGCTGTAAAGTGCAGCATTTTAACTACACTTTAACAAAACAACTGCAGATTTCACAGCAAAGCTTTAAACAGTATATCACTGTATACTTTTACAATAAATCAGTATTACTGTAAAAAAAAAATAAATAAATAAACAGAAGTACAGTAGTCCTACTGTAAAAAAATTATTTAATGTCCAAGGATTTACAGTGTAGATTTTATAATTATTCGCTCCTATAGCATTTGCAGGTAAAGAACAGCGTTTATATGAACACTTGGGTGTTGCCAGGTAATGGTCGTAGATAACAGCCACTTCACTTCTTGCAATCAAGACACACACTGTTCCTGAAGCCATTGGATAAGCATTATAGTTGGTTTGGAGCTTAACCAAAAAGAAACAGAGAAGGCAGGATAGAAAAAAAAATGTTTCACTTGTTTGCCCTTTCCTGACTCTTCGGTTCGCTTCAACTAGACCGACGGTGTCTCCGTCTCTTTCCTTCTCTTTAACACTGATTTGGTTCTCTGGCTCCCAATCAAAACGCTCACTTCATTAGCCCTCTGCTCTGAGCCCCTCATGGGCCCTTGGAAAAAAAAAGCAGGGCAGCAGAAACACACACGGGCACGTACACACTTACGCCCAGTCGCACAGTCACAATCACACGCGCACACACACAAGCGGCTCTAACTTTAAATAATGAGAGAGCTGTCACATCAGATCAGTGTCAGTGCCGCAGCACAGCCTGGTGGTCAGCAGGACAGACGGGAGCAACCGCTGGCGACTCTGACACCCCCGTGGATGCAGGGAAAGAAGAGGAGATGGGGGGGGAGGGGGCAGCGGCATCTGGAGAAAGATAGAGGGAAAGAGATAGAAAAAGAGAGATGGACAGAGCTGCTTTCTGCCATCTCCTTCAGCATCTAGAGCCTGGAGGGCGAAACGCAGGAGGGAGGGGGTGTTGAGAAATGATGTTTCAGAAGAGAAGAAGAAAACAAGAAAGAAAGAAAACGAGAAAACAATTATAGAGGGAAAAAAAAGGACGGGGAAAGTGGGAAAGGAGATGATGGAATCGGGGAGCAAAGGAGACGAGACAATAAGAAAGCAAAGAAGAGAAAAAGGAGGAAAGGGAAGAGCTAATGAGAAGAGAGAACAAAACAGAAGAACAGAAAACAAGAAGAAAGAAAATGAGAAAACAATTGTGGAGAAAAAAAAGACAAGGTAAGTAGGAAAGGAGATGATAGGATTGGGGAGTAAAGGAGATGAGACAAGAAGTGAAGAAGAGAAACCGGTGAAAAGGAAAAGAGGTAATGAGAAGGAGAGCAAAAAAAAAGAAGAGAAAACAAGAAGGAAAAAAAGATCAGGAAAGGAGATGAGAGAATCGGGGAGTAAAGGGGACAAGGCAAGAACGAAGTGAAGAGAAAAAGAGGTAATGAGAAGGGAGGATAAAAAAGAAGGAGAAAACAAGACAACTAAGGTGGAAAATAGAAAAACAAAACAAAAGAAAATCAGCACAGGAAGACGAGAGAGGAGCAGAATGTAATGAAAGGAAAGAGCAGGCGAGGAGAGGTGAGCTGAAAACAAGACAGAAGGGGAAGGAGAGAAAGGGAGATGGAAACATACCAAAAATAAGAAGTAAGGATGACAGAAGAGGTGAGGAAGGCTGCTGTAAAAGCTAATTCCACCCAAATAACAGCGAGGAGCAAAACCCTGGAAACAGAGAGAGGAGGAAGATATAGAGAAGAGGAACAGGGAGGAATGTTTGTCCGGCGGAGGTCAGAAAGCATTAGTGTCAGCTCGGCCCATCGAGGCCTCACCTTTCTCTCTAAACTCTCTCTGCCGCGATAATGAAGACTCACAGACGAAGTAGCAGGTGAACTGACAGGCGCTTTAAGTTCATATTTCTGAATTGAAATAAATAATTCATCTCCGACGATGCATTTCTTCATCGGTCCAGACGCAACTTCTTGAATTAAACATCTTGTGTCTTTTTTTTTTTTCCTAATACCGGGTAAATAAATTCTCTTCCTTCTTAAGTGCCTTTAAGAATGCCTGCAGCACAGAGATTTGTCTAAACAACAAGTTCTCGCCGTATCCCGATCGAAGCCGTTACCCAATTCAGCCAAGTCCCTCCCTTCCTACCTAAAGCTAGCTAAACCCATCATCTTTATTCAGTATGGCTGCTGGTAAAGCATTATAAGTCAGCTTAGCTTCCATTTTATTTGGGGGGGGGGGGGGGGGGGGGGGGGGGGTGTGTCTCTCTATTCTTTTCTCTCTACACACACACACACACACACACACACACACACACACACACACACACACACACACACACACACACACACACACACACACACACACACACACACACACACACACACACACACACACACACACACACACACACACACACACACACACACACACACACACACACACACCAAATAAGTTAGGGATATTGTTATCTACATTAGTGCTTTTCCTATTTGGTCTGAATTTTGCTGAAATAAGTAAATATGCCCTTTAATATTACTAACAATGAGTAAGAAGAATCACCAATTTCAGTTTTTATTTTTAACAATGATGGCCTCAAATAATAAAATAAGTAGAGGGCGTTCCCAACAATGACAGCCTGGCAGCGCAGTCTCGTGCTCCTCACAAGCCTCATGACGACATTCTAAGGCAATGTGTTCCACTCTCCTAATCAAGTCAAATCTATTTAATTTGTATAGCCTGAAATCACAAATCAAAGATTTGCCCCAATGGGCTTTACAGTTTGTACAACATCCCTGTCCTTAGACCCTCACGTTGTACGAGGAAAACTCTGGAGAAAAAAAAAAAAAAATCTTTAACAGGGGGACAAAAATATGAATCTACAATACTACATGCAGGTCACATGGGGGCAGGGTACAATCATTCAATCCCTGCTTCAGCTGGTCCCATACAAACTCTATGGGGTTCAGGTCCTGGGGCATTGTTGCTGGCGATACCATATGAGGCGCTCCTACTTCCTGAATTCCTGAATTCAAGCTGTGACAATTCTGGCAGGATGTGGTGGAGCATTATCATCCATGTAGAGAAAGTTGGGGGTGTGCTGGTGGAATTAGGAGATGATGATGGGTTCTATGCTGATCTGTTTTGCGCTAACTGGTAATGTCTGCTCAGACTGTTGCACCTCCTCCACCAAAGTGAACCCTGGGTACCTCAGGTTATCGTTCACCTTGCCTTTTCCAGCATCGCTGATGACCATCATTCCTGTGAAAGGTAGCCCAACAGTCATCAGTGAACAGGACATTGGAGCACTGCTGCATTGTCAAGGTCACACGGTCAATGCATGGTGACCACTGCAAACATTCACAGTGGTGTCTTTGTGTCAGTGGAGTCACCTGCACAGTTCGGAAAAGTGGTGGAGTCTGTTGCAAATTGTTTGTCTGGAAACTCTAGTACCCCTCACATCTCGTAAATGGGCCTGCAGCTGTGTGGCAGATGCATAACGATGTCTGAGTGCATAGGTCCCAAGGTACTGGTCTTCGTTGCGGTCTGTCACTCATGGGGCTCCGCTCCTGGGTCTGTCACGAACTCCGCCAGTTGTTCTGTGTCTTGACGCAAGTCTGCTGACGACACTGAGACACACCAAGTTCACCAGCAACATCTGCCCACCTGCCACTGACCTGAAAACGTGCTATGGCCAGGTGGAGCTGCTCGTCCATAAAGTGAAGTTGTGTGTTCATGGCTGTTTGAATGATGAAGGTGAATTGACTTACTGACATCGGCTTTTTTATTCCTGCAGAATGTTGAAATTCATGCCACAGTGAAAAGGGTATCTTTTGGTATTGGCCCCAATACGTATGCCACACTGTACACAGTGAGACCATAATGTGGAAAACACAAGATGAGGTGCATCTCTCACCCCAATACAATTGCCTCCCTAGCACAAAAATCTCTGAATTGAAACAAACAATGTATGTATAAAATCCACTGTCTCTCACAATATACCTTATTGTGAGTACACATTGTGTGTACACACGCACGCACACACACACACACAGTTCCCAACTTATGAACACAATAGTTACAATACGGAAACAGTGAGTATCCAAGGGGGTACAAAGTGTGTATATATATATATATATATATATATATATATATATATATATATATATATATATATATATATACACACACACAGTATATAGACCTAATACCCACCCCCACATTACACACAAATACAGACAGGTGTGTCCATCCCTCCAACCCCAGGGGGCTGAGAGATGGTGCCAATAATGGGAATGGAGGACACCGTTTTCCCCAATAAAATCACAAATAGGCATATTCCCCCGACAGTCTGGATGGGCTCTGAGAGAGATGTTCTGTAATATAACTATGACTGTATGTGTGTGTGTGTGTCCGTAAATACATTTCAGCTCATGGATGGATGGGGGATCTCCACGGTGATGTGTTTGCTTGGATTAAATGTCAGTTTGGAAATGTGTTGTTATACCTGAACTCCTGAGAGAGAAAGTGCAGGAGCAGGAAACACACATACACACAACAGAGATGTGTGTGTCTTAGTGTTATTGTGTTGTTAGTGATAACAAGTAATCAAAATGGTTATAGTGATGCAGATATATTGTGTAATTTGTATAATGTTTTAATACATTTTTTTTAATCTATGCATTTTTATCCTGTTCCTAATGTAAAATGTGTCTTGATGGTATTGTGTGATGTGTTTATGAGCATTTGGGATAGACAATAGAATATTCTATTCTATTAGCATGTGGTATTTAAAAACAAAAGAGGAAGCGTTGTACAGGACATTTCTGCTCATAAATAAATTTAAAATGTTCATAAATTCCTGAAATGTGTCATTCATTGCTCAAATGGAAAGAATGTCTGCATATAAATGCTTTTCAATTTAAAGTTACATGATCAATAAGATGAAATTCAGTGACATGATTGAATAACTCAACCGTTCATAATAAACTTTATATGTAAAGAGTGATAACTGGTATCCCTCAAACCACTGATGATCATGGAAGGAAATAATATCCAAAAAAAGGAGGAAAACCTATGACCAAAAACGAACGGCAGCAGAAATTCAAGTCCAGGTAGTGAAGGAGGTCGAAAAATGTAAAAGCATTTAATTAAATGGGCTAAAATCATTAGAAATCCATTAAAAATACACCAGTAGTGACTGTCAGACCCGCAACTCTTCACTAGTGATTAAACTACTCTAATCCAACCATTAGGTGGTTAGACCTGCTCCGGTATATTTCAGAAGACACCGGCCCATCACGACAAGTTAACTACAACCTGACTCGACAATCACGAACCATAAAAATGACTGACAGGGGCTGTGTCCTGATCCTGTGAAGCTGTTGCGTCATATGGAAACACATGCAGTCGATGCCTGAGGCAACACCAGGTGAGCGAAACCATCCAATTCCCAGGGGGATGGGGGGATTGGGACGTCACTCATCCGACCGGAGTGATCTGTTTATCAGGGAAATTTCGTTGATCCCGACATGGACCTGTTGTTCACATTATGTCAGCTGCTGCGTGGAGAAAATAGAGCATGAGGCAAAGCTAAACGGAGCAAAGGAGAATCTCCAGCCTGCCTGTTAAGCCTTGATTATATTTTATGTAGATTGTCGGTCTATGTAAGATACAAACATTGGAAAGTTCACTCGTTGAGGTTGAAAATCAGGAAAAACCCTTGCATATGCTGAAAGTATGATTATGAACCAGCCAATGATCTGATGGTCACATCAGATTTGCAGCAACGGGAGAATGAATAAAACCGAGGAACAATCTCATTCTGCCAACAACTATGAACAGATATAAGAAAAAATTCAGTTTTATTTGTACAACTCAAAACTGAGTTGTACAAATATGGGTTGCCACCCATTGTGGCAAATATGGGTTGCCATCCATTGTGGCAACCCATATTTGCCACAATGGGTTTTATGGTTTGTGCCTTATCCTTAGACCCTCACATCATACAAGGAAAAATTCCATAATAAAAACCCCAGGAAGAGTGAGGTCAGTCAGTCATTTTCTATACCTGCTTATTCCTCATTAGGGTCGCAGGGGTCTGCTGGAGCCTATCCCAGCAGGTTACGGCGAGCCAATCGTGGGGCACACACACACTCACACCAATTTAGAGTCTCCAATTAACCTCAGCATGTTTTTGGACTGTGGGAGGAAGCCGGAGTACCCAGTGAAAATCCACACAGACACGGGGAGAACATGCAAACTCCACACAGAAAGGTCCCAGACCTGTGACCTTCTTGCTGTGAGGCAACAGCGCTAACCCCTGCGCCGCCCTGTTGGCCTGGAAGAGTGAGGTAACAAATGTAAAATGGACAAATTGGGAAAACTTAATATGTCCAAATGGGAGTAAGAAAAATAATCAGTTATTTACAGTTATTTACAAATGCAGGGCAGACTCAAAAACAGTGTGTAACCTGAGGGCAATAGTGTCTCTGAATATAATCAGGGCTTAAAGGTGTTTTGACTGTGCAATAATTTTACAATCATACAATAGGACTATGATGCGAGTGTGTGCTTGTTATTTCTTTTATCTATTTATTGTTTTAACCGAGTATATGTTTTCATCTTTTGTTTTTATCTTCTAACAATATATAATATACCAACAACTTATGAATCTCTATAGAGATTATGATAGCATTAACCATGCATGGTTAATGACAATAAAGACAATAAAGAGTGTGACCTGCTCAAATAACTTGACTGTAATAACTTTAACGGTTTAATGTTTTATTGTCCTTCTTCTGAAGTGTTTCATGTATTTTCATAAAATCAACAGTATTTTCATCTGTTTTAATGTATTTTAGGTTTTTTTGTTGGTGTTACACCTGCCTAGCAAAGGTTTATTGAACTAACATTTGTCTTTTTGTGCTTCTTCAAATAATATAAAGAACTTTGTGTGTGTGTATTTCCTAATATCGCTCACTCTTTCACAACAGATGAGTATAAATGTGTTTTTTAGTATTATTTAGAAATTTCTTTTATTTCGAAAATTCGACGTATGCTCTACGCCGTTTCTGGCTCTTGACTTCCTGCCTGCTCTGTTCAGTTTTGAGGAATTCGTTCATGCAAGAAATAGACTTCTGTCCTAAAGAAACGAGCACTGCATTCATAGCCGTTTCACCTGCTCAAACCAGCTCTGGAGACTTTATTGTAGAAGTTTGGCTGAATGCACAAGCTACTCTTCTAGGTCTGTAGACTTGTTTTGTTAGAACTTTCCTCACAGAGCAAGTTGAATTCAAATAGCAGCTGCTGAAGTTCACTGGATACTATCTACAATATCTAAAATAGGGTTCACAGGTTTGTTCGTATACAGAATAGAAATAATAAATACCGAATAGAACAATGAACATTCCTTTTTTTTAAGAAACAAAAACAATTCTGACCTTGGTAAAGTTGATTCAACCCTGATAAAAATGTTTTTTCTCTGATTTAGCTGAAATGTTTTCATAAACAATTTGCAAACCAGAGTCTATACTAAGCCAACTCCAAATTACAGTTCAGGACAAGCACACAGTCTAATAATTAACTTTAAACTTGACTATTACAGCCAAATACGCTTTATATTAATACTGCCCAACTGGGATTTTACCGAAAATATCCCTCTAATGCCATCTCGTCATCCCAATTATTTCTATATAGCTTTACCTCTCTTCAGCAGGAACCTTTTCTGCTGCAATTGCTTCGATGTAATTGACCTGAGATTGGGTGAATGACTGACTTTATTCAGGCATATTATACAACTATTGTGTAAAGCAGTGTGGGGTGAGGATGTGAACAGTTCTGCAGTAGAAGCAATTGGGACAATGTGATTTCATTTCTTGGTGCATGTTGTTCATAGGGGAGCTGTTTTTCTGTTATTCATATTCATATAGGCTGCTGTTATGATGCAAAACATGGTTTAAAATAAAATTAAAACAAACAAACATGAGATTAATGGTATAGAAATGCTGCTTGTAAATAAAAGGAATATTTTTTTGTCACAAATGAGAATAAACAGCTGCTCTACGCTGAGGTTGTTGTCACTGAAGGACAAACACCATGGAAATTTGGCAAACACTACAATATATTTTAGGATCCAATGCAACAGGTCTGCAACTAATGATTATTTTGATAGTCGATCAATCAATTAGTTATTGAAACAATTTATCGATTAGTTGTTTGGTTCATAAAATCTAAAATGTCTTTTTTTGTCCAGACAAACAGTCCACAACCCAAAGATCATCAGTTTACTATCGTGGAAGACTAAAGAAACCAAAAAAATAATCCGATTTGAGACTCTGGAACCAGAGAAATTGGACTTTTTCTTCTTAAGAATGACTAATTGATTAGTCAATTTAGCTCACGCTCCTGCTAAGAAAGGATTGGACACCAGATTCAGCTGAGAATCTAAAGAAAACCCTGACACCTGTTCTTGAGGAATAAAAGAATTTAAAAAGGTGAGGACAACTCTCATTATGGCTGATGAGCTAATCAATTAAAGTGTTAAAGAACTTAAGAGTTGGAGTAAATCAGTAAATCCTAGTGTGGAGCCTGGCAGTATTTAAAAAAAAAATCCTAACTAGATTGGGCTGTAATGAATGACTATTTTTAATTGATAGTCAATTTATCAATTATGAAATGATTAATCAATTAGTTATTTGCCTCATAAAATGTAAAATGTCAATCACTGTTTTCCAGAGCTGAAGATTTAACATAAAATGTCTTTTTTTTCAGACGAACAGTCCACAACCCAAAAATTATCAGTTTACTATTATAGAACACGAAAGAAAACAGGAAATGATCTGATTTGAGAAACTGGAACCAGAGAATTTAGACATTTCGTTCTTAAATTTGACTAATGGATGAATCAATTGGACTCAAGTTCCTCCCAAGGAAGGACTACATTGGCATAATAGGATAAGGATGGGCACCTACAAACACTTGCAGCTGATTCCTATGCTGATCCCTGGTTTAAAATGTGATCGTTACAGATTTAACATATACTAATTTTGGTATGAATGTTTATTCTGATCTGTAATCAGCATCATTTGTCGTGATATCATCTTCAGTTTTGCGTCTGCATCCGGTAAAAACCTCAACATGCTGTGTTCTGTGTTTATTTGAAGTCAGCTGAATGTGCTGCAGAGCTGTGCACCTACATACATAGTGAGGGCAGAAGGTTACACTGAAGAATATCAATAAATTCAGAAGTTCTGGCTTTGTCCTGAAAGGACATGTTGATATATTTTTTCTTTGGTTCTTCTGTCCATGTCCATTTCTAAAAGTCGAATTCTTTCCTAAAATGAAAGTAACTACAAGCAAACATTAAACCTTATAGTTCATCTCAAAATCATCAGTTTAATGTCCGGAGGCTTAAATGTTTCTCCTATAGTGACTCTCGTCTCCATAGTTTTTCCCAAACACACATCTTCATAATGCAGAAATGTATAAATAGATAAATACATAACATACTGAACAAAAAGTATTTGTATGTGATGACATATGACTGTGTGGAATTGATTAATACAAATTAAATAAGTGGAGTTAACTCCACAGTTGTGTTCATTCATGCTTAATCACACACTGTAGTTCACTAGGTCATATAGTTTGTACATTAAGAGTGCTATTGCACTTTTATTGAACATTAAGATTGTCATAAGCATAATTTGAATATATATTACAACATTAAATATTCCTTCATATTGATTCAAAACTAAAAACGATGGTCATTTAAAGCATCTTTTAACAAGTGGTTCACATTTCTTTACTACCTGAATCTTTCAGACTGATGAGTTTTCGCTTAAAAGTCAGAAAAAAAATCATTTTTAGAAGATTAAAAACATTTCTTGTCAACACTATATATAAATCACAGTTGTGTTCATCCACGCTTCATTCATTGTTATGCTGTGACAGGTTTAAACTGCAGGGACATGCGAGCTTCTCTCTCTTTCTTTCACTCATGACGACCTAGTGACGCACCTTTAAATATGTTTTGTTTCCAGAGCCCTGCCCTTTTTTTTTTTTTTTATTCACAGACTATGCTGCAGTGCAGCCACTGAAGGAGCCTTCTGTTCTGTTGCTAGAGGGTCTGATGCTGTCCTGGTGAAACCTGGAACCTGCAATGGATCCTGTCACCTCACCCCCCACATACACCAGAAATCAATACATTTGTTATTCTAATTAATGATTTATGATTTGGGGCTATATAAATCAAACAAGTAATTATTTACACACACACACACAGACACCTTTAGATTACTAGGTCACATGATTTATATATTAACAATGTTATAATGCTTTTAATGAACATTCATTTAATGCTATTAAACACTCCTTAATATTGATTTCACATTTGTTTACTACTTTAACCTGTCAAACTCTTGAGTTGTAAGGAATCCTAAAAATTAAACCATGCTTAGAGGATTATAGTTTAAAAATTAAGAAGATAATATTTCTAAAACATTATTTCTTCTCATCAAACTCCTAGTGCAGTGCCCATAGGAGGTACAGTGTGCATTCCTGCTCCATCCAGGAGTGGAACTAGAGTCTGCCGTTTATGAGCTAAGAACTAAGAGCTCTACCACTACACTACCATAGCGTGTCAAGGTAACCTATATTGATATTGACTCCCCAGATAATGCTTTCCTATACAAATAGAGAAGTGAAGTGCTGACACTTAAAAGCAGATGAGAACAGCATTGTGGAACTCGAGAAATACTAGTGATGAAATTACTGTGAAATGGAGGACACCCAGCGTAGGAATCCACATCCACACAGGGTGAGCCAGGGTACAATTTATGTTGAAAGTGCATCTTTCAAACTACACATCAGTTTTTAAATTGTGGTAATAGGTAAAACCAGACTTATGATAAATCTCTTACTTTGTACTTTTTCCTGTGTCCTTCTGTTACACTGGCTGCATGATCAGTGCAGGAAGAAACAGAACAATGAATTGTAGTCAAAGTGCTGGGAAGCAACATGAGGAGCCGTGATATGAAGCTTTATATTGTAACAAAAGTGCTGCTGCACAAGAGCACTGTGGTATGCAAGTCTGCAGGGTTTTAACCTTTAATGATAACACTGAAGTTTTGAATGTCAAAAAAATTATACAAAAAAGGATGCAGACCATTGCGTCATGCACAACCTATATCTGAAAGCTTAAAAATCATAGTTGTGTCTTCTTCATGCTCGTTTTTTTTTCATACAGTTCACATGGTTGGGACATTAACAGTGTTATAATGCTTTTAATGAACATTAAACATAGCTTGAATTTATAAAGACATTAAATATTCCTTAATATTGGCGCCTTGATTTTAAGGCAGCCACTCAGAAACCCCTCAAAGAGCTTTCATGCCGTCCGTTGTGTTATCTTGTTGTAAACAAGATGTGTCCTTCGATAAAGCTTATGTCCATCCCCCTGACCTTCAGGTCACCTGAGGCTTTTATCAGCGTAATTCATCTGCAGAATCGTCTCTGGAGAGTCTGTTCAGCCTCAATCTAAGTGGTGCAGTTAGAGATCTCCACTTTTGGAGAGTCCCTTCACTATTTTTAAAAACTACAGGGGCTGCAAGCAACTGGGATCCTACAGTAAGACTGATATTATATACAAGAATGTAATGTGTTTGAAATGAACTACGTTTATTCAGATTTTTCCAAAGTATCGCTTCAACTTCATTTCAATTTATAGCTCAATTTTATTATGAATATTTCTCATAGAAAAACTAAACCCAAAAAGATGATTATATTCTCTTTGTAGCTTCAGCCTTTTTTGGCCAAAACCAATAATAATCAGTTCATCCATATCAACACTAATTCATATTTAAGGCATTTCAAAAGTCCCACAATCATGATTAAAGTTGGATTACTTCACAAATGGGGTTTTAATGATGCATGGATCAGACAATCATCATGCACATAATTGTCTGTTTTTGTAAATATGGAGGTTATTCATAGCTGTCTAGAGACCAAGATCAATTAAATTTCAACAAACTCCTTATTGTACAATTACTTTCCACTGTGTTTCTGTTTATGAACTACACATTCACCCTAATTTACAACATTAATATTTATCACATGAGAACGGATTATAGAAACTTCTGGTATTGGAAGTATTGATATTACAGTATTGATCTGCACACACTTCAGATAACAGAGTCTAAAGGAGGTGAACGATTGTCATTTTATTCCTATTCAAGTCAGTATAAGTAGCCAGTAAAAGTCTCCGATGTGAATAGTTTTCCTGTAAAGTTCCTCTAGTGTTTTTTTATCTCCTCTTCACTCCCTGTGTTTTAACTTTTCAGGCTCTTGAGACGTCTCCTTGCTGCTCAATTGCTTCCTGAGCATGAGGAGTTCGGCTGCTTCGCTTTTTTCCCCCTGCCACTCTGCAACTTCAACTGCGGTGTCTGATGTTTCCTGCCACAGAGATTCTCTTCTCCCAGCATCTTGTTTTAGAGACAACTTGAAAACAGCAGATGTCTGAAACCTCCTCTGCTGTTTTAGAGTTCCTCTGTAAACTCTTTGGCTGCTACAGCTGCGTCCAGCTTGTTCACTCCAGCTTTGGTGTTGATCATCTTATGGTTACAACTGGCTTGTGCCTTTTCCTTTTTGCCAGAACAGGCTTCACATGTTCATACCACTGGTTCCAGTTTGCGATCACACTGCCTGCATTTGCATGTGAATGTTGCAGATGGCCTGGGTTATGGCAGCTAGTGTTTCCAGCTCGTGGGCTGTGGTGATTTGGACGGAGCTCGGCCAATCTGACCAGCAACCGGGGCCGTTTATTCATGGCTCTGATTTTCCAGAAGTAAAACAGCATGCGGCTGTTAGTGCTGCACTTGTTTCTCTGCTTTGAGTGTTATGAGCAGTATATTACGGCCCAATTCTCCATCTCCTATTAGGCTCAGCTATCCATTGCTAGAATCCCTGTACAATAGGTGCAGGTGACATTGGTTTGCATTAACTATTTGCATCAATGTTTGCATCAATATTTTAAGATAGTTTTGGAATTAAAATGCAGTTTGAGGACATTTCTAGAAAGAAATGTGCCTTTTATTTTTAGTATTGTAGTGTCCAGTCATCCAGTGCTAGTGTAAAGTCAATAAAAAGCTCTCAAAACATGGAGGCTCAACAAATGCATGTGGATTAATTTCATCTGTACAATAAGACCAAAAGCAAATATACAGATATAAGTCATTTCATTAGGTCTGCAACTAACAACTTTGATAGTCGATTAGTTGTTGGGTCAAATGTGAGCTCTGTTTTTAACTGTTAACATTTTTTTCATATTTATACCTTTAAAATTATGCTGAATTAGCCATTACCAGCTCTTGTTTTTTGTTTGTATGTTTACATTCATACATTCAGTGTTAATTTTAGACTGGGTGTTGTTATGATCGTTGATTAATCCATTGATCATTGAAATGAGTGTCTTGGTTCATAACATGGTGTAAAATGTTGATCACTGATTCCCAAAGCTGAAGATTCAACCTGAAATGTCTTTTTATCCAGATCAAGGGGCCAAAATCCAAAGATTATCAGTTTATTATATAAAAGACTCAAATACATGTCAGATTTGAGAAGCTGGAAGCAGGGAATTAATCAATGAATCAGTGCTATACAAGTTTTAATTTTCTCAATTAAGACTAACTAATGACCATATTGATAGTCAATCTATTGATTATTGAAATAATGAATTTGTTGTTTAAAATAGAGTTTGTGATTATTCAATTAGTTGGCAAGTAATTTAATAGTTGGCAACTAATTAATTAATCATTGCAGTTTCATGCAATGATCTTTCATTTCATCACAGATTCATGTTTCTTGCTGTGTAGGAATCTGTGAAAAGTGGCATCACCTCCAACAATATGAATTCAATCAGATTATAATTAAGATTGGAGATCTGAGTGTCATAATACAATTACATGATCATTTATACTTAATTGCATAACCAGGCATGTTGGAGAAAAAATATGTAATGATGCTCTTATCTATAGCATAATTAACAATAGTGGCATGTCATATGACAAAAGGGAAAACTATCCAAGTACAATTAAAAGTTTAAATAAAGTTGTCAACAGCCTCATATAAGCACCGAGATGATATAGTAAAAAAAGACATAGCAGAACAGCACAGTACCAGTGAATGTATGGTAAATGTTCCCTCCCTGTGTGGAACCTGTGGGCAGACATCTCCCACATTGCAGAGCCACGGGATCAGAACCTTGGACAGAAAACATGATTCATGCTGTGCGGAACGTTATATAAGCTCCACCTGTAAAGCAGGAGGCCGCAGTAAAACCGTAGGCGGAACTACCGATTATCTGTAGCCTTCAGCCTTTATCACAACTGAACTTTATTTGACATTTAACAGAAGTTTTTTTTTTGTCTAACGCAGCATTGTGATCAAGATGCCTCGAGGCAGACAGATGCATTTCAGACAGGTCGAGCTATTAAAAACCTCTACTCCTGTTTTCTAAAAGTCTGTTCAACTGATTTGTTTTTGTGGTAGTTTTTGTCATATTTTAGTTATTGTGATGCGGAAAAAAAATGAAAACGTGATATAAAAAGACAACTTCAAGATAAAAATTATAAAAATTTAACTTATTTTTAGAAAAGACTAAATTGACCAAAATCTAGAGGAAAATAGTTATAGAAATGTGCAAACTTATTTGCCAGTGAAATAAGATAATTCAACTCAATATTAAAATATTTTGTATTTAGTACAATTAGTCTAATTTGAGATTCCTTTTTTGTGGTCGATACAGGTGCCAAGTTAAGTACGTGCAAATACTTTGTTACCTTACTTGGGTAGAAAGGTACAAGTACTTTGTTATCTATACTTGTTATCTGGACTTGACTATCAGCTGACTTAACTTCTACTTATTTTCACACCGTTTTGTACTTTTTTACATTTAAAAAATTAACTTTGAACAAATAAAAGATAAATTGCGCTGCAATAAAATTGTTCTGATCAGGTGAAGATATCTTGTTTTTGATACAATTAGTCCAATATTGAGTTTATAATTCCATTTATAACTCATAACTGACAAGGAACAGAAAGAGTAGGAGTAAGAAATAAGGATTAAATGATGTGATGATATTGTAAAGATCTAATTAAACAATATTTGGTACAATTAGTCGAATATTGAGCAGAATTATCTTTAATCATCTTATTCCATTGGTAAATTTTAGATTCAATCTTAATTTAATCTTATTTTTCATGATAAAAATGCCATTTTATATGGTTCTTTATTGCATATACATTGTACTAAGCTTTTGTCTTTATGGCATTTTTTCTTTTACATTACTTTTATACTTTTGAAACTAGAAGTTTTACCATTTTTCTAAAGTAAAAAGCACGAGTTGAGGATTTCTAAACCCTCGTCTCTATACTTCTACCCGAGTAATGAATGTGAAGACTTTGACTCCTGTGTGACTCATACATGGCTGAACAGTAAACATGCTGCTGTTTGGATGATTGAAGCTGGCTAATTATTTCTTGGCTGCAAATTTTCACTTCAATTATATTCAAAAGTGATTTGCGTTCCAGACTCACACATTCTCCCCCCCACACACACACAGCGTTATTAGATTGGGACACTTCATTTTGCACAAATCCATTCACCAAATTTGTTTATTGAAAAAAAGAAAAAAAAAAGGCAAATCTGAGCCCCCTAAACACTAAGGGCTTTCCTGTGTGTTCAGGGAGCAGCCACCAATTATGTTCGAGAGGACTGAACATTCACCGAAATATTCTCAAATCGTAAAACTTCATGCGACTAAGCGTGAGGATTAAGTGTCTGACTGTCATAATTAAACCAATTAATTCACATCAGCAACTGCTTTAACCAGGTGTGTTTTTGAGCTGCAGCTGGAGACACCAGAACTTTTTGCTCCTGACAACTGAGCTGAACACAGGGAGCTGGAAAATATCCAAATATGAGTGACTACAGGATGGAGACAGCAGCTTCTCTTCTTCTAACACCGATAAAGTCTCGTTTTACCCACAGCTACAAGTTTACCCCTAGAGAGAGTTATGGAAATGAAGCCATCAATGTCTCCACTACATTACTGCAACTCGTAGAAATGAAAAAACATACGTTCATATCAGTTTGTGGAATAAATAACAAATGGTGGATAAGTTATATCAATATCCATGTCAGTACGATAAGAAAACAGTAAAAAAGTTTGTTTTAAAAAAATGCTGCCTCATTGGTTCATAAACCTATTTCTCTTGATAATTGACCAATCATTGAATCCAATCAGTTTAACACACAAACGATAAAACAAGTTTATTATAAAGTGGTTAAATTTAGCCTTTTTTCTACTGGTCATTATTACAAAAAATAGGTTTAAACCACTAATTATAATCAACTGGTGTACTGTAAAACTCTGGTGTAGCCATTTAAAGTAACGTTAAAGTAACAATTACAGAGACTGCTGAATATTTTACAATCATAATTACTGTAGTAATTCACAGTTACTGTATTATAAAAGTTGATCACCTCTTACTGTAAATACTGAAATCAGTATTTTTTTTAGAAAGGATATAAACAGAAGTACAGTAAGTTAATGTAAAACAAAATACAGTAACTCTCTGGATAATTTCTGCCAGTTATAAATTACAGTATGAATTATTTTATGTTTTATCTATATCAACCCCTCTTATTATTCCAGATAATCAATTAGAAAATTATCCGAGCTCCACCCACCATTTTAATCTAAACTAGTTTAATTTTGTAAACAATAGTCTGGGGAATATTTTGAAAACCTATTATTTTAAAGGGTCTAGGAAATGATCATGTGTTTGTCACTAGTGAAAGACAAAGTGAATGTTCACAATGTTTTTCCTCTCCTTTTAAGTTGCATCATGTTTGCATAATGAAAAACTGCTTCAATTATCGTTATGCGCCACATTTTTTGCGAACGGAATAGTCTTACAATGATGGGAAGAATAATTTGATTATTCATTAAAGAAATAAAGACAACCTGTGTCCAAAACTGATCATGTAGTAATATTAAAAACGAGATACATTTCATTTTCATCAACCACCGACATGTCCGCAATCTGCTGCAGAATAAAGGAATAAACCAGCGACTGTACAGGACATAAGGAATAAATGATGCATCCTGGGACGTATCCATCAGTAATAGCTCATGCTGTGTTTTTCAAAAACCATGAAACAGACAGGATTGATTCTCTCATGTACAACACTGGTGCACATGAAAGGCCGTTTTTGATGTAGCCTCATTATTTGATCTCCAGTTTAAATTATAACTCAAGAGAAAGTAAGAATAAAAGACTTATGGCGTAAGAAAGAGACATCAAATATGATTAAATGATGTGAGGGTATTGTAAAGATCTAATTAAACACTGTCTCAGGAGGGTGGGGAAGGGAAGAACATTGAGAGAGAAAAGAAAAACAAAAAAACAGATCAAGTAAAAATTTGTTTCAATTACTTCAATATTGATGAAATTATCTTAAGTTATCTGATTTCATTGGCAGATAATTTTGCATGTGTCAAGTTCTATTTTTTGATTTTAGTCAGTAAGTTTAGTCAGTAATCTTCATTAGAAAGTCAAAAGAACAGAAGTCGAAAAAAAAGTATAATCTCTTGAATTGTCTAGGATAATTAAATGGGATAAGAATTTTCCTACCATTTCTTGATTTTGTTCAATTTAATCTTTTAATTTAAGAAAAGGTAAAATTGTAAGACTTCAGCAAATACTCTTAAAAATTATACTTTTACTCTATATCCAATATTTGAGCTTTTATCAAATTTTTCAAAAAATACAATGAAAAAAGTTAAAATTGACAAATTCAAGGAATACTTGAAATAAGCAAAATTATGAAAATGGAATAAGCTATTTCTACTCAATATTGAACTGTAGCAAAAGGATATTTTCATTTATTAAAATTTCAATTTTGCATTTTGTTTACGAGATGAAAGAACGATGGAATGGAATTGTCTGACTTGTCTGATTGACTTGTCTGACTGAAGGGTAAGAAAGATAAAGATTACTCTGCAAAATTGAAATCAGGAAAAGTGAAAATATCTTGTAATTGGTAAAATTAGTCCGATATTGAGTAGAATCTTATTCTACTGGCAGTTTATCTTAAAGTTTGTTTTTTTTTCCCTTCTTGATTTTAGTAAATTTAGCCTTAATAAAATGTTGGTGTTTCTTGAAACGAGGCCAAATTGACTGATTAGGAAAAAAAAAAAAAAGGCAACCTACTCAATATTTAATATAAATATTTTTTTATACAATATAATTTTACTAAACATAGGATATCTTCACCTGCAAAAACTATCAAGAAATGAAGACATATGAAATAAGCTAATTATTAGCTATTATTTGCCAAAGTAATTAGTTAATTCTATTCAATATTGGACTAATTGTACAACTTCAATTTGATCAGATTTATTTTTTTTTTCCTTTTGCAGTGCAGCCTCCAAGCTTAATATCTGAGGTCTAGCACTGGAGCAGCAGCCACACATTCCCTGACCTGCACCTGATGAGCAATGTTCCAGGAACATATCAGGACGTCAGAGCCCAACAAGCAGACCTGGAACAGGCACAGCCGGATCCTGAAGGCGTCTCCCTCCCGTCCATCCACGCACATATGGCTAAAAAACATGAGGGAATGAATAAATTAATGCACTTAGAGTAGAGCTAACTCGCCTACAGGAGGACAGTGTTGTTCCTTCTGCATGACACCTACAGCACTGTCAACTTATCTATGTTTCAGTTTGTGTGTGTGTGTGTATCTGTGTGTGTGTGTGTGTGGAGAGGGGGAACAGGAAGACAAGGAACAGCAGGAATTGGGTAATGGCTGTCTCCTCCATTCTGGCTTGTTTGGACTCATTCGTTTTTCTTCCTCCTTCTGCCCTGGCCCCTGATCTCGCCTTCACCGCCTTTTCCTATTGTCACAGCGGCAGACAGCTCTCCGGCTTCCCTCCATTACTGCACAACATCCTTCAAATATTTTCCTCATTCTGTTTTCTAGTTTTACCCCCGACCGGCAACTCCATCTGTCTACCAAAAGTTTACCCGACAGCACCGAGTTAATTTCACTCAGGAAATGAAATTGTACTCATCAATCCTGACATGAGCTTCGAGCTGAGTCCAGATTGAGCAGGGGGAATCTACATTGGATGCAGGTCTTTAAATCAAGGCTATTTTGAAGTTTATATAGTGGAAATTAAACCCGCATTCAATTATTTTTGGGCGCTTAAGGGCACCGAATACAACTTGTGAACACAGAGCTGCAACAATTAGTCCATTATGTTTTATATTGATCCAACTATTTTGACAATCACTTTGACTGGAGTCATTTTTAAAGAAAATAAATGCCCAAATTCTCTGGTTCCAGCTTCTCAAATTTCTCTTTTTTTTTTTATTATAGTGAACTGATCATCTTTTGGTTGTATACTGTTGATATGGACAAAAAAAAAAAAGATAATCCTCATAATCCTATGAACTGAGCAACTAATCAATTGTTTCAATGATCAATACATTAATCAACTATGAAAATAATTTATAGTTGCAGCCCTACTCAAAGATCAGTGTATTATAGACGACTAAAGGAATCAGTAAATAATCAGATTTGAGAAGCTGAAACCAGAGAATTAGAACATTTTGTCCTTAAAAACTCCAATCAATCATCAAAATAGTTTAATGTATCACTTTTAATATAGCAAAACATGTCATGTCTGTTAACTCCCTGTTAACAGATATTTATCCTTTATTCACCTATGTAACTAAATTGCAAAAATCAGATACATCTTATCTCAAAAAATAAGCATCAATTAATTTGTTGGATTATGGCAATTCTTTATTATCAGAAGCCTAAACAAGTCTAAAGCTCATCCAACTATATTTCTCCTATATAAGCGTCCTAGCACTGGCTCACTGTAAACTCATCTGGAATGGAAATTGATGAATTAAGTCATTAAATTACATGCTCTATACTAATCATTGTTGATGCTTGACATTTTCACAGGTTGTATATGGCAGTAGAGCAGATAAGAAAGTTCCTTGAGTGCATCTGCTGAACTACATCATAACATGATGGCAATAATAGGAATAAATACAAAACTCATTATCCTGACCTCAAACTAGCTGCATGTGGGTGACAATAGTCAATAGAGGGTGGATCATGAAATAAATGAGTCAATATAGCCAGAGATAAGTTTTAAAAGATATTTTTTATGCTTAATATATTACAAAGATGCTTAGTTACCTTGAACATCACACAAAGGGATAGTTTGTGTAATTGTAAAGGCCTGTATATAAACTGCTTGTAATACACTTCATGTTCCACACTGGTGATGGATCCATGAATGTATAAATATGTCCACTGAAGTATTAAAAAAAAAAAAAAAAAAATCGAACTGCAGAATCTTGCATCTCTGGTGTCGTCTTGGTCACCTGAAACTATTTAGGGGCTCAGAAACTCAAGGACCTGTGGATTTAGCCTGTTGGGTCTTGGAGGTCAACAATCCTTCCTCACTAGGAAGGATTGTTATGGACCAAAGGGGATGAGGATTACACCTGATCTTGAGGGATAAAAAATGTTATTAAAGGGTTGGGACAAGATTATTACCCCTCATCATGGCTGATGAGTTAATCATTCATCTTCTATACCCGCTTATTCCTCATTAGGGTCGCAGGGGTCTGCTGGAGCCAATCCCATCGCAGGTGAAAGGCAGGGATACACCTCAGATGGTTGCCAGCCTATCATGGGGCACACACCATTCACTCACACACTCACACCTAGACTCTAAATTGCCCAAATTTTGAGTCTCCAATAAACCTCAGCATGTTTTTGGACTAAGAGGAAGCTGGAGAAACTGGAGAGAATGCACACAGAACATGCAAACTCCACACAGAAAGGTCCCAGACCAGAACCTGTGACCTTCTTGCTGTGAGGCAACAGCGCTCACCCATGCTCCACTGTCACATCATGAGTTTATCAATTTTTGGATCTATTGATAAAGTTGGCGTAAAACCCTGCAGTATAAAGAAAAAATTTAATTTGGACTGGAGACTATTCAACTATAGTTATAGCCATAGTACATTCTATCGATCGATTAGTTGCTCATAAAATGGTGTAAAATGTCAATCACCATTTTCCAAAGCTGATTCAACCTAAAATGTCTTGTCCAGACCAAAAAAAAAAAAAGACTCAAAGTGAATAAATGATTATTACAATAGTTGGCAACTAATCAGGTGAGCAAGTAAATAAATTTGTCACTAATTTCAACTATACATTAACATATCTCAGATCAAGTCAAAATTTGCATAACACATCTTCAGTGAAGAAAGTGCAAGACAAACAAGTGCATTTCTTTACAAAAAGGAGAAGTTTACACAGAAGAGCAACACTAATATATCAAGAGAACAAAACTCTTATCTGTGTAAATGGGAGATGAATTAGTAGAGGCCCACTTAATATTACAAATGAAAATTGTCCAGTTATACATCACTGGAGCATATTATTCATAGCAAAATGCCAAGAGAACTGGTCAGCTTATTTGGGAGCTATAGTGTTATGTGAGCTTTGCTGTTAAATTCCCAACAGTCTTTAATTTAAATACCACAAAAGCAGAATGAATGTTAGACCACTGCAACATATTTCACCTGCATCTCACCAGGATTTACAGCAGAGTCATCATTCTGAAGACTTAAACTAAAGAAAAAAAAAAGAAATTAGTTCACCTGCTTTCAACACAGGATTTACAGCAGGTAACAGCACATAATGTAGAACAAGAAATAAATTAACCCTTTAACAGGATTCACAGACAACAAATCATTGAATTCAACCACCTGCATAACATTTTTATGCCTGTATTAACAATACAGGTTTCACAGCCAGTTATAAATATAATAAACCTCATATGAGTCTTAACAAAAACGACAAGATGTTGCCACACAAGTATCAGTAAACAAAGCCTGAAAATTGCAAATAAAAAGTTTAACCTTATAGGGATGTTGATTTTTTTTTTTTTTTTTCTGGCTTTAGCAAAGTTCAAAGTCCAGTGACTGTGGAACTGATGTAGCGGTTAGCATTTGCTGCCACATAACAGTCATTTAACCTCCTCAGCGGGCTTCCGATTTAAATTGACCAGTGACATATTTAGCACCCTCTATAAGCCATCGGCCTCATTAAGATTCTCATTCTGAAAAATTGATTGAAAATTTTTTTAGTGATGTGGCTCAGAGGAGCATTCACAAATAGTGACCCGAGTGTTATTGGGGGGCTGCTACATAGAAGCTGTGGAGAGATTTGGTTGCGTAGACCGTAACAAATGGTAAGGGGCCGAACATTTGTGGGCACGGTTACAAAAACGAGAACTCAAAGAAAGCTTGTGCTCTTTTTAACACTCAATTATCTCAAAACGAGGGGGACATTTTACAGAAATCGTACCCATACTGTAAGCAAACAAGTTTAGTGAGCATGATCCATTAAACGTGGACACGGTTTATAAACATGCTAAAGTTTTAAAGGTATATAACATGGGCATGACATGACATGAGAGCAGTGAGCACACCGTTTTAGTAGAAGGAGTCCACAATGTAGCGCTTTATTTAAACGAGCGTGTGACTTAAAGTCAGGGCACACTTTGAAAAGTTTCTTGACACCCCAGCTACTTTATATTGTCCAACGTCCACAGAGAATATGAAATATAACCTGCTGACATGATTACACTGCAACTAGCAGAATCAACAAACCATTCATATGGACTGCTGAGATAAATACAAAAAAAAATGGTCACAGGTTGAGCCAGTTACTGGTTTATATAAATCAGACAGTAGCAGCAGGGTTCCCCTATTCCCATAAGAAAAAGCAGATACGACATGTAAAGACTGTTATTTGTCAAAATTTAACAGCGTTTATACTGCATTCAGTGTACAAAACCACACTGGAACAGAAGGCTGCACAGCTCTGTGCATACAGGTGGTTGAGGTATCCTGCTATGTCGCTGGAACGCTGCTCTATACTCAAGTCTTTTTATTTCACTCCCAACAGCAGCAGCAGCTCGAACCACTTCCTCTTTTTCTAGATACACCTGTAGAACTGATAACACTATCACAACTTGCTAAATAACTTCTTATTCTATCAGACAGGAATCCGATGCAGTCCACACCATTAAGAGGTCATTAATTATTCTGAGGATGGGGAGAATGAGAGCTCTGCAGCTATCTACCATGAAGGACAAAAGCTTGATGCAAATACATTAAACTATACACTACAAAAACTGAAAATGTCTATTTGGTATGATTACACTGATATTTTTTTTATTGAAAAATAAGTCATCTGAAAAACTACTCGAGTATAGATGGACAAAATTTCTACTTGAAGGTATTTCAACCTTGTCAAGACACATGTGACACCTGTGTTAAGATGGAATCTTGAGTCAAAATCTTATATTTAATACAATTAGTTTAATATTGAGCAGAATTATCTTGAATTATCCTATTCCATTAGGGGATATTTTGCTCATTTCATTTTTTTTCCCTTCTTGATTTTGGTCAAGTTAGTCTTCTAAAAAATACATGTTTTAAGATTAATTTGTTTGAATTTCTATCTTAATGTTTTAAAACTTAAGTATAAGTAACGTTATTTATCAATGGAATAAGAGTTCACCCAATATTGGAGCAACTGTACTAAATGCATAGTACTCATTACTAAATAGATATTTTGCCCTGTGAACATTTTAAAAAATTTCCTTAAATGGCTAAATAGAGGAAAATTGCAGCTTGTTAAAAAGATAAAAATAAACTAGAAGGTATTGTTTCACTTCAGAACACACAACTCGAGAAAACAGCAGTTTGTTGAGCCTTTAGCAAACCAAACACTCCATTACTGCTGCTCATCAGACTAAGTGGTCTCTGAGAACATTCTGAATATACAAGGACTATTCTTCTTGAAATAGTTAACGATCGTATGCTAGTGACTGTGATTGCAGCTCTAAAGGGCGTGTGTGTGTCACCGGGAAATTGTGCAACAGCCCACTGGAGCTATGTGTCCATTTAGCGAAGCCAGATATAACTCATCCTAATCATGGTCTGATGAATAATTTGAACAAGATAATTGAACAGTTAGAGTGGTGAAATGAACTGTACGGTCATCACACAACCTGAAATATAGGAAATCAATAGAGACATTAGCCGTTGCAAATCACCCACGGGTCAGAGGTTTCTTAAAGGGGAAATGATGCCTAAGCGAAACATTTAATGCGCTTGAGTGTGAATGCTTCATATAACAAGAAGGTTCCATATGTAAACAGCAGAGATTTAATATTAAAAAAAAATAAACTAAAAAAATGCCAACATCCAAAATGACCACATGTGCAACCAACACCTGATGGAAATGTGTTGCAGCTAAACTGCTGCATGGATGAATATGAAACGTGACATTGCAGAAGAATCACACAAGTACATCATCTGTTCCTTTAATGAACAAACTCCAAATTCTTACCATTTACACTGTAAAAAGTAAAATCTCTACAGGTGAAGGTTGTTTTTGGTACAATTAGTCCAACATTGAGTAGAACCTTTTAAGTTTTTTTCCCCCTGTGATTTGAGTCAAATTGGTCTTCTTTTAAGAAAACAGGAACACAAGAAAACAAAAGATTAAATTTACTAAAATCAGAAAAAAATGAAATAATGAAAAAATGAAATAAGTTAAATTCGCAAATGGAATGATGCAATTCTACTTAATATGAATTGTAGCAAAAACAAGCCATCTTCAGCTGAAGATTGCAGTGTGTGACATTACTATATTTTTTTTAAATGTGTGTATTTATTTATAAAATACTGTCAAGTAAATTCTCCCCTCCCCTTATTATATAAAACTATATATACTTATATAATATACGGAACTATTAATATTAATCCACCCAAATTAGGATTGGATAAGAAAACACATTTAGGGATTCAGAACCAGTATAATATACTAAAACACAACTGTATAATGACCACTTTTACTTTGATACTTTAGGTAGTTTTTGCTGATAATACTTGTGTACTCGAAGTATAGTATTTCTATTTTTTACTCGATTAAAGGATATAAGTACTTAAGTACTTGTACTTGTAAGAAAAAGTAATGAAACAGTAAAAGTATAGTAATAGTAAAAGTCCTGCATCAGTTTTTATTATATAACAAAGTATATAATGAATATTTTTACTTTTGATGCTTTAAGTACATTTTACTGATACTACTTTTACTGATCTATACTGTTATACACTTACATAATGTAGAATTATTACTATTAATCCACCCAATGTATCTCAAGTTATCTCCATATGATGTCACATTTGTTTAGTAATCCAAAACAAGAATACTACACTATAGTATTATAACCGTCTGCATAGTAAGCACTTCTAAAACTATAAGTACATTTTGCTATTGTACTTTTATACGAGTAAGATTTTCAATTAAAAAGTATTACTTGTAAAGGAGTGTTTCAACAAGAGTATTTCTACTTGAAAAATGATGGGAGTACTTAACCCAAAACTGCACAGTATCTACCTTTCGACGCAAAGCAGCTTCACAACATCACAAATCTTCAGAGGAGAACGAACTGAATGACTTAAAGACTAGAAACCAACAGGCAGAAATCCAAACAGGACTGAACTCAAAACAGGACTTAAATACACAGAATAACTACAACGCAGGACAGGTGAGGGAACGAGGCACACAGGTGAAACTAATGAAGTAATCAGCTGAGGCCGGAAACAGGAAGTCAGGGTAAAACCCAAAACCTTTCAAAATAAAACAGGACAGGGCACTGGCAAAATCACAATAGTGTTGAATTCTGTGTGGAAATGTATATCACAGCCTAAAGTCAATTGTAACATAAATCCATCACAGTTTACTGTCTTTCATTCATTCAATTACAAAACTAGTAAAAGTACATTTACTCAAGGTTTGAGGTACATGTATTTTACTTGAATATATCCAATTGATGCTACTACATACTTCCATTATTAGAGAGGGAAATTGCTTTCTATCCGACAACATTTATTTTACAGTTTTAGTTATTTTTCTGATGACTATTCAACATAAAATAATATATTTTACTATTCTTACAGGGGTGACACAGTGGGGCAGGGGTTAGTGCTGTTGCCTCACAGCAAGAAGGTTGCAGGTTCAAGACCTCCTGGGTCTGGGACCTTTCTGTGTGGAGTTTGCATGTTCTCCCCGTGTCTGCATAGGTTTTTACCGGGTACTCCGGCTTCCTCCCACAGTCCAAAAACATGCTGAGGTTAATTGGTGACTCTAAATTGCCCGTAGGTGTGAGTTTGTGAGTGAAAGGTGTGTGTGCCCCCCGATTGGCTGGCGACCATCTGGGGTGTATCCCTGTCTCTCGCCGTAACGTGCTGGGATAGGCTCCAGCAGACCCCTGCGACCCTAATGAGGAATAAGCAGGTATAGAAAATGACTGACTGACTGACTATTCTTACAGTGTAAATTGTAGTTTTTTTCATTTCCTTTTATTTTAAAATGTGATATGTGCTTTGTGTTTCTACATAAAACATATTAAATAATCCATCCTTTACTTAAGTATGTTTTCTCCTAAAGTGTTTTCTCTCAGTGTTTTCTCTCATAAGTTGAGAATCAAACTTAATAGACCAGCAGGTAGCCACCCTATAATTAACATAAGAAGAGTTAGGCAAACAAACTCATTTTAAACCCTAGTATCTCTACTTCTACTTTAGTCATGGATGTGAAGACTGTTGACTTCTCTGCTTAGAGACACACGAGGCAGGAATGTAGGATTGTCCTGTTGTACATATCCCAGGTAATGACCATTCAGGGCCGAATCACACGTAACCGGCACCGTCAGAGGATTATAAACCAGACAAGTGCAGGCCTGTGATTGGCAGGACAGATGGAACGCCACGATTCAGAAAATACCCACTGCTCAATACTCATCATGTTTGTGATGTTGTTTTCCTGCCAGTCTGCATCCTCCCATGTCTCTGAAACGCTTTGAACAGGACAGTAAGTGGAGCAATGGGCCGATTCATGCCGCCCGCACCGATCGATAGGAAAACATCCAATGATGATGATCTAGACGTGAATGAAGATGTGCAGGTGAAGGGCCTGAAGAGGCAAACTCCACGTTTTGGTACAAATAGGTGCTTTAGCCCATCTAGTGTGACTGGAATTATCCGACGGTAACGTTTCCTCCTAGAAAACAAGCCACACAGCAACATATTCTGCAATATGAGTAATATGGTGTCATCCAACAATGGTAATTAATAATAGAAATAAATATATATATATATATTGAATTGAATTAATTATACGGAGCAGATAAAAGGAAACCTTCAGTGTATATGTGCTGAACTCAAGTATGATCCTTAATGAAAGATCAAGAAATAGAAAACAGGCAGTAAAAGTAATAGATAGGGATGGTCATGAGGGAAATGAGAGTACTATAGCAGGAATAAAATGTGTTAAAAGAGAGCTTTTATGCCTGAGATGATAATTAGATGGATATTTACCTTGAACGTTAGACAAAAGAGTTTTTGTAATCCTTAAGGTCAGAAGAGCTGCTTTGAACAGGCCCTGAAGACTTGAGAATGTGCCTTTCTGTATGTAAATTACTTGTGCTTGCGTATAGTCTTTGAATTCTATGTTTTCAAAAATACTTATTTACAAGTTAAGGTTCTCAATTAAAAAGGATAAGTACATCTTACTGTGATATTTTTGCTTCGACAGGTAGCTAATATGCAGTGGGCGAGATCATTTATTTAAGGACAAGTGTAAATAACGTCAAAATACTCCTTTATAATTAAATGTTCTGAATTGAAAATCTTTAGTAAAAGTAGAAAAATATTATTAGCAAAATGTACTTCAAGTATGATCAGTAAAAGTACACATTATAGACCTGTAATCTATATTATGATATTGTAGTATATTACAGAATTTGTTATTTTATCCCTAACAAGCACATTTTAATGTTGCAGTTTATCATCGTGAAGCCAAGATGCTTTGAGTAAATTAAGTTGCTATATAATATTTAAGTGCATCATATAATTGTTTAGTACATTCGATATACTGAAAAAAAAAAGAAAAAAGAAAAATTAAAGTTAATTCAAACAGTAAGAATATTTAAATATATTATTTTGTGTGAAACCTGCAAGAGTATTTTTAGTGTTTTAGATCATCAATGTGGAGTGGAGCCGGGAGCCAATTGTAGATACTTTGGGTTGAATAATAGTAAATGTACTGCATCATGTTATAATATATATATATATATATATATATATATATATATATATATATATATATATATATATATATATATATATATATATATATATATATATATATATACACACACATATACGTGTACTATAGGCTTGTTTAATACACTTCATGCAGAAGCTTTTACAAAAACATTTACAATAAAAAAATAATGATAATTTAAACAGTAAGAATATTATATTAAAATAAAATATTTTATATCAATTAGTCATCTGAAAAAATTATGATCCAACTTAATTTAATTGTTTTAATTGATAACATATATGTAAATGAATTACGTTCATTGAAACTAAATTAATAAAATTGAGTAACTTCAAATGGAGTAACATGTTAATTTAATTCCAATTAACTTAATTAAATTGTAATTATTGAAACAAAATTAATAAGTTGTTGTAACTGCAACTCTAAATTTTATTTCAATGAACTTAATTTATTTAAGTGACACCATAAAACAGTTCAATTAAGTTGTTTTTTCTGTGCAGGAAGTGCAATATGTCCCTTGAAATGTAGTGGAGTGGAAGTATAAAGTAGGATAAAATGGAAATACTCAAGTAAAACAAAGCAAACTTTTACTTAAGTACAGCTCTTCAATTAAACACTTACCTACTGAATCCAAAGAACTTTATTTCATGAAAACACAAAGAAATGGACAATCACACAAACATCTGAAAATATATTTCTAGGAACTTGTAACTATTATTATTCTTCTTAAGACAAGCACAAGAGTTTTTTTTTTTTTTTTCTAAAACCTGCATGTGACTGATATGCTGTTTTTCTCTGTTTCTTTCCCCCATCTCTTGTGTTTAATATAGCTCATTTGTTTGCTGGCAGTCCGATATAGCTTCTGAATTTTGCTGAGTCAGTGTTAAACATTAACCGTCAGCAGCGCAGGTATTGCTCCGATTATAGCTGACTCGTTTGTTTTGTTTTGTTTGTTTGCTTTCGTTTCGCAGCATATTTGAACTGTTACTACTTGTACACAGCTGTAGGAGAAAAAAAAAAGAAGAAAAAACGCTGATCAACACGAGCCATAGCATGATGAAAAAAGTGTGAAATTGCAGAACAGGTCTTTGAAATAATTTCATTAGTCTGTTTTAATGCTGTGAAATCCAACATGATTTATGAATCAGGCGCAGACGCTGCTGCCTTATACGCCTATTATGTGTTTGTATGGACATTAAGGGAAAATACACTATATATATATATATATATATATATATATATATATATATATATATACACACACACACACACACACACACACACACACACACACACACACACACACATAATGTGCTTCAGTGGGGATAATGTGCACAGGTGGGCAAACAAGCATCAGTTTTTGTTTTTTTTTCCACCTGCATCAACCTCTCTTTCCGTCTCTCGGTCTCACGCCAACATGCTAAGTACCTCGTCTGTCCATCCATCATACAGGGAGGCAGGTGATTGGACGCCTCGGACTGCTCCTCATAACACTCTCTGCATGGTAACTGTTACCGAGGAGAGAAAATTACCAAACCCACCGAGATACAACCTGCTAAAAATAGCTGTCATCAAAAATCCCCACTGCTTGTTACACACTGTGTGTGGGTGTGTGTGTGTGTGTGTGTGCGTGTGTGTGTGCGTGTTGGGAGGTGAACGAGGGATAAAGCGACAAAAAGAGAGAGAGAGAGAGAGAGAGAGAGAGAGAGAGGTGATGCCTGACAGAAGGAATGATTGACTGAAAGAGCGACTGACACCCTAAATGGCTGACTGATTGTATGATTGATTTACTTACCACCTCCTGTCTTCACTAAGTAAGAAGCATAAATCAGCAACTGCAGCAAAGAGCGACACTTAAAAACTCAGCAGCTTCTCTCACTTTAGCTGCTTTCAGCAGCAGATGCAGGTATTAGGCTCCAAAAGTCAGTTGACTGTTGCAGAAAATAACTTAATGGTCCTGTATTGTTGTTATTTCGGACTACAGAGAAGCTCTGGGTGTTACATAAATACTAAATCTGCAATGATTAGAAGATTAGTTGCCATTACAGTAATCACCAACCGCTTTAATTCAACAACTAATAAATTAATTGTTTCAATAATCAATTGTTTCGTTAGTCATTAGTTGCAGCCCAGTGACAGGCAGGGGTTAGCGCTGTTGCCTCACAGCAAGAAGGTTGCAGGTTCAAGACCTCCTTGGTCCTGGGTCTGGGACCTTTCTGTGTGGAGTTTACATGTTCTCCCCGTGTCTGTGTGGGTTTTCACCAGGTACTCCGGCTTCCTCCCACAGTCCAAAAACATGCTGAGGTTAATTGGAGACTCTAAATTGCCCGTAGGTGTGAATGTGTGAGAAATGCACTGGGATTGGCTCCAGCAGACCCCTGCGACCCTAATGAGGAATATGCAACAATGAAGTATGAAAGAATGAGTTGCAATGATTGATCGATTAGTTGTCAACTATTACAATAATCTCCAACTATTTTGATAAATCAATTAATCAAGTTCATTTTTAAGAGGAACATGCCTAAATTCTCTGGTTCCAGCTTCTCAAATCTGATTATTTTTCTGTTTTTTAGGCTTCTATAGTAGTAAACTGATAATCTTTGGGTAGGGCTGCAACTAATGAATTTTTTGATACTGGATTAATTGATAGATTATTGAAATGATTAATCAATTAGCTGTTTGGTTCTTAAAATGATGTAAAATGTCAATCACTGTTCCCCAGAGTTTAAGATTCATCCTAAAATGTCTTTTTTGTCCAGACCAACAGTCCACAACCCAAAGATTATACTATTTACCCAAAGATTCAGTTTACTATTATAGAAGACTAAAGAAACAAGAAGATTTGAGAAGCTGGAACCAGAGAATTTGGACATTTTCTTCTTAAAAATTACTCAAACCGATTAATTGATTGTCAAAATTCTTGGTGATTAATGTAATAGTTTGCGATTAATAAATTAATCTACCATTGATTTTACCAATAATCAATTGAATAATTAACTGTTCCATGCATCAAACATTCAATCAATGGAAAAATGCACAGAACTTGGAGTCTCTTCTTGTAGTTCCTTATGTCACAACTATACAGTCAACAGCCATTCCAATCAGCCAATCAGAGAAGAGGCTCATTAATATTAACGCTACAGGCCCAAAATCCCCTTATGTTCTGCCTCCAACTGCATAGAGAAGCTCAAGAGAGGGGCTGTAAAAATATATTGAGATGATTTCCGGTACTTAAAACTGCAAATACATCATGGTGGGGATATCAAAACTTCAAATAAAACCCAGAAAAGTGTAAAATATGGGACCTTTAACTGTCCGGCTCTGAAAGCCAAAATTACAAAATAAGGAGGCGTACTTTCATACTTTCAGCTAAATTGCTGTTTTAGCAGGTCATGGCACACTGATAATCAGCAGTTTGGGCAACAATTGTTGGTTTGCCGCATTGCAGACAAACCGGTGGGAGAAATTTGACCTGATGTTAAGGGAATGCAGGAACAAAAAAAAAAAAAAAAAAAATCTAAGAATTGCAAATTGTTACATCAGGTTGAAGATAGAACTTCGGAGAGTTCAAGTTCACTATTTGCTTTTTTTTTTCTGTCCCGAAGATACACAGGGACAAAGAGTTATAACAAACAAGCATATGGGAAACTTAAATCAAACACACACAGATACACACACGCACATGCACGGATCGTTTTCTCAGAGTCCAGAGAAAATTCCATGACGATTCCCTGCCAATAAAACCCAGCTCTTTGAATGAAGCATGTTGCATACTAACAATTCCTCAGTCCACGTTTCCTTTTCCACACACATTTTTGTCAGCACAATATCAATACATATTGGCATGAAGCTGCCGTGTCCTGCTATATTCCCTCCTCTCAGGGAAAGAAAAAAAAATATGCAGCATATTCTGCCAGCTGGAAGCCTTAGTGATTATTTAACTGCTCTCAGCTTAGCTTGGCAGTGCGTGAAGGGAGGATGAGGGAGGAGAGGAGACGGAAAGGGGGAGGAGAGGAGAGGAATTAGCGAGGGATGAGGTACACGTGTGTGATTGTGTTCGCCTGAACTTCTGTGTGCGTGTGTGTGTGGATGCTCTAAATGTGCGAAATTTTACTGAGAACATCCCTGAGCCGGTTTTAGAGCCCCAGATCCGCTTCCCAGGAAGTTTTCCTTCATTCGGGAATGCTGTGACAGGGAATCCGGCTGCAGGGATCAGCCCCCAACATGCAGGATTGTGCTTTTTGTCCCCCACAAACAGTTCTTTCCCCCACCTTCTGTCGTTCACCCTTCCGAAAGGATAATGCAACAAATAATTAACCGAGATTCCGCTGTACTGGAGAGAGCGATTACGCCAAGGATACATGGAAGAATCCTCTCAATATGCTGAGAATAGTAACAAGTGAATTCCTCCAAAGCGAGAATAACATAATCCTATAATTGAGAGGCGATCCAATTTTGTGGTGCTGGATACACTATTGATGTGTTATTGCTCCACCACCAATTCTCCAGATGATATTTCAGTGATTGGCACAATGTTTTCATCCAAAAAAACATGTTGCCAAAGCACATAAACACGAGTAAATAATTAATACGGCCAATACATAAAAAGATGTGATGTAGAACATGGAACGTGGCCATTGATGACACACCGAGATAAAGTAGGAAAGGGGTTATTTTAAACTTGAAAAACAAAGAGAATATTGTGTATTACAGTTTAAACAAAGAAACCGAGTCTCTCTCTGTTTATGGATTCAGGATTTTTGTTTAATCTTATCTGTGTTTCCAAAAGTTTTAGTTCAGATCAGAGAGCTGATGATGTTTCTGAAGTGACTGATGAATGTTAACTTTAATTAATTAATTAACTTTCATTCTGTAATATTTGTACTTTTGATTGCATAGTGTTGCCATATGGCAACGATTATTTTGTCTCAATATTACTAAAAAGCAGTTACATAAAATCAATGATTTACTGTTTAGTTGTAAAAATCCTATCTTTTACTTTGAAGAACAAACAGGAAATCCTGTTGCCGCTTCTTTCTACACAGACTGATGAAAATCTTTTGAATCTCCAGGCCAATAGCGCATCTGTTGCATCAGACCAGAATACCGCGGCTAATTCTTGGCCAAAATTGAAAAAGGCACAAAAATACACAAGTATTGGATTGGTGTTGCCATATGGCAACACTATGCAATAGAGGGTTCACAAATGTTTTTATTGAGATCCTAGAAAGTTCTTTTATAACTTTTTCTAAAAACACTTGACATCGTTGGAAAATTACGTCCGAACATTCTTATAGGAAGGTTGTTTTTTTTATGTTGTTCCAGGAAAACCTTCTTTAGCTAGCTAGCTGCTTTTGCACCATAAAGAAACATGCAAATATGTCTAAATATACCACAACTATGAAAATAATAAACTAGGACAATAGCTAAATAAAGCCCCTTTAAATCCTTCAGAACTGTTACAGCTTATTTAACGAGGCGTAATGTGAATAAACGCAGACTTGTCATGTTGTAGTGTGGAGAAAAAAAAAAAACAGGGAAAAGCACTGTTCTGAAAATATAGTGTTGGTAAATTATATCCTTGTACCCCCAAGGAGGTGTGTGTGTGTTTGTGTGTGTTCGTGTGTGTGCTATATTTACAGACTCTTGCCATCCCTTTGTTCTCGAGAGGGTATTTTGGACTTGAGGACTTTCTGTTGGCCGATCCTCACACTGACCCGTCCTCACTGATTTCAGGGCTAGCGGTTGAAATGGCAAACCTCAAAGGAACCGACTGCTCTGCGTTCTTGAAAGTTACAAAACCAATGTGTGTGTGTGTGTGTGTGTGTGTGTGTGTGTGTGTGTTTGTCTACGCCTGTGTATGTGTGTGTGTCTGAGGATATAAAACAGTAAATAGAACATTTTAACCTCAGTGGGGATGTCTGTAAGTACATTCTTGCTGATTCAGCACTGAGCCGCTGAGTAAAGATGTTGTTGTCTTTCTCAGTGTGTGTGTGTGTGTGTGTTTCTTGTCTCGGTGGAACTGGGTCTTTGAACTCTGCTGCTCTCGCTGCATTTGTGACACACATGTGTGTGTGTGTGTGTGAACGAAAAGCGAGTTTTCCTTCGACACACATAATAAACATTTATTTATGCTTCAATGAAGCATTTAACAAACTACATAGAAAATGTAACATTGCTGAATCAACAATTTAATAAAAAAAAGTCCCAGAACTCTCCCTTCTCTTTCTCATTCCTTTTTCAGCTCAAAGTCTCCATTCACATTCAAGTACAACAGGATTTTCCTCACCATGTATTTAAATAAAACGCACGTGGCGATAACTGGAGTATTTCATAATATAACGACTTCTGGCTAAGGTCAATGGTCGCCATTATGATTTTATATTGTGTAACCATGAGGATCTTGTATATACAGATCACCCATATATATCCTCATAATGTTATTACACAATCCATTACAGGGCTTTACGACCCCAGGCGCTATTAAAAGCTAAATTGGTCTGAGCAGGATAAAAAACAAAAAAAGAAAAAGGAGAAGAAAAGGCCGAGCAGTTAATTCCGGCATGAAGTGAGTTTTCCTGCAGACAGACAGCTAGTCAAACAGCCAGAGAGGGACGTGACGGCACCAACACTTCATTTAAATCCGGGCTCTGATTTGATTCCCTTCCACATGGTCCATTATTTTTTCATCCTCAGCTCGCAGCTTTTTAATGAGCGTCTTCATCGCTGTGGGCGACAGATATCTTTCCGCTCCGGTGCACATTATAGAGCCAACGCCCTCTGTCCTCGTTCTCCCGCTTCCTCACTTCCTCAGACAGTTGCCGAGTCTACGTCCGTCCAATTTGCGAGACACTTTAAGTGATACGTTGCCGCCTCTCGCCACTGTTGGATGCATCCTCTTCTCTTCTGACGCCCACTCCACCTTCTCTCATGTCTTCTCTCCGTCTGCACTTCTCATCTCAGTGTTTTCCTTCTCCATGTCTGCTCCCGGTCCTTCGTGGCTATTTTCTTACAGCACACACAGTGGAAATTCATATAGGAAATGCATGAGGATCTATGAATAGAACAGTTCCTGTGTTGTTGCTGAGGAAACCTGTTAAAATCAACCTGATTTACACGTTTAATTGATCACATGGCCAAATATTGGTCACATCTTGTATTGATTACATGTATTGGACATGTATTGATCATGTGTTGTATTAATCATGTGATGATCACATGTTGTATTGGTCACCTATTGTATTGAACATGTGTTGTATTGATAACATATTGTATTGATCATGTTGATCATGTGTTGTGTTTCTGCAGATAAGCCAAACAACATTTGACATATGGATCCTATCTATGCTACTGAACAAGTGCATATTTTCACAAATACTATTTCATGGTGTGACAACAGTCACTTCACTGATAAAACACTTATCACAGCACGGAGACATAAAGTGCTTCACAAGGCAGAGAGAAATATAAGATGCAATATGAAAACAGGCAAAGACAACAAAGAAAGACCACAATTAATTAAGACAAAAGAAAATCCTGCTTGTACAGCTATGCTTTCCAATAGAGCTGCAACAATGAGTCAATTAATCGATTAGCAGCCAACTATTATTTTGATTAAGATTTAATTCATTTTTAAGAAGAAAATGCCAAATTCTCTCATTCCAGCTTCTCAAATCTGATTATTTTCTGCTTTATTTAGTCTTCTGTAATTCTGTAAAACTAATTGATAGATTAATCAACTGTTAAAATAGTTGTTAGTTGAAGCCCTACTTTCTATCTGTGGTGTCATTGTTAATGTAGATTGTGACCTAGAACAACAAGTAATTGGCTCAAACAGGCTCCGCCCACTGCTTCTTTAAGCCATCACCATCAACGTCGTCTCCACTACATCACCACATGTAAAACTTTGGCATTCAATGTAGGCCTCATCTCATCAATATCTACATCATCAATACAATAAGAAAATAGTTCAATATAACGATAGTTTCAAAAGAATCCAACGCTGCTTTTCCTTGCCTCATAAAAAAAACATCATATTTTGTATGATAATGGATTGATTAGTGAATCAAACAGCCAATTGTTTAACAGACAAATCAAGTTCAATATAAAGTGCTCATATTCATCTTTTTTCCCCTAGTTCTTTATTAAAATAATTAAAAATAATCAGTGATCATTGTTTTTGACTACTCTACATTTGCATATTAAAAGAAGGTCATTAGGCATGAAATTCTACCAAAGAAAATCATCAATGATTATTGATGAGCATAAACTGTTTATGTTTCTCCCTGGAGCTGAAACTTAACTGAAAAAAATATATAGACATACATTATATGTGTGAGTGTGTATATATATATATATATATATATATATATATATATATATATATATATATATATATAGTGTATGTTTGCACAACTCCAATAATCTAAAATCTGCCAACTAGTTTTATATTAACAAAAGATGAAACATGGACGTGACAGTTAATGCACCTGTAAAAAAAAATGAAAATAATCATCACACATATTTTCCTCAGCATCTCAGTCTTTCGTTTCATTGTTTTCCAGCTTTTTACTGTTTTAAATTCATCCTCATCACGTTTATCATCGTCCTTCAGACGCAGCAGGCACCTGTCGGACCAACTGTCCAATTGCTGCCTAGCATCAAACAGCTGCAGCAGTCAAAGGTAACAACAAGCTGAACAGCGGAACATTTACTGTAGCAGCTAAAGAGCCAGATATTTCCCTGGGGAGCAGTTTGTAGAGCAGTTCTGAGATAACAGGAGAGTAAATATTAAATGCAAATTCATCAGGTGGCCAGAAAAACGACTGCACTGCATGTGATGGATGTTTAAATCAGCAACTATTTGCTGACACCTTTGCCATATCTACTCCATATGAGGTGATATGTAAATCTTATGTATGCAGCTTTTTTCTGCTGCACATATAAATGCAACGGTTTAAAGCTGCATTCTTTTTGTATTTTACATTTTTGGCCACATGGGGGTAGCATAAGCTGAAAATAGCGACCAAACAGTCACGTGCACATGCATTTCCAGCTATTTTGGAGTCATGTTTCTGACATGATAGCAACATTTTGGACTCCAAGGAATAAAATGATTGCTCTAAAAACTTCAGCGTATAACATTTACATGTACTGTAAATTTGACCTGGGCCTTAACTTACTCAAGTACATCGAGGCCCAGGCCTTTATTGGAAGAAAGCCAAAATTAGAGACATCCCTGAGACATCCCTCTATTTCTATTTGAGCAAAACGGACTACTAGTCAAATGAAGAAAAAATAAACTTTATTTGAACCTATAAAATACTGAGTTAAATTTAATTTATTTAATTTAAAAAGTACATATATTTATGTATATATATATTGGTAATTTATTTTTCAGGCTAAATTCTAGTGTGGAAATATCGAAACGAAATTGCCAAGAAACGAAATTGCCAAGAAGTGCAAACATAATTGACATTATGGGATGAAATGATATATATATATATATATATATATATATATATATATATATATATATATATATATATATATATATATATATATATATATATATATATATATATATATATATATATATATATATGTGCTATGATATATATGACATCGTTTGATTAGTAAATCTGACCCATTTTGGTGCAGCATTTTTCTGTTTGCAGTTTAAACTACTTTAGAGTTTAGTCCAGTGGTTCCCATACTACGGTTGGGGCCCATCTAAAGGGTCAGCAGATAAATGTGAGGGGTCATAAGATGATTAATGGGAGAGAAAAGAAGAACAAACAAAGTTCTGATTCACTAAACTGTTCTCACTTTCAGGACATTTTCTCTAATCTTTGATTTTTGGTGAGATATTGGAACATTTATTGAAATGAAACCATGTGAGAAGTTTGGAGGGGAAAAAAAAATCTATTAATGGAAGCTGTTAATAAGATAAGCATAGACGTGCTAAATATGAGCTGATTACAAATTGCTGTTTGTAAGACGTCAAAGACTCAAAGGTTGAAACCACTGGTTCCATCTTATATTCATAATTATATTTTCATAACTGGATTAAGTTTTATATATATATATATATATATATATATATATATATATATATATATATATATATATATATATATATATATATATATATATATATATATATATATATATATATATATATATATAAATTATAATGAACATGTGTGTAATCAATAAAAATGACTGGTACGTCATTTACTATACTCTAATAAATGTCTAACATAACTCAATTTTGTATAACTTTATTCTGATGGAAAGATTAATATTTGTTTACTATTAAATTATAGAGAAGGGGTGGGATGAAATAAGTTTATACTTCCTCCCACTCCCAAATGGTGTAAATTGTTGATCACTGTTTCCCAAAGCTGAAGTTTCAACATAAAATGTGTTTTTTGTCCACCACCCAAAGATCATCAATTTACTCTTATAGAAAACTAAAGGAACCAAAAAATCATCTTCTTAAAAATGACTCAAATTGATTAATCGACTATCAAAATAGTTGGCGATTAATGTAATCGTCGGCTAATTGATTAATTGTTGCAGCTCTAGTTCACTAACGACAGTATGATTAACATGTTTAAAATAAAATGTTACTACTACTAAACGTCTTGTAGTTTAAACGCTTGTTATATTATCTACTGAGTCAAATCTGCATCTTTATCTAACTAAACTAACTGAAGGTAGTTTAGTCAAAGGTACAATATTCCTCTGAAATGTAAAGTATGAAGTAGCATTAAATAGAAGTAAAACTCAAGTAAATGTACTTCATTACTGTGTTTATGCTTTTTTGCTCAAACTTAAATGTCTGTTTCTTCATAAATCGAGCAGCGTTCGCGATTGAACCAAAACAACATGCTGAAAGGCTCAAAAAAAGCCAACAGACTGGTGAATTGACTGAGAATCTGTCATTACGAGCTTCTCCTTTCACAACCGAGTGCAGTAATTACATCCATTGTTAAAGCCCTAGCGCTGAACTAAAGTCCGGCGCCGTTGCTTTTAATAAAAAACATTATTAAATATTGACAAATGCAGCTTTAAGGGATCGACGACAGACAATATTCTGCTGAGATTGCATCGATTGATGAACAGACTGCAGGACTGGATGATCGTTTACCCATTTAGACATTCATAGACATAGTCTGTAAAGTATATTCAACAGTATTTTCAGTCTTCTTTGCTTGCCTTTGTTTCACTCTGTCCTCCCCCTGCCTCCTTGTTTATTAGTCACAGTCTATGGCCTCAGGGTCAGTTTGCTCTATTCTTTATTTCCTGTTCTCCTGCCGGCTTCTACCTGTCATTCCCTGCCTTCCTCCCTCCCTCTCTCCCTCTTTCCCTCCTCACTTGGTCATTTCCTTCTCGACTTCATCTCCGTCTTGTCAGGCCCTCGTCTCCTCTGCACTTTCCATAATTGCGCGTCGTGTCGGGGTCACCGTGCCATCGTGACTATCAGGATATTCTCTCAGGAAATTCTCTCTTTGTCTGCTCGTCTTTTTCCTCGCTGAACTCCTTCACCTAACCCCCTTTCCAGCACCGGCAATTCTAATTTGTTTCGTCGCTCCATTCCTCTCCATTCCTCTCTCTACACACACACACACACACACACACACACACATATATATATATATATATATATATATATATATATATATATATATATATATATAGAGAGAGAGAGAGAGAGAGAGAGAGAGAGAGAGGATATACATGCGCACACACATTTCTTTCTGTTGTGTCGATTAGTCAGAGTTGAAGGCCTCGAGTCTCTAGCTGATGGACACATTTGTCTGCTCAGCAATCTGCTGCTGTGCCAGAAGGAGCACACATATACACACACACACACACACACATGCATACACACACATACAAGCACACACACACACACCTAATCTGCACCTATGTTGAAGAGGAACCAATCATAACTAATGCCTGAGGTAACCTACTTTTATTAGCTATCTCTGAATTGTGATTCTCATGATTACACACACACGCGCGCACACACACACACACACACACACACACACACACATAGATCGATATACAGTGAGTCTGCCAGTGAGTTCAGACACCCTGGGCATTATCTGAAATCTTGTTCCAAACTATTACCTGGATGAAAAATGTTTCCTCAGCTGCCGTCTGAGGCAAAACGTCCATCAAACGGCATCACGTCTGTTAACGTTCTGATCTGAAACATGAAAACCTCCTTCCACAAAGAAACAGGGATTTGCATGGCGGTATTATAATTTAATTTTGGACAAGCGGCTTTTCTTTGGTCTACGAATGTGTGAGAGTGGAGATTAACTCACTGATAAATGTTTGATTTGAACCATCCTGCAGTAAAGCGATGATACTGTCAGGATGTCCGTTTTTTAAAGCAGAACGACACAATATTCTCAAGATATAGAACCCCATCGTGTTAATGTACATACATTTTGCATACATTATATCAACAGAAAGTTACTCTTTTATGTTATGTCGCTTCAGTTTTTATGCATCATCGCACCTTTTCAGACAATCACACAGTCTCTTTTAAAGGTAGAGTATGTTCATTTTTAACTTTTTTAACACGAATTAACTCTTGCTTACTGTAAATGATATCTAGATCATCTGAAAAAAACAGCTCATTCAAACGTGATAAAAAAACAATAGATGTTTTTTGGATTTAATTATATACTAATTAAAATGACCAATTATGAATGCTATATCCCATTTCTACCAAGCTAGTTGCCGCAAAAATCTAAATGTTTATAATAACTATAAAAATTAACCGATAATAAGCAGAACAAAACAACATTTCATAAGAATGTGTCGAGTATTCATTCATGTGTGGTTAATGACTTGTTTATTTCATCTTGTTAATTGTATTCATTTGATATTGAACTCTTTGTTAGTCCACAAAAACACTACACCGCTGTTGGTCGATTTCCCTCAGAGGATTCTTTTATTTTGAAGGAATCTAAAGCTTGTCCATCAGCACAATATATAAGACACATTATTATACAACCTATATCTGCTATTCCACACTATTTATAAAGACTCTGCCGCAGCAGCTGCCTGTGATTGATAGAAGCAAGACAGAGACTCTTTTTGATGACTACCACCGTGTGTTGATACGCCTGCGATATCTCTCGGGAGTCTACGTGTGCGGCGCAGTTGACTGGAGAAAATAACACCCGGGAAACAAGCTTCCTTGCCATTTCTTGTGGAAGTCAGAGAAATAAAGCAGGAAAAAAAGGGAAGTGGAAAATCAAACATTCTGGCTGTGGGTGGTGAACGTCTGCTGCGGTTTTCGTACATTTCCTCTGGTCCATCCCGTGAGGAGAAGGGGAGGTTTGTCTGAATCAACATGTTTTTAAGGTGGGGATGTGAGAAACTGGGACAGTGGTAGCACTGCTGATGTCTCTGGGCTCAGCGAGCTACACACACACACACACACACACACACTAGAGAAGATTCTCATGCACCCTTGGGAAGCTCCGCTTTCAAAATGCTTTCAAGTGGTGCTATGTCAAATCTCCATATACATTATAACCAGAATTTATATAAAAAGGCGGCATTTACTTAAATGTTGTCACATAAGCACCAAACAGAGTAGAAGTGGCTTGATTCATTCGACCCTGTGACACAAAATCTCCACACACACACACACGCGTGCGCACAGTACAAAAACACATGATGGGCAATTCTTGGATGAGGTCTATTATGTCTTTATTCATAGCATGAATAATGACTGTTCTCCTTTATCACAGACGTGTAAAGGATGTTGTTTAGTTGATGGAAGTTTATTGTTGAAACAGTCCAGGTAAAACATCTTTTACATTTATGTTATTAACTACAGTTGCTCGTTACTAGTGATGTCAGTAGTGACTGAGTCAGAAATTATGAAAGAAACTAGTATATTTTTAAAAGCTCCAGTTTGTGTAAGAATTCTGCCCCCACCTTCATCCCCTCAAACAGAATTTAAAGTACATGTTCAATTATTCATGATGAATCTGAATGTTATAATGAATTGGGCACTTAATACAATACATTATGAAAGAGTGAACACAAATTTTAACAATTTTAATGTTGCTGTGGGAAAACATGCAGCAATAGTCTGGAGACTTTATTGAAAATACCTTATTTCCGGTTGCAAAAGGAAATGCTTTTATTTTGAAGTAGGGTTGTAACAAATTAAAACGATTAATTGATTATTTGTTCATAATTATTGCAGCTCTCGTGTTCACAACTTGTTTCTGGTGCCCTTGAGCAGCCTACAAATAATTTAATTCAAGTTTTGTCTATATAAAGCAGCAAAAAAGCCTCATTTTCTTCTTTAAAATGACTCAAATTGATTAATTGATCATCAATATAGTTGGTGATTAATGTCATAGTTGGCAACTAATCGATTAATTGATTAATCAACTAATTGTTGCAGCTCTATATGACGCAAATTATCTTTATTTCTAGCCAGTTTGATATCAAACCAATGTTTAGCTATCCTAATCAAATGTAATAATTGGTATTTTAAATAGACAGGTTATCATTGTCTAAATGAAATTTCAACATTTAAAAATTAATTTAAAAAATGAAATTTAAAAATTTGAGATAATCAGTTTAGTATTATAGAAGACTAAAGAAACCAGGGGGAAAAAAATCTGATTTGAGAAGCTGGAACCAGAGAATTTAGACATTTTCTTTGTAAAAATGACTCAAATCGATTAACGGATTATCAGAATCGTTGCCAGTTAATGTAATAGTTGGCAACTAATTGTCACTCGCCAAAAAAGTGTATGTTCAGGAAGTTTCTCTCTCTCTCCTTTTGTAAGTTGTGCCATTTTTGAGGAAAATAAATTATCTGTTTAAACAACGCATGGACGTTGAGATGAAACTTGAAAAACAGCATCAATTACAGTAATGCGCCACATTTTTTGGCAGTAACTGTAGCGCTGTTATAAAGACGGGAAGTCATCAATTAGATTATTCCTTTCTGAAAAAAATAAACGCTGTTATCCTCGTCACTGCAGACAAAACAAAGACCTTAGTCTTGTTGAAAAGAAAATTGTAGGATTTTATGAATCATGAGCCTGACAGGTAGAATAATTTGATTGGCGTCTGAGTGTTTGGAGAATGATCCCAGTCAAAAAATCAAGCCTATTAGGTGCTTGATTGCATTAGATATGCAAATGTGGCCCATCTGGAGCCGATCCGTGACACCTGTGGGTCTCCGAGGTCCTGCTGCGACAAACCGGAGAGGTGTGATTTTAATGATGTGCTCCAATATGAAGGAGACCCTCGTTCATTACAGTTACACTGCATTAGTGTTGTAATTCCACATGAAAAAAAAGCCTCTGGAAACATACCTGGGGAGGCCGAAGAATAGCTTTTAATCATAACAGGCTATTTGAGAGTTAAGGAGAGTGAACAATTATAATAATTAGTGTCCCTCATGCATGTTGGTCAGCCTGTTTTGAAAAGTGTGGATGAAGACATTTTATTATAGTTTTTAATATTTGTAAATGTCCAAGTTCAGACAGAAGTTTAACTGTAAAGTGAGGTAAAAGGCATTAGTGCTGTAATATTAGCGGCTTATGTTCTAAAAATAATAACAATTTAACTGCTGCATGATATTTTTTCCACTCGTAGGAGTAAGAAAGGATGTAAGTATACAAACCATTATATTTTAATTTAATTATGACAAATTCAGGATTGTCCACGAAATAATTAACATTTCAACAGCATTTTTTGTTTTTTTAGTCTGAGCTTTTCTACTCTTATTTTAATTAAAAGTTGAAAGAAAAAGAAAACAAGAATATGATATATATTAAGAATATGAATATAAGAATATAAGAATATGAATATATTAAAAGAAAACATTAGAATATGATCAAATATACAGGGCCTGTTTTTCTGTTTCTCATCCAAATACATCACTGTGCTTCATTTCTCTCTATATAAAACAGACTCAACTGTTTCAAAATGTTTGGATGTTTTTATCACAGAGTCACACAGTGTTGTCATAGATTTCATATTGAACATTATTTTTTTTTCTATTCTGGATAATGTAACATTTCTCCTTGACCAAAGACAACCTTCACCTCAATTAGTGCGATGGCTTCACATTCATCACTCAGGTAGAAGAGTAGATTCTAGGGTTTCTATAGAAGTATCAACTCAAGCTTTTCTACTCGAATAAAATGTATGTAAAGGTTCTGCTTTCCAAACTACTTAAAGCATAAGAGTAAAAAATCCTAATGAAAAAAAAATCAGCTGCCTTTCAGTCAAAATATATGAGCTGTGATCACTTTTTGGCAGAGATATTGCACTTAATGTGTTGTATTGTCCCTTTGAAAGCATTTGAACAAATAAAAAACTAATTGTTCTAATCTCTCCTTTCTTCCATTATCCTTAGGCACAAATAAAACCAGAATAATGTTTTAATGACAGTTTTGTTTATGAGATTTTACCTCTAGGTTTTATCTGCACTTCTTTTTTGACAACTACTTATGGTGCTAAGATTTTTGATGTCAAGAGTGAGTGGGTGAACTCAAATCTATTAAATATAACACCCAAGAATGAAAACAAGTGATTTTATTTCCCAATATATGAGCTGTCATCACTTTTTTGTGAAAAGAAAGAAAATGGGTTGTATTGTCCTTTATAATGTAGTAACAAGGATATTTTTTTTTTTAAATCCACGTACAAAGTACAGATAAAGTATACATGCTCAAAACTGTAGTACTTATACTTAGTTAATTGACACCTTTGTCCCAGTCACACCTCTATTTGGACATTTGTGTGCAAGGTGTCTCATAAAAGCACGAAAATGATCAGAGAGAACATCAACATCAATGACACAACAACCTTAGAAATGTTCAGAGCCTGTGAGATGATTAAATCCAGAATCACATGCTGTGTACGTCGTCATCAAGGACACAATAACACACTCCTGTAGCGATTCTGATATTAAAATCACTTCAAAATCAATCCAGATTACAAAGACAAACTCATAAGGACCGCCTGTAAATATTTAGGAGAAGATCAATTCAGCTGAAGTGACTGTTTTATTCTAAAGAAAAAGCTAAATTTCCATACAACATGTGTTTGCATTGCAGAGAATCATTAACATCTTTCTTTTTGTTGCCTCGCTCATTAAAATCGAGTTGAGACCGTGTGAGAACAGCTGCACTGTTATTTCACTCTAATCAAGTTTCACTTAAAAACATAAAACCAGGACTGTGCTTGATGATGAAATCACTGATTAAAAATGTTTTTCCTGCCAAAGAGCTTAGATTTTATGAAGCTCGATTCAGAGTGTTACCTGTTTAATGTTTGGGGACAGGCTGTCAACGCTAAATTTGATTAATCTACAGTTGGGTTTCCTGTTTCTGAGCAGATTCTCAATTCTTACAGGGACTGAGGAAGCTTTGGTTTGTCCTGGGGGGGAGAAAAAAAAAAAATATATATATATATATATATATATATATATATATATATATATATATATATATATTTATATATATATATATATATAGAGAGAGAGAGAGAGAGAGAGAGAGAGAGAGAATGTTATATTGTGCACAAATATCTGGACCTGCTGTGAAAAAGGGAGGATAAGAGATAGAGAATTCCAGGTTTCTGAGATGTGAACGTTCAAGCAATTGATTCCTTCACTCCTTAGTGACACCTAAAAACACATTGTTTAATGAAATATTGTTAATCCAATTAAAACCAGACTTTTAAAAATAAAATATCTTGTTTTTGGTAAAATTAGTCCAATATTGAGTATAATTACCTTAAACGACGTATCTTAAGTAAGTTTTTTCTGGAATATAGTTAATTTAGTCCTGTTTTCTTAAAATAAGATTAACTTGTTTGACTTGTATTAATAGTATTAATCATTATATTATTTATAATTATTATTATTTTTGAGTTTTTATCAAAAAACTTGAAATAAGTAAATTTACTATAGCTTCATTGTCCTTGTCCCAATCCACATGTACAGGGGGAGCAATCAATTTATTGATGGAGTCAAATATCTTGTATTTAGTTCAATTAGTCCAATATTAAGTAGAATTATCTTAATTTATCTTATTTCATATGTAGATTAATTTTCCTGTGTTCATGTTTTTTGATTTTGATAAAAAAAAAAAAAATCTAAAATATGATATAAAAAATGTAATTAAATTAATTTAATTAAAATTAAATAAAAAGTCAAACAATTTAATTAGGAAAATAAGACTAATTCTCTCCTTAACTCTAGTAAGTAAAGTATGATCAGCTTCAAAACTGACCAATTTGTGAATTTCGCCATATTCTAAATGTTTTCAAAGTCTCACGTTTTCGGGAAGTTTTAGAAAAACTTTTATTATTCGAAGTGAGTTTGTGCTGAAAATAAAAATGTGAGAAAGTTTGGAATCACTGTTTAATGTTGCTGAAATGTAGAAAAATAGACGAGCATGACACAATCACCAAACTTCCTTCCTTGGCCTCAGTCCCCAGGTGGTTCAGAGTGTTAAACGTTAACGTTTCTCTGTTATTTTTATCTTGTTTGGATTTTGTTCCTTCGGCAGATGGAACAGATTGGTGAAGGAAGTAAAATAGAGTAGGGATCAATCATTTTACTCCTGATTTGTTAAAGTAAATATCTGCCTTAACTACATAACAATCACACTAAAACACCCTAAACATGTCTTTCTGCAACACTAACCGAGCACCAACCTATCGGATGTTAAGAGGTTAAACAGATGTCTGAAACACCATCTGAGAAAAAGTTGTCAATAAAGTTCACTGAAGACAGAGACAGAGCCACTAATGAACACCTCAGCATTCTAGGAGCTGTCTGTGTCCAACAGGTCAATAAAGTCTCATCTAAGGACTTTTCACAACATCTGTGGGCAAACGATGCATCAGAGTCATATGTGAAGACACAATATGCAGGATTCCTAGTCATGTCAACAATTAGTTGATTAGTAAACTATTTTAAAAGCGATCAATTGATTTGAGTTCTTTTTAAGAAGAAAATGTCCAGATTCCCTGGTTCCACCTTGTTAAATCTGATTATTTCCTTTTTTTTAATCTTCTAGGCCAGATTTTACATTAATCACCATGTATTTTGATGAAGAAAATGTACAAATTCTCTGTTTCCAGCTCCTCAAATCTGATTATTTTCTGATTTCTTTAGTCTTCTACAATAGTAAACCAATAATCCTTGCACTGTGGACACTTGGTCTGGACAAAAAATTACATTTTAGGTTGATACTTCAACTTTGGGACACAGTGATTAACATTTTACACCATTTCATGAACCAAACAATGAATTGATTAATCGTTTCAATAATCTATAGATTAATCGACTATCAAAATAGTTGTTAGTTGCAAGAAATGCATCTTCTAATCAGAGTTTGAGGCCCAGTCTATCCCTGTAACCTTTTCCTTCCTGATTTACTCTCAACCTTTTCTTTGCTGTGTGAAGATGAAGTTTCTCCAGCTGACGGAGCTTCAGGGTCCTGTAACAACACAGCAAATCTGTTCTGCAGTTGTACTCTTGGATGCTGGAGGTTCGTTATTTGTTATTGTTAGCTGTTAAAGTGACGCTGCGCCTGGATGATAATACAGGAAGGACAGTCACATCACACATCACAGATCTCAGGGCTGTGCCTGTTACTCGTCCGCCCGTTTCACAGGGAAATGATTTACTTTCAGGCTTGGCTCCAACACAGATCCAGGGAGGACTGCTCCTGTTTCTTTGCAGTCTTGTTAATGCTAATTAGCTTTGTGTTAGCATGCTCTTGGCCACTGTTTTGAGTCCCTGCTCCCACATAATCTATTCACTTCCATGTTCACTTTTAACGGGTGGATGTTTTAGTTTCCAGCGCTGCAGTTTTCTTGCATGTTTGTGGTGCAGGGGGCATTTTGCAATTGCTTATTTTATCATCCCACTGATTTATAAATATCCAGGAATTGCTGTTCATAATTTCTAGCAGAAAAAAAAAACACAAATATCAGCAAAAGAAGGCAAGAGCAAGCAGAAAAGTGTCTGCAGTGCAGGAAAGGTCCCAAATCAGGTTTTATTTGAAGGTTTGATGCCCCAAACATGATATAACTGCAATTTAAAGAACAAAAAATCAGGTCAGTGCTGAAGATCCATAAAGCAAAAGGTTGACTTTGGTCTGTCTCATCTATATTCAGGAGCCTCTCTTCTGATTGGAAGGTTGAACAAAGTGGGTGTGGCAATTGAGGCAAGTAAGTCATGCTAGGTGACTCTATCAAGGAGGTGGATCTGGCTCCATGTAAATGTACCTCAATGGTGGCCATATTGGTAAGATCAAATCTGGATCACTAACCGCAACAAACTGTCCAGACAGAAAAATTCATGACTCCAATTTCTAAATTGTTTGGTTCATTCCATATGTTATTAGCCCAATTATGATAGAGGACAATTGAATATTTTGAAATTGCAGCCTCTAATTGTTATCAGAATATTATTCACTGTAAAAAAGTTTTTTTTTTTTGTTTATGTGAAGGTTCTTCTATTGTGATTGTGTATCAAACATTTATTTTTTGTATGTATATAGTAATTACTTTAACTTATTTTTAGTTTGCAATACTTTTACATGAAATCCCAGTTATAATTATCAGTAATTATAAATATCTAGTGTCATAACAACATTGCTGACGTTTATAACAAATCAAGCAGATTGAAATCTGTTGAAGATTGAGTATGTTATGGTTATTTTAATAGTTTATCCAACCATAGGCTTAATTCTCTAAGGGGGACCGACACAAGATGGCCGTCATGTGTAGACGCCATTGGGTGAATGTCCAATAGGGATTTATGGCCTCTACAGGCAGAAGCAGCTACACTACTCCATGACATCACAAAGTCAAGGAAGTACAAACAAGCCATTAAGCAATTCTGCAGTTTTTCTAAGTGTTGAATGGGACAGTTTTTATAAATCATCTTATCTAGAGTCAAGAAAGTGTCTCCTTGCATGATATGTGACCTTAAAACTGAATATTCAGTCCACAAATATAATATATTTAAAAGGAGTTAAGTTATATAACACTACCTGTGGAATGAAGATGCTAATTTTCTCCTCTCGAACTGAAATAAATGCTGTTGCATGTCACTGGCTGATAAAAGAAGCATTATTTTACTGATATATTACATTTAGCTCCTTAATACTCTGTAATAAATCATGTTCTGATTGATATTTTTAATATCGTTGTCTTCTAACATGCTCCAGTGTGCGGATAATTCGTGTCAGTCATTATTATTTGATTTTCTATATTATTTAATAAAAAATATATGTTATGTGTCATTTTGATTCTACTTGAAAGCTTCTTTTCCCTCTGATGTTCTCCGCCAGGAAAAATTATTGGCGCTGTCTGTCAATGCGAGTGTGTTTTGTTAAGGACGGCTTTGTGAATAAATGTAACAGCATGAATAATCAATTTAATGAGTCTTTGGATTGGTGCTGAGAATCATCTGATGCATATTATGAATTATTATTATTATGCAGATTCATTCTGGAGGAATAAAATGGTCCTGTGTGTGACTCTGTGTAGGCCTACGTCCCTACACACAATCATATCATCAAACCGGCACCAACCGGGCCATAAACATGACCCGTTTTCCCCGCTCGCCTCTATTCTTCTAGATGAGTTGAACAGGTCGTCTGCTTATAGTCGGTGTGAAATGAGCTGAGCTAAAGTGGTTTTGCTTGGGCGGTTACGCCTGAACCTGAGAGAGAGAAACGAATGGCTGCTTGGTGTTTTACTGGACTGGAGATAGAAAATACAGCTCCAATGTGGACAGGAGGATTCAGACTAACGTGCGTATGTGTGTGCGCTCGGGTATATTTTAAGAAAATATATTACCCTAGAAAATAACATTCGGTATGCTCCACATGCTCCGTCCTTCAGTAAATCTCTAACATTAAACAAGTAGAAACAGAAACATATATAGGACTCCAGAAGCATTTGACATAACTCAAAAGCCAAAACACAACCGTGTACACTCAAAAAAATAAGATACGAAATGTAGTTATGACATAAATTACATTGCCATAACTCACTAATGTATGAAGTAAATAATAGTTTTCATTTCTATAAATCTACTGTTATTTTGGACTTAAGTAACATAATTATGTTGACAATTTCTGCACAATAGTTCAATAAATTCAAATTATCACCTCAGTTCATATTAGACATGAAACAATAACAAATAATCAAACTTCTTTGACATAAAAGCTGTCATGGTAACATGGCTATTAAATAAAGCTGAAATAATTAGTTGGTTAATTGATTAGTTCAACAATTTTGAGTAATTTTTAAGAAGAAAATGTCCAAATTCTCTGGTTTCAGCGTCTTGAATCTGATTTTTTTTTTTTTCTAGTTTCTTTAGTCTTCTATAATAGTAAACTGAGCACCTCTGGGTTGTGGAATGTTCAATAGTCAATAGATTATAATAATAGTTAGTTAGTTGCAGCCCGACTTGAGTGGATATGTGACAGAAGAAATTTGAGGTTAAGTGCAAATCACTTGGGCTTTATTCAGATGCACAAAAACAGTCAAAGCACCAAAAGGCACCTGCAACTGCTTTTACGACTACAGTATTTTACTATCAACAACATCTGCGATTGTGGAATTTTTGCCCCAGCAAACTAGCCTTGCAGGGAAGTCACAGTGCCCTCTGTTGTAAATCTGGAGGAACACATAGGCTGTTAAAATAGCTGCACAAAAAAATGCTAATTTGCTCGTCGACCTTCCAAGTTCCGATTATGTAGTAAATCTCCTACCAAGACGGGATTAGGTGCAATAAAACCACAGCAATATCTCGACAGCAGGTTAAAACTGACCGAGAGGTATAGCGTGCTTTTCAGAACAGATCAATCAGTAAAGATGATTGACAGGCAGGTGCACGATTCACAGAAATGAAACCATGAACCTACAAATAATGGGAAAAGGTTATTGTGTGTGTAACAGGAAGAGAGATCTTTACTTATGACTTCATTTAGCACTTAATTTAACCTGCAGATCGTACACACACCTGATGAAACCGAGCCGCATCACAGTTCTAAGCATTATTTGAGGAGCTTAAAGTTTAATTGCGTTTACTCTGAAGAATTTCATTCTGTCCTTTTCATAATTACATTTTTTTTCCATTGTCAAACAGTACTGAGTATTATTTCTTTCAAAGTGTGGGCGACTTGTGTGATTTGGTGCTGAATTTGACACATTAAGGGGAAAAAAAGGGTTTTATTACAGAGAAGTGTAATTCATGAACATAGCAGCAGTATTTCATGTGTTTGTGAGCCATAAAAAAAAGATCTCATTAACATTGTGAATTACTCATTATTATTCTATTTACAATCCTTATTCCTGGCCTAAACTGTATTTTTAACCTTTTTTCAATAAAGGTTTTCTTATCTTAAATATCCAACTCAAATCTCAAATAACATGACATGTGACAGATATCATGATTCTATAAATAATACCGTATACTGTCTGTACATATACCACCAAGTACTATTTTAGTTTTGGTGTGTAAATCTGCTGCAGAGCTCACACCGCAGGGTGCAGTGAGAACTAAAACAGACAGCTCTGACTTTTCGATCCACGGATGTTTATTGAAGTTGTTTATGGTTGTTTTGTGTTGCTCACATAACTTCAAGAAGTCGGAAAAATGGGGAAATGAAACGGTAAAAAGTCTGATGGTGACAGCGCGTGACGCACGTCAAGACGCAACTTGACAAACTCCAGCACGCCAGCTGGAGGCTTTTTAAAGGGAGACGGCACTTTAGAGGTAAATGTTTACCAGGTTTCATTCTGTTTCTTGTATTTATGTATTGAATCGGAACAGTGCACATTAATCAGCATTTCGAAATTTCACCATCGTTTGACTTCACATAATGCTCCTGGTATTTATCCGAGTATTCATGCTGAAAATGCTCTTTATAGATATTTCAGTCCAGGACTAAAGTGATGAACTGTTCCACCCACACTTCCATCCCCAGAGTCTCTCAATTTCATCAGATGAAAAAAAAAATACAAAAAAAAAAAATAAGTAACTAAAGACTTTCTGGTGGATACATGTTGTTTTCATTCCCAGTGAATCATATTCTCCCTTTTTATGCACCTCCAGTGTAAAATAGAGACATGAAAGGAATCGTTCAGGTGTCAAATATCTAAGCACTTTCTTACCTTAATTAAGTAGAATTTTTGTGAATCAATACTTAGAGTAATTTTCCAGCTGATGTTTTATTTCCACTCTTTATATTTTCATGCAATTACAGTACCCTCATTTTCTACTGTTGCATTTTAATAATATTAATTTGACTCCTTTTTCATTCCAACTTAATTCCATGACCTCTATCGGGTCAAAAATCGATTTTATGCCAGAAAGTGCATTATTTGACCTGCTCTGTGCCATAAATTATAACCAATCCAACCCTTTGCTAAAATACAATTAATAGGACAATACAATACATAAAACAAATGTATTTCTCTTGCCAAAAAGTGATAACAGGTTATATATTGGGATTTAAAGGTTGCTTTTTTTCCCCTAAAAATCACTTGTTCTCATTCTTGAGGGTTACACTTCACTCAATATTACCTGTTCAAATACTTTTAAAATGGACAATACAACACATAACCTGCAATATCTCTGCCCAAAAGTGATCAGAGCTCAAATATTTTGACTGACAGGCAACTGATTATTTCATTACCTTCACTTTTATACTTGATTAATTTTGAAACCAGAATTTTTTCACTTTTACTTGAGTAAAAAGCTTGAGTTAATATGTGAACTTCTATAGACATATTTTTTAAACCCCAGTGTCTATACTTCTATGTAAAACATGACTGTGAAGACTTTGACATCTCTAATACCTATCCACATCAAAATGTGACACTCAGAGCAACTGCATCTGGATGAAATTCACTAATGTGGGATTTCCATGTGACGTCGTGTGGTTAAGGTCTGGTGAGGTTTAGGCACAAAAACGCATGGTTAGAAGTCAAAGAAAGAGCCTGATTTGTAAAATGTTTGCTCTGGAACTCCTGTTTTTGCAGCAGTTATTTAACAATCCAAGCAACCGTCCGCCTCCAAATGCAAAATGATATAATATATCATATTACAGTATATTATATGCAAAGTGTTTTCAGCAGTAATCAGGCCTGGGTTTTTCTAGAGAAATTGAAGAAGAAATTGACATGAAGGTTTGGATCTTTTTACTCCCTTAATAATAAAAACCTTCATTTAAAAACTGCATTTTTTGTTCATTTGTGTTGTCTTTGATTATTATTTAAATTTGTTTGATGATCTGAAACATTTAAGTGTGACAAACGCCAAAAAAATAAGGAATCTAGAAGAGGGCAAACACTTCCAAACCACTGTAAATAACAAATCAACAGGTCAGAACCAAAAAATATTAGACACAATGGACATTTTATATATAACAACGCATTCAAAGAGAAGAATCAAGGAAACATGAAGAAATCAGTTCATTTGTTTGTTTGTAGTTCTATTTATACATCGGTTGTGCAATGATTCTCATGTGATCCTGTGGGAATAAAAACAGTCTGTCGTGTGACAGGTGGAAAAGAATCACGTCTGTGTCGCCTCATTTGTTAATTCTTGTCAATATCCTTCTTCCTCTGAGGCACAAACGTTTCCTTCATACAGCAACACAGAAAAAATCATCACACTGTTCAGCAAATTAACATATGAGTTAAAACTGTAGAACATATTGCATCAAAAATAAAATTCCTTTTGCAGAAAGCGGCACTGTGTTTTTTTCAAGGTTCAAAGGTTTAACTCAGTGTTTTAAAAACCTGTTTTAGCCACGCGGTGTGCGGAGCTACTTTGATTTATCCGATGAATATTCTGTTCTTGACAACACTGAAATGAGAATGTGCAGAGATCGCAAAAAATGAAGGGTTTTGTTTGTTAGAAGGCAAACATCCTGCATTGAATAATGGGATTGTAAATGTGGGAACCAGCAACCGGAGACAATGAGGTTCAGCTGAAATAGTAAAGAAGGAAAACGATGTGAACTACAACGACCCAGAGGATTCCAAGACTCTGTGCTGTCTTTGTCTGTCCTAAACTTGATTAATCATAACCAAAATCCAGTTACAAATGTGGAGGAAACTAGCTGAATAGGTAATTAATTTGATTTAACCTTTGAAAGACAAGGGAAGGAAACAACAAAAACAAGGCAGCAACTGTCCTGGGCTCGAATCCACATTCCAGCTGTAATTAAAACCACCAAATTCATTCAAGCAGTGACACACATCCAATGCTTCACCAGCAGCCACTTCCCATTAAAACTTTGCAGTTTTCTGTAGAGGAGATAGAAGCTAGACCACTAGTTTTGTAGTACAAGAAGAATACATATACATAAATATATATAACCAACTAGTGGTTTGCTGATGTAATTGCACAGCAACACAAACAGTATAAATGCTCACAACATCATGGACCCAATATAACTTAAGTTTTGCTGGAAATTCGACAAGTTTGTCTTTCTAACATTTTCTGACACTTTGCCAGTTTCGTCCTTGTTACTGTCAGTATCCTAGCAACAAAACTCACACACTTCACTGCTGAATGACTCCAAAATAGGTACATGACTTAAGACTAAATTGAATGTGGAAAAAACCAAAACAAAACATAATATTCAATATAAACAGCTTTTATTTAGAGATTCAGGTGATATTTCCACTCTGAAGATCCTGAGTGGATAAGTTTGAAAAATAACCAAACGATTACATGCCTGATTCAAATGTATTGACCCTGATTTGCTTCTGCCAGGCTTTTTCATATCGTCATGAGAATAACTGAATTTGAGTGTGTGTGTGTGTGTGTGTGTGTGTGTGTGTGTGTGTGTGTGAGATGATACAGGGATCTGTCCTGGAGGTCTAAGGGGGATGCAGGTGTCACACTCTGCCATCTGCCTCGCCACCATATTAGGGCAGCGTCCCACCACCTGCTCGATCAGGTTCAAAACACACGCAAACGCAATCACAGTCACACACACACACACACACACACACACACACACACACACACACACACACACACACACACACACACAGCTGCAAACACACACACGGCTGCACACACATACACACATGCTGGGCCCTGAAGGGTAAAGATGAAATATCCTCCTCATCAGTCTTACACCGAGACCGCAGACCTGGAGACCATGACCATACATCTGACCACATGACCCCGGGATACAGATGCTCTCGTGCCCACACACACACACACACACACACACACACACACACACACACACACACACACTCTCTCTCGCTGTTTCAGTTCTGTAAATCTCTGTTTTTTCTTTTTCTTTTTTTTTTTCTTTTTTTTTGGGGGGGGGGGGGATTTTCTCTAAAGCCGCTTTGTTTTACATGTTCCAAACGCTGCTTATTGAAACCATCGCTTTGAAGAACGCAGGATTTTCCCAATTCTTGGCTACACGCATAACAGCCACCATCGAATCCGGACGTGGGCGTGCGTTCGTGGGCGTATGATCGTGTGCCATCACAATGTCACCGTATTAACCAGATCAGAGCTACAATGAATAAATAGGTCAACTAGAAGCCCTTTAGTGCCAATTTAGAGACTGATGAAAGGGCGTAGGAAGGCATATATCATTATTAACCTTATTAAATGCTCCCGTGTCTCCCAGAGGCTGGAGCAGTGATGTAAAAAATGTTATCGATGTGGTCGTAATACGAGCTACGCTGCTCATTATGCGCTGGATAATAAGTAGCTGAGATGCTGACACATTAAGGTGTATTTTATGCTCTATTCTATTATCAAACAGCATAGTTTATATTTAATGGTCCCCTGTGGCGTGTGTGCATTTAGCACATCATTCTTTGAATATAGATAAACATGTTTATGAAGAAAAGGTCTCTCTCTGATGTCTGTTGTGCAGTGATTGTTGTTGCTCTTTTGAAAGATTTCTATCATTTTTTTTTTTCTTAATTAATCTCATTGTAATGGAGGAACTATGTTATAGCTAGTCAGTTGTATGACTGATTGAAAATATAATGAGAAATAGAGGTGACGACATGTGTCCTGATCCTGTCAATGTGAGTGGGACCTTTTCTTTTTGAGGTTGTTTTTTGAGAAATAATCACTTGTTCTTCCTCCCTTATTAATAAGGTGAAAATTATCTGTCATCAACCTGCCAATGGGGCTGGAAAGGAAATTATCTGCACGGCTATAATTCACAGTTTACATGTATACATATGTCTATTAACATGTATTGTCCAATTTCTTTTTAAAAATATAGCTGCAAGCAGCAATGAGGGGGCAATCAGATACAGTTAAGTCATATGGATGTTCCTAAGCAAACTTTGGCTGTTTGGCAGCCTCGCCATCAGATTCGATCGGCTCTGACGGCTGAAAGCTTTGACAGACAATAAAATCACATCATTACATGTGTCAGGCATGCTCCAAACATCATCTGTGTCAAGTTTGGTGGCAATCAATCAAAATATGTGGTCTGTGGAATATGTTTGCTGATGTTGATATAATCCAATATGGCAGCCGAATACTACTGACCTTAAAAATGGGCAAGGACCAACCAATAGTATGATCAGGCTTTGGAATCTTGTTTCTTGAGTAAATATTCTTAGTTACCTTTCACCACTGCTGAAGAAAACCTCACCAGCTAATTAAAGCTTATTAATTATCATCGTCCTGTGTTTCCAACAACAGTCAAACAACAGAAAAATGTTGGTTAAAAAAAGGAACATAATTGTTTCATTTACTCGTATTCCATATCATTTCTATTATAGTTTCCAACTCTACTAGGACCAGAGATTCAATTCTGTTCTCTTATTTAACTTATTTTTTATCTTCTTTATTAAATCTGAGTTAAATTGAAAAAGAAGTGGTGTTGCAGCGTTGGGGATTCAGAGTCATGCCAGGGTCTAGAAAGACTCAGATCTCATCTACAGCCCCACCATAGTGAGCGAAGCCTCAGTTATTTTACTACTTTATAGATATAAAAGAATATTTCATTAAAGCTGTCCTGTAATTCATTAGCACTAATTGTATTGTTCTTGTCCACTAACATGTAGTTGATTATAAAAACTAATGGGGCTTATCCAAAGATGTGAATCTCATTTTCAAAGAGGGGAAGATATCGTTAGATATCTGTTCCACCAATCAATACAAATGATTAATTAATCATCACTTAATTGACTCTGTTTTGCACAATTTCCTGCTTCTGGCAAATAATAAATAATGAATCAAACCTGAATGAAGAGTTTGCTCTTATCTTATCAGTTCAACATACGTAGACATGTCTGATTATCATGTGAGCTTTCTTTTTTTATGTTTTTGAAATTAACTGATTATTACAGATTGACAAATTGTTGCTATTTAATGCCAGTGTTAATCTGCAGCCACTGTAGAGTGGTCCGTTTCTCTCTAAGAACACCATCAGTTTGGCTGTGCACGAATGGTGCAAATAGACGTTTTTATGCTTTATGTTGACTGTTCAGTGTATTGTCTATAGAATAATGACCCCATTGGCATTCAGATTAGTTCCTATAAGCTCTGCTGTCACTGTGTGATTCTGTGAACAGAATCTCAGAGGAACAGGAAGCTCCATTTACAACACAAGATTAGATTAGAGAATCGACTAAATAAATGCTTTTCTTCAACGTTAGTCCCCCTCCACCCCGAAGCCGACCTGTAGTTACTCACTTGTGTAAAGAAATAACATTCCTCAACCTTTTTTAATCAATATAAAAATTGTGACAATTTCAATTTACCTCTTCAGTGAACTTCACTAAACTGTTTTGAGGTTTGTTCCCCCTTCAAATAATGTTTACCTCCTGTTGGAATTCTGCAGAGGTGTCAAAGTATTAACGTTAATTACTTAGGTAAAAGTATAGATAGTAGGGTTTAAAACAACCTAGTATCAACTCAAGCTCAACGTGGAGTGGTTTCAGTAGTTTCAAAACTACTTAGAGTTTAAAGTAATTGAAAAAATCAGTTGTAAGTATTTGAACATGGAATAGTGAGTGAGTGAGTTAAAACAAATCAATTAAATATAACACTCGAGAATGAGAACAAGTGATTTTTAGGCAAAATCAGCCTTTAACTCTATTTTAACAGTGAGAATAGGGTTGGATTGGTTATAATTTAAGGCACAGAGCAGGTCGAATAATGCACTTTCTGGCAGAAAATTGTTGTCAGAAAAAAGCTGGAATGAAGCAGGAGTAGAGATATTTTTAAAATGTAAGGAGTAGAAAGTCCAGATAATTGTGTTAAAATGTCAGTCAGTCAGTCATTTTCTATACCTGCTTATTCCTCATTAGGGTCGCAGGGGTCTGCTGGAGCCTATCCCAGCACGTTACGGCGAGAGGCAGGGATACACCCCAGATGGTCGCCAGGCAATCGTGGGGCGCACACACCATTCACTCACACACTCACACCTATGGGCAATTTAGAGTTGCCAATTAACCTTAGCATGTTTTTGGACTGTGGGAGGAAGCCGGAGTACCCGGTGAAAACCCACGCAGACACGGGGAGAACATGCAAACTCCACACAGAAAGGTCCCAGACCCTGGAGGTCTTGAACCTGCGACCTTCTTGCTGTGAGGCAACAGCGCTAACCCCTGCGCCACCGTGTCGCCCCGTGTTAAAATGTAAAAAAAAAAAAAAATAGAAGGAAAAGGTTAAATAATTATTCCAGTAAAGGATAAATACACAAAACAAACTCCTAAATGTATGAACTGTAATTATTTTTGGGAAATAATACATGAATGAAATGTTGCGTTGTCTTTTTAAAGATTCTATAACATCATTTTAACTTTATCCTTTTTCTTCCATAGTGAAACAACTTTTTGTTATCACTGAAGACTTTAGATTGGTTCTACAAATGAAATGTTTCCACGCAGCTTTAGAAACAAAACTTAAGGTAAAGTCTTTGGTCTGTATTTAAGGGAAGTGTTTGATGACTAAGTCTAAGGTTAAAATCTAAGGAAAAACACATATTGACAAGGAAATAAACCTGTCGCAGTTGTCATTGAACAAACAATATTACCTGAAAACATTAGAGTGATGAAATGTTGTCTACTTAATTTGTCAGTGTATGTTCTTAAAATATAATTACGCCACATTTTTGTGTTATAATTATTATACATTCTGGTCCTGTTGGCTTCATGTGATCACAGTGCAGCCTCAGGGTCAGGGATGAGATCCTGCCTCAAGTGGAGGAGTTCAAGTATCTCGGGGTCTTGTCCATCAGTGAGGGAAGGATGGAGCAGGAGATTGACAGGTGGATCAGTGGGGTGTGTGCAGTGATGTGGACTCTGTGGTCCACATCACATCATGTGGACTCCATCGTGGAGAAGAAGGAGCTGAGCTCAAAGGTAAAGCTCTCGATTTACCAGCCAATCTACGTTCCGAACATAACCTATGGTCACGAGCTTTGGGTAGTGGCCGAGATGTGATCACGAGTACAAGCGGCTGAAATGAGTTTCTGCAGGGTGTCTGGTCTCTACCTTAGAGATAGGGTGAGAAGGTCAGTCATCAAGGAGGAGTCAGAGTAGAAACTCTGCTCCTCAGAATCAAGTGGAACCAGATGAGGTGGCTCAGGTACCTCGTGAGGAGCCTCCTGGATGCCTCCATGGTGAGGTGTTCCAGGCATGTTCCTTCAGGAGGAGGTCCCAGGGAAGACCCAGGACATGCTGGAGAGACTATGAGGAAGAACTGGACGATGTGGTTGGGGAGAGGGAAGTCTGGGCTTCTCTGCTGAGGCTGCTGCCCAATGACCCAACCTCGAATAAAGCAGGAGAAGACTGATGGATGGACACCTGATTTTTTGTTGCTGCCAAAATAGACCACAAACGAGTCTAAAGATTAAAGACTAAAAATTTCACACATAGATTTTTAAAAGCAGTTGCCAAAAGCATCTCTTCTGACAATAACATTATTGAGGTTTATGGGCCACGCTGATATTTGGAGTGACAGGATTAAAAGAATTGGAGCTGTATTTTTAGACATATGAAACCACAGCCGCTGGCCACGAAAAAAGAGGGAAACTGGGGTGATGGCTTCAGCTTCAGCAACCTCACTGTTCAATTACACTGCAACAGTGAGCTTGGATCTATTTATTTCCAGCCAACACTATGTGGGCTGCGTTGGCTCCAGCGTTTCACCAGCTGTTATGCAACGTGCAGGATGTGACACTGCATAATGTCAGGATGTCAGAAACCTTCATGCACATTGAACAAAAAGTTTGGACATCTGTGTTTGACAGATGTAAAATTTGCCAAATATTAATTCTTGCATTTTTGCTGTTTGCTTTTGAATTTTTTGGGGTGTTTTGGATGATCTGAACGTCTTTACATCAGAAAAGTAAAGAGAAAAAAACAAGAAAAATTATTGTTGTCTAATGTTTTCTACCTTTCAACAGTTATATGTTGGTTAATTTCCATTACTAATGAGAAATGGTGGTAGGAAGACCATAAGCATTAAGTATTCAATGCAAATACATGTAATTAATTGCATTAGTTTAAGACTGTTGTGGGAACCTGTCCTATATTATAATGACCTCCTCTAAAATTAGCTTGACATCTGCCAGCTTAATTAAAATGCTGCTCATTAAATTAATAATCCTGTAATATAATAATATATAATACACAGGTGTTTTACTTTGTGTACCTAAGTATATCAGTGGTTTGAAAAGTGTAATACATATATAAGCTGTAATTTTTGTATGTTTTTGTCTCTAAAAGTCTTATTTCACGTCTGTTGTTGACCCCTTTCGCATCAATGAAATAATTCAATCTCAGTAAAACTGAGTATAATTCAAGCTCCACAATCTGAAACTTTCAACCAGTATTTAAAAAAAAAAAAATACAATAATATTGTTTTAACCTTGATGAATGTAGGATGTATTGGAGCAAACAGTTCTGCAGTTTCAGCAGCAGCTTGCAAAATTGTATTGTGGACTTTGTGTTGCTCATTTATAAAGGTGTTGCAGGCTGAGAAATTATTTCTCCATGTACACACCCTGAAAATCAGTGATACATACAGTAAATATAGTCATTGTTTCTTCTTAATCATGCCAGCCTCTAGCATCATTAGAGTATATTTGGATTTTAATGAAAAGTCGGGTTAAATCTTTTCAAAACATATATTTTTATACATCAGTTGAATTATTCAGAATGACTATAAATGACAATGTTTCCTTGACACACACACACGCACACACACACACACACACACACACATAATCACACACAAAGGCACACAAACAAGATTCGTGGCAGGTCGCGGCCTCCCGCCCGCTCGGTCAGAATTGATGTCAGAGTGGAGCTCTCTCACCAACCTCTGCCTTAATTGAAGGAAGCCGGCGAACAAGTGGACCGGAAAATTAGTTCTTCTTACCGGTACAGTCACACAGCCATCCGCTCGTACACATGAGCGCATTTAGCACACTCGCTAACACACACAGGTCTGCAACACACAAACAAACAGTGAAGGATTTCCCTTCCCCCGCCGCACTGACCGCAGCCTGAACTTTGCTCCATTGGAACGTGGTGATTGATATTCTCCTTATCTAACATCACCTAAGACACATTTTAATTAGGCAGAACGAGGCTAAAAGAATATGTCACAGAAGTTCTTGAATAATTATTATATTAATTAATTATTATATTAGTATTGGGGCCATTGAATGAGAACACTCAAGCGATAAGTTTTAGTTTCATTCATTCTAGAAAAAAAAGAAGAGAAAAAAAGGGTTGAATTCGTACTTCAAACCCAGAATTCTTAGAAAAAGGTCTGAAAAAATTTCAAGAATGAAAACTGTGTTTATATGCAAAAGAAAAAAGTCAGAATTCTGACTTGTATCTGTTTCAATTCTGAGAGAAAAAAATAAGGTGTAAAAAAATGGATTCATTAAAGTCTGAATTCTGACTTATCAGAATTATGACTTTTTTCTCAGAAAATAGAAAAAAAAAATTAAACATTTTAAGAAGTATAACCGAAAATTGTATTCATTCCAGGAAAAAAAAGTCAAAACTCCAAGATTAAAGTCATAATTCTATCTTTTTTCTTTTATGAATAAAGACCCCGTTTTTATTCTTTATTTTATTTTTTTTTGCTCTGAGATTAAAGTCATAATTCTGACTTTTTGTCTGGAACATATAATGTACCCCTGAAAATGTTGTTTTTCAGTCTCCCTAATAATATATCATAAATAATAATAATAATCACAGGATACATTTGATGCTTCTTATTTATACTCACTTCACATAAAGGGTAACTCAAATAGCTGAGTGATGCTCAACAGCTGTTTTGTGGCCGAATGTTCATCACACATCAGCTCGATGGAAAGAATCACTGAGCCTGTTTCACTGGGGGCTGGTTAGTCGGCCAGATACACAGAGATAAGTTGGGGGATTTGTCAGGACCCCAAGAGACCCTGCTCTGTAGCACAAGATCCTTAATGACCACAGTGTGTCAGGACCTACAGGGTCCATAGAAATAACAGGGCATATGTTGACATGGCTGCTGCAGCTTGTTTATAGTCAAAAAATGCTGGTTTGTAGTGGATTACGTATAGATTCAGTCATTTGACATTATGGGAAATAGGCTTATATTATGAGAAGATTGATAAATTACTAAAGACTGAAAATATTTGGCCTCAAACTATCTTAAAGGTGCAGTGTGTAATATTTCGCAGCATTTAGGGGAACAGACTTGGCATAAAAAGATAATAAGATTCATAACGCCGCTGGTGGGTGAAAACCTTTTAACTCCAAATACATTATTTTTCATAATCTGCCTGTTAAACTGGGACACTTCTTTCTTTAGTTGATTTAGTTCTCTTCTATTGGTTAATCTTTCTGAAAACCACACACATGTAGACTGATCTGATGCATTGACTGACAAATTGGCAAAGATTTAAACATGAAAAGGTGGAGTTGCAAGGTTTTCAACCACCAGCGATGACAAATATGTTTTAATTAGTATATAATTCAATCAAAATAGAAACTTGTGTTTTCATCACCTGAGAATGACCCGTCGATCAAGGCGTGTTATGTACTTAGGTTTGTCATAACCGAGAAAAGTAGACGTTTGTACAATATCACATGAATAATTTGCTGATTTGCTTCATCAGACTCATTCCAATGAATTGTACAGAGGATGACAAACACATTGTACCATTAGAACACTGGAGTGATAGTTGCTGGAAATGGGCCTCTATACACCTATGTAGATGTTGATGCACCAAAAACCAGATATTTGCAGCTAGAATAGTCATTTACAATATTAGCAATGTATAGAGTATATTTATGGTCAAAAATAATGAACTGGAACATTGTGTTTTACTACATATAAAAATGGTTTATTTAGTGTTGTCGCTGAGGTTTTCTTATGTCATGCATAAAACTCAATGTTGCCCCTGTATCAGGGGCTTTTGGATTTTAACAGGTTAAACCAGCCTGTCTGAGACTGTGCTTTTTTTTAAGGAAGAGGTGCAAGGATTTGACTTCACATCCCAGTTTTTGGGCCTGATCTTTTCCTTGTTTGGTCAAAAGAAACAAACCTTTTGTGCAGTTTCCCAGTAGTTAAACAGAAGTGCGAAGTAAAGAAGAAGAAGGGAACGCAGGCAACCTTGGACCGAACAATAGGAGAAGAGTGTGAAAAGACGGCTCCTGCTCCTGAGTGCTCTCCAGCCCCTTCACCCAGCACGCCGCGGTGATTGAGTTCCTTCCTCTCTTATCTATGGCTGATGAGAGTTATTCACAGAATATAGAAAATCATTAACTCAGAGGGAGCTGAGACTGTATAAAAAGGCTTATACTTTCCCCTCAGCCTCTTTGATAGTCCCTGTACATGTGGTCCACGCTGAACTTTTCAACTTCCTCCTAATTAGTCACTGTGTCTCCAGTCCCAAGCTATAATTTGCAGCAACCACCTGGTTATATGTTGAATGCACAATTATTCCTTTGCATTGAAATGTCTGTGGGAAACTTTTCTATTGATCTACAAATCAATAAAAGTAGTTTAAATTATACAAACATTGCGAAATTTTTTTAAAATGGTATTGTAATTAAAGTTTGAAGGGGGAAGAGTAAGTTATATATCCAGCTACTAGTTTAGTAGATTTTAATGAGTTATTTTGTGCGTGTTTGCATGAAACTGTCTTTTTTTTCTTATTTTAATGGTGTGCTCCTTAATACAGAGACTGTTTGTTTAATAAAAGCCACCAAGGAGCTTCTCTGTGGTTGTCAACTTCTTTATCTCATGTAAAGTGAATTATGTTGCTGTTCTAAGATTATTGATCTCAGGGATGTTACTGTACTTAAAACATCATCCTTAAACCCTGAAGAAATGCAAGAGAGAAAAAAGGACGTATCAATCAAGGACGGAATATTCCAGCTGTAGGTAGAACAAAGCAAGCACACACAAAAAAAGATGTACAAGAGTTTCCATGTCTGTGCATCACATGATAAAAGAAAAAAGCAAATATTAAAACAAGGGTTTTATCCAGAAATGAATGGCAGCAAATTCTAAGTCACTGTGACACCACGAAGAATTAGTTTCCTTGACAATGAAGCAAAGGATAAATTGCTGTGGGCCTTTTTCTGCTTTTAAACAACGCTAATTTGGGGGAGTAAAATCAACTGATCACAGCTGTGATACCGTGATGATATAAAGCCTCATTTGTATGTATCTTAATTTTGCATCTGCAAAAAAGATTATTGGTGTATAAAAGGGAAATTAAACCTATTTTAAGAGCAAACACGAGACAGGACTCTTTTTGAGCATCTCACATTTCATATTGGGGGGCCGAACAATCTTTTCTGTAACTTCAGAGCAAATATCACATGAAGTTGAGTTTTCTTGACTCCTTGTGGATTTAATTGTTTACTTACTGCAGAGCGGAGTGAAATTAACACCCGTGAGTTTCAGTTCCCAAGCAACTCTGCTGCAAACACAGTGACGGGAGTGAAAATGTGCACATCACACATATATTTCTGTCACTGCTTCAGCCAGTGCAACATATGACAAAAGGTTATAACACATTTATTCAGGGTGGATTTAAACTTAGATTCATTTTAATCACTTTAACACAGCATCACCAAGATAAACTGTGAACAGTCAAAAAAGTGAAAGTGAATTAAACCTTTTGCAGGTTGTACAGGTTTTACACTTACACTTTTACACTTGTAAAGGGGCTTATTATGAAAAATATAAGCTGTGACCAACTGTGTGATAACCAACTGTGAAATAAGACCACATACTCATTCTGTTGTGGTACTGAAACCTGGTTGAACAGAAATGGCTGTTGTGATGTCACAACAGGAGTGTAAGCTAATAAACACAGTGTAAAACCGTTTTCTTAAAATTTAGGTCAGCTAACTGGCAGCAATTATCCAGAAAGATACTGACATTATTTGTCTACACTAGAAATTGTGTAAAAACTGAAAAAAGGTGATTTCAGTTGTATTTACAGTAACTATTTGGCTACTGTAATTTTACAGTAATACTAAAATATAATGTAATTTTATTGAAATATCTCTATATTTATATTTTATTCTTGATTTTCATCAATTTATTTTTGTTTTTGCAAAATATGATTTTATTGCTTGCCTTGTTTTATCTATGTTGTCTTTTTATCTCCTATTTTGGATTTTTAATCTCATAATTCTGACTTTTTATCATTTTTTTTTTGTTTTTAAACTTGAAATAAGTAACATTATCTGCCAATAGAATACAACAATTCAAGATAATTCTACTCAATATTGGACTAATTGTAAATATACTAAATACAATAATGCAATAATAACAATAACAACAATAATAATGACAATAACAAAAATATCGAACTATTAAAATGTGAAAAACTATATGCGACATGGTTTTAAATGCACAATATGTAGTTTTCTGCCGTCTATTGCTGAGAAATGTGATGATGTCACAATGTACCATGACATAATGGTAAATGCAACTATTATTAGTTTACCTTCTGTCTTTAATAACATAAGTTTTCGATTTTTTTTTTTTTTTTAATAGAATCTTGTCCTTGTTAAAGAAAATGGACCGGGCGATTAAAGGTAAAAACACAAAATAAAGCAATTTCATGTTAACAATCTGTCTTTACCCAGTAAGGCACTGCTAACCAAGCTAGCTCTCTCTGATAATCTAAGATCCAGATTTAAATCATTAATCTTTTTAAAAATAATTAAACAAAACAACCAAAATGTACTAGACAATGTACTTGGCTTAAAACTGGGAGGACACAGGTTTGACATCATGGATCCATCCAAGATAGTCTGTACTGTGTTTACATCAACTAGCAATTAAAATGATGAATTCATGGAAATTGAACACAGATTTACTCAATTTAAGACATTTTAATTTGCATTTTAATCTAAAACTGACATATTGTAAGCTTCAATGGTCACAAAAAAGGCTAAACATAAACCCATTTACCGGTTGCTGTTGCCTTTTAGAATTACTGGAATTATTTCTTCTTTTTCTGCCTTTCAATCTTCCACAATCATGAATCAGAGCTGTTGTAATCTGCAAAATGTCACAGATATCAGACGGTGGCCCCCTGCTCCTGCTCGACTCTTCCATAGAGCATCTTGTTGCAAAATTGAGAGCTCATTAAATGAAGTCATGATGGGATGAGGAGGAAGCTGACTGAGCCGGTGACAGGAATAAAAAATTATGTCTTTTCAGATAATTCTACAGTCAGCTGCCTCCATCACTTTATATTAAAGTTGGAAAGTAAAGTCTTCTGCTATTGATTTTTCAGGTGATGTCATGTTCACACTTTGAAAATGTGAGTGTGTAGTAACATCAGGTTGAATTTGTATTAAAGAATTTTCACTCACACACACAACTTGTAGGAAGAGGTAAACAAATTGTACTTATAAAGTGCTTTTCAGAACAAGAGTTAAAAGGTGTTGTACAATACAAGCACTGACGATAAATAAAAGTAAAAGAAAATAACAGTATAAAGGTGTCAAAGCTGCACAAAAAGAAAATACACGCATTTCAAAACAAAGTGCTGCAGCAATAAATTACTTCTTAACAGCTTCTTAAAAATATCCACTGACAGTGTGTTTTTAAGTGAATGTATGTTCCAGAATGTAGGAAACACAACAAAAGCTCGGTCACCATTATCTTTTAAAAGGATAGTTTGGTATTCTGGACATTTAGGCACATGCATCTGAAGTATGGAGACATTGTGGAGATAAAGCAAAAAAAAAAAAAAAAGTGTACACACTCTTGTAAAATGCCAGGTTTTTGTGATTTGAAAAAAAAAAAAAAAAGTGACACCAAAATAAATAATTTCACATATTTTTTTTTTCCACCTTTAATGTGACCTATAATCTGTACAACACAATAAAACTTTGGAACCTTTAAAGGCGTAAAAAAAAATCTTAAACTACCTGGTTGCAGCACCTTTGGGTTTTATTACAGCACCTGATATATCAAAATGTGCCCACTCTTATTTCTCTCCTCTCCAAGTCTGACAGATGTTGAGGGTTTCTGCTGTCACAGCCCTCTTCACATCACCCCACAGATGTTTGATCGAATTCAGGTCTAAACTCATTCCAAAACCTCAGTCTCATTCTGGTGAAGCCATTCTTTCATTGATATGGATGTGTGCTTTGGGTCATTGTCGTGCTGAACGATGAACTTTCTCTTCATCTTCAGCTTTATAAATTAAACGCAAACATTTTGTGCCAGCACTGACTGGTTTATGGAACTGTTCATCATTCCCTCCACCCTGACTGAGGTTTCATTTCCAGCCGAAGAAAATCGGACAAAAAGCCTGATGCTGCCACCGCCATGCTTCACTGTAGGGACGGTGTTCTTTTGATGATAAGCAGTGTTTGTTTTTTCCATTGGACCACAGATAATTTCAATTGTCTTTTTGCAAAATGAAGCAGAGCGTGGAAGTTTTTCTTAGTAACATAAGACTTCATTCTGCCACCCTACTCCATAGCGCAGATATATGGAGAAGACAGGAGTTGGTTTTCACACGTACTCCACAGCCATCACTCAGATATCCCTGCAGCTCCTTCAGTGTTGCTGTTGACCTCTTGGCAGAATCCCTGACCAGGATGATGACTTGATGTACAAAAACGTCAGGAAAAGCTACTAGAACAGCTGAACTTTATTAATCAGAGGTTCTTTAAATGTAGACAGTTGTATACTGTATGCTGGATATAATGGTTAAATTGAACACAGCCACATCCCCAGGGTTTTTACATGTGTGCAACCTCATTATCTCATTTGTTTATTTATACTTCACCTCCCTGAAAGATTTTAACAGGGGTATGTAGTGTTTTATATCCACTGCAATTTCTGCAATTGCTTTGTAGGATTTTCCAAACAATGGAAGTTCACAAAATTCTAGTAGCTTTTTTCCAACACAGGAAACTTATGGTTTAATCTGATTTGTTGTCAATATGATTTCTTGCAATTTATAGACAATTTGTAAAGTGAATAGTGAAACAGGAGATAGATTTGTTCCGGAACTTGTTATTCATTTTTTTTTACTAAATTAAATACAATTTTTTTGTTATTAGGATTCAAATCTGCAATGTGAACCTCCGTTATTTTGAAAAGCCTGTTGGAGGGAAATTACTACAAAACTCAATACTGGAGGGATCAGTGAATTATGTCTCTATGCTTTAAATAGTTGGGGTTTTACTCTGTGAATCCTGTTATTTATTTATTTTCTGTCACTGTTAATGGGCTGTGAAAACATGCACATTTCTAGTTTGTGGAATCAATAGTCTATTCTAATCAATACATTCCATTAGCTATGAAAAAAGTCAGGATTTTTAAAAAAGCTGTTAAAAAGTAAAACTTGTTTTTCCAGCACTTTGTTTTGAAATGTGTATTTTTTTCTTCTGTGCATATTTCAGTAACGTGAGAAATGTAGTAAATGTCTTAAAATATGAACAGTCCTTTTAACCTTGATGTTTTTTAGTCTTTTTTCAGACGACCTGATATCTCAGCTATTTATCTGTAGCCGAGCGACACAATAATTCAGAAACATAAATTAGTGCCAGGCTGCACATGTGCTCCCTTACAGATGATTATGAATAGATTAAGAGAATTTTAAAATTAATGCCGCGGTCGACGGGAAACCGATGTGGTTTAATGCGTGACTTATGTTCAAGTTAAAAGCACATGAATGATTTTTTAATACAGATTTAAATCGAGCGATGTGTCCCGGGTTGAGAGAACTACTTTTCTTTACACGCGACTCAAAGTGCATCCGCCGGTCAGCGGGGAATTCAAAGGCTTTTTGAGGCTCGCTTAACATTCGCTGCTAAAGTAAAGGTGCAAAGCTCTCAGCTGAACTGATTGGCATTAAATCGCTCATACTTGAAATCCTCTCAAATTACTGACTGGCTGCTGTGCTTGAAAGAACTTACCTACCTTATGCTCTCACGCAACAAATGCACACTTGAACACACATAAACACACTCAAATACTTCCCTTCTCGCATTCATACACACACATATGTTTCTGGCTAGCCTTTCATTCATATTCCTGCAAATTCTTTTATGCACTGAGGTAAATCGGTGTCTTTTCATCCTGGTGGACCGTTTCCAACTCATCAAGTTAATGACATGATTGAGGCAGCTCAGAGCTGCAGCAATGAATCTCAGATTACCTCAAAAAGAAAATGTATTCTTTGAACAGCCAGAGACTTATTTTAATAGTTTTGGCCATAATTCATATTGGTTATAATAACATTTTACTGTAATCAATTTATTTCCCGAGAATGTGGCAACACAGACGGAATATTGCAGGGGTCCAGAGAGGGAAGAAACAGGAGCAGCGGGACGATTCTCCCGCTGATTGCTACTGAGTGGAGCTAACACTTATTTTTAATTGTCCATTACAAAAATAAAAATATAAAAACTCAGTGTTTGTGGTTCATGTTCACCCATACTGAACAGCTTCTGACTGTTTAACTCTAGACTAGAGACTTTGAAGGTGATCCTTTGATCCCCCACAAAAAGGCTGTTTTTAGTGGGGAGTGTGCTGTTAAATTTGCAGCTATTTACTGTGTTAAACACAAAAACATTATGGTAAATGATTATTACAGTCGATTGCTATATATTTTACAATAAATCACAGTAGTCAATGAGTTACTGTATTATTTTGTAGTTAAAAATCTAATACTGTAAATGCAACTAAAATCACAGTATTTTTTTCTTACAGTAAAGATACAATGCTGTAACAGAAATACGGTACTTCTACTGTAAAACAAATAATATTAACTTTAAAAAAGTTTCTGGATAATTGCTGGTAGGTAGTTACCGTAAATTTTAAGGTAACGGTTTTATAGTGTAAAATGAAACGGTATGACTATACAATTGCGTCAAATTTATTTAACAGGTCGTCTAATTTAATTTAAAAAATACTTAGTAATTCCTTCTATTATATTACAGTGATATACTGTTTAATTTTATTTCACAGTTTTTTAATGTCATTTTTAATTAATACAATTTTACATTTTTTAACCATTATTAGTAGTAGTAGGGACAGTGGTATCTGTAAGGATTCTTCTTTTCTTTCTTTCTTTCTTTCTTTCTTTCTTTCTTTCAAAATGATGCACCCTTAATATGCCCCAAAAGTCACAAAATTTTCCAAACAAGTTATAGCTGGTGATAAATTTGGCATTTTATGATATACATTAATGTGCTTAATCTCTCTGTAGCCCCCTGGAAAGTTAAAAACAAATAAATGAATTAATTAAAAAATGAAGCCTCTCTCCCCAGATTGATATAGACAAATGAAATTCGCTTACACATTTACAACATGTCAAGATGCAGCAAAAAGTCTCTTGGATCATACACCAACCTACCATAACACCAACAGGAAGTCGGCCATCTTAAATCAAATGACCACAATTGTTTTTGCCATTTTCACACATCATAATTGAACAAACTAGGGATTTTATCCGACTGAGTTCAAATCCACTCATCTTCATTCATCTTCCACCATTGGAGATGAGAAATTATCAAAAACGTAATCCTATGGTATCCCTGGTCGCCATGACAATGCCAATTTCCATGTCTTGCCGTGAAAGAGGAAGTTGCTAAAACCTTAACAGACTTAGTCCCATCTGCACCAAACATCTCCTGCTTCATCAGTGACCCTGAACACACCTGCACAACCAGGCTGACTCAAAGTCACAGCACCACCTGATGATGACATGAAGTAACTGCAATATAGCAAACATATAATTTATATAAAATTTCCTTTGCTGCTTGCAGCTTTAATTATGGCTATTTGTCAGTTTCTCTCTATGAGGATTTTTTATTTTTTTTTTTTTTTTTTACTGAAAATGTTTACCTTTGTCTTTGTTTATCAGTGAAGGGAAGATGAAAACTGGGATGCAGTTTCTCACTCTTCTCCAGAAGCTTTCCTTGTTTGTTCTATACAAAGGTCACAGATGTTTGGATGCCCGCTGTGGCGCCCGGCACACTTAATGGGACCTTTACAGTTATCGCCCCCACAGAGGTAGCTCAGCATCTAGAGGCCATAATAAGCCCAGAAAGAGTGTCAAACTTACTGAGAACGAGGGTGTTCAGACACGCGCACGCACACGTCACACACAAACACGCACAAACATGGATCAAACCGTTACACCTCCACATCGCCGGCTGGCTCCCCACTGAGACGCCTTCTGTTCAGCAGACAGATTCTACATGTTTACAGCTAATAGATCTCAGCTGCCATATATTCACGTCCCCTGGAAGAAATAAACCCTGTGTTTCCGTGTGTGGGTCGTGTGTACGTCCGCGTCTATTCATTTCCCCTGGATGAGATATATATACGCCGAGCTCGTGTGCCAGGTCCTGCACAGCCATTCAGAGAGTGGCCGACGCCGAGCTCTGATGGCCTCCCACGGAGGGAAGCTATTAGCTGCATGCTAAATGGTCCCAGTGAAGATGCTAACATTAGCTTGATCTCTTGCTGCAGTCATCTCGACGAGCGGCGCCATTATTTACATACAGCGCAACGCACACAGATGCTGTCAAGACTAAATGAGTTATGGACGTCCGCGGAAGGATTCCGCCACAGCACAGGTGCGAAATGATCATTAAAACTACATTTAGTCCTGGATTTTAGGTCATTTTACAGCAAACGGAGCAGGCTCTGCTGTTAAACTTCTGCGCATTTACAGAAACCCGTATCACATCCTTCCCCGCTGTGCTCCTCTCCCTGTGTGCTCCCAATCTAAAGCAGGTCAGCCATTGTTTATCTCCTCTGTTAAGTTCCCACAGGACGACAATGCCCAGAGATCCAAGAAATCAAACCTGCCCACTCAGCGATCGGTGAGTCTGTGGGAGTCTGTCTGTCTCGCTGTGAGAACCACAGGCTGCAGGCTTTTATCTTTCTGATCTACTCACAGAACTTCATTAAAAGCCGTTGTTTTCTTAGCACAGGTCCTAACAATTGGCCTCAAAATTGTGCACCATGCGTTTGATGTTTAAGAAACATTAAATTGCTCCAGTTTTTAATTAATTTATGTCTGCTTATCATTACTTTTAGGTAATGTTTCCCTTAGTTAATGGCCATTAAAGATGCACTAATTGATATTTTTGTGTGATAGTCGCCAAACCAACAAATAATCATCCCCTCGATGCTATGAAGCATGTTAGTGTCTATCAGCACATTGTTTGGCACATTGGTTTTATGACCAGAAATTACACATTTTTGAACTAACATCAACAACAAGCATATAAACACTTAGCATTCAATCAGTCATTCAAAACACTGAAACACAGTGAGATAGGTATTTTACATATGTACATGAATACACAGAATATAATTTAAGTAATTACTTGATTAATTCATATGCATACACTGAAAAACACTTTGTAAATCTAACTTTCAAAATATATTCTAGTTAAGACAAGTTCTCTGACTTTTTTGATGTCACAGAAAGTTTGATAAGATTGATATGAACATTAATTGATTCAATCAATCAATAAAACTTAATTTCAGCATCTTTCATAAAAATGCGATGAAAAGTGCTTTTCAGAGTAAAAGCAAGAAATACAAGCAAGAAACACAAACTCAAGCACCCACAGTAACACACATGCACACACATACACAAATATAAAACCCTTTCAAATACATACACACTCTGTCAGTAAAGTCCATAGTCTACATATATATTGTAGATTGTCAGAGTAGCATTGAAAAGATTGAAACCTGTAAAAAGAATATTTCTCTCACAGGTCTAACATATCATCAAAGAAATTATAGTAAAATTAAAATATTCCCAATTTTCTACACCCTGTTGACACCCTAGAACCAGTCAATGACCCCGGGTTAACAACCTCTATCCCTGACTACCTCTTAAATAAAACTCTTTGGAAACCCACACACTCATTCTTTTTATTGGTTCTCTTCTGCAGGATAAATTTCTCCTGCCGGGACAATAAAGCAGGAACTGAACTGAATACGGAACAGAAAAAACAGTGTGAGCCATTCTGAATAAATTGATTTGGTACGTGACGCGTTCTCTGAAAGAAGACGTTCTCATGTACAGTACATCGCTTTAAGTAAATTAAAGGTGTGGAGAGGAGATATGTGTGAAAAGGCTGCGTTAGAAGCCCACTTCATCACTGTGCTGTCATGAATTCAGATCATTATACAACGAGCACAAGCTGCTGCCCACATGTCACTGCTTTAACTAGTAGACCATTCAAAGGGCAAAAAATGAGTTTTCTGTTTGCATTTGGATTTGTTTTCATTAAAAGAACGAACATTTTTTAACTCATTACATTACTGCTTGCACAGAGTCACCCAGGCTGGTTTCTATGCATTTTTACACTATAAAAATCAACATGCAGCCCTCAAATTGCTCCAGCTGAAGGTAATATTGGATTTTTACAATATCATGGTCTTTATTGCCGAGCAGTAAATGTAATACATCCACTCACAAAACATTTCCTCTGTGGCTACACACCAGCTCCTTCCAGCCACAGTTTACTGACATAAGTATTACATCGTGAAGTTTAAATACTTCATGACATTACTTAAGTAGAAATTTCATGTATCTATACTTCACTGGAGTAATTATTTTTATTACATTTTCACACGGTGTTCCATTCTTTCTACTCCTTATATGTAGAAAATACCCTCATTGAGCCAAAAAGTGATATTTCTACCAGAAAGTGCATTATTTTACCTGGTCTGGGTCCTAAATTACGACCAATCCAGTCCATTTCACTGTAAAAAATACATTTGAAAGGACAATAAAATACATAAAATAAATTTGTGTCTTGCCAAAAAGTTATGATAGCCCATATATTGGGGGTTAAAGGTTGCTTTTGCCTAAAAATCCCTTATTATTATTCTTTAGTGTTACATTTATTAGCTCAGACATTCACTTTTACCTGTTTAAATACTTTTAAAGAGACAATACAGCACATAAACTGCAATATCTCTGTAAAAAGTGATCATAGCTCATATATATTTTTTAATTCATTTCATTCTAAAACCAGAACTTTTAAACTTTAAACTTAAAGTGTGTGAGTAAAAAGCTCGAGTTGATACTTCAACTTCCACAAAAGTATTTTTAAAGCCTCGTAATGAATGTGAATACCTCTGACAGCTCTGCATTTTCTAAAATCCTCCGCTGGAGCTGAGCTGTCAAACTTACTGGATAAAATAAAATAATAAAATAACAACAACCGGACAGGAAAACAAATCAATGGCTGATTTTAACATTTCTTTCAATCTGTTTGGAGAGTAAAAAACTATTTTTAAGAATGTGATGCTGCGGAGGAAGAAGAAAAGTAAGAAACTAAGTTAACTAAAATGGCAGATATGTGTCTTATTTACCCATGTCTATGAAATATCTCTAAAATTAATAGTTTATTCAATAGTTTGTAACCTATTACAGAGACGGAGCCATCGGTTATTAATTATTTCTCATATTGACAGCGGTAAACATTAAGAATATCTCTTGTTGAGCTGAATCTACGGTTCGTCCTATTTAATGGAGTACTGAGGAACATTAATACTGCATGAGAACCTTATGGGATTGATAAGGATGGATTGTTCCAGGTAATAGCCAGGCCCTCAGGCGTTACCAGGGAAACTGAGCCCAGGCTTGTGAAAATCTTTAAATTTTGATGGCAAAAAGCATTAAAAAAAAAAAAGAATGGTCTTGTTGTGTCTTTGCTTAATGACCAAGTGGGTTAATCAACGAGTAGGTGTGTGTTCAACGGGTTCGATGCATGATGTGGCGGGGAAGAACAGTTGGATGAACACCTACTCACTGCTTAACCCCGACATGATATTCTACGTGTTACTTTGGAAAATAACAAACAAACAGTAGAGGTAGAAAAACGAGACCATATTGCAAACAGATGTCACTTTTTTTAAATTAGAGATGTACGCTCAGCGTGATTACATAAAGCTCTTTATGCATTTTGCACAACATCTATAACTGATTTTAATTTAGTCTCCCTGCAGAGCTTCAGAAGACACAGTCTAAACCTGACGGGCAAAAATGTACACATGAAGAGAAGAAAGACAGATAGTCTTGACAAACAACAACAACAACAAAAAAAAAAAGATTAGTTAAAATACTTTTGCACTTATCAAACGAACCTCGAGGCTTTTGTTTTCTTATAACTGCTAAATTAATTTAAAAAAAGAAAAAAAAATACAACTCTTAGAAATAACAGAGCAGATTGTTAATTCAGCAGGATGCACCATGAACATCTTCAACCTTAATTTACGATTATGCTGATTACAGATCTGCCGTCACTGTGGAAACTTCTGCACCTGCAGCAGCTGGATCCGACTTGAAACTGACGTTCAACTTAATTGGGCTTAGTAAGATTCAGCTGCTTTTGATGGTAAAAAAAAAAAAAAAAACCTGCTGCTTCGTTTTCTTTGTTTGTGTCCTATTGATTTCACCTCCTGCCTGGCTGCATTTTCTTCATATATACCCAAAAGATGATGAAATCCTCCTTTCGGCATTACTAAATAAGAGTAAGGGGAGCATTTCCCTCTATGAGTGGACACAGCAACACAAGCTTTTCCTGCATTTAGAGCTGCAACAATTAGTTAATTAATCAATTATTCGCAAACTGTTACATCAACCGCCAACTGTAATCAATTAATTGATTTGTGTCACTTCGAAAATGTTCAAATTCTCTGGTTCTGATGATCTTTGGTTTGTCAACTGTTGGTTGAATCTTCAGCTTTGGGAACCAATAAATAATTCATTGATCGATTGGTTTCCAAATATTTGATTAATCGGCAACTATTTTGATAATCGATAAATTGATTTCAGCCATTTTTAAGAAGAAAATGTCTAAATTATTTCCTTCATTTTATGAACCAAACAACTAATCTATTAATTGTTTCAATAATTAATAGATTAACTGTCTATCAAAATATTCCTAGATTGCAATGCTATCTTCTTCCAGGCTTGTTGCTATGCTAACTGTCACCTGTAGCTTCATATCTATAGGAAAAAAATGTCAAACTATAGCTTTAAGGGTTTAAGATTGACTTTTATAGCGGTTACCCGTCTCTTCCTTAATATTTCATTCCAACCAATAGAAAAAAAAAAACATGAAATAACTTTACAAATGAGACACTTGAAGCTGCTCTGCTGTAGTTTGAATGTGTTATTACTTATGGATTGCAGCATTAAAAGACCTTTTTATTTCCCAGGGAGCAGAAACAAGCGGCATTCAAGCCAATAACATATTTTCACGTTGACATTTGAGTCACTTTCTGGCGTTATATCTGTAATTCTAACCAACACCCACCACTCCCCTGTGGCTCCAGTATTCAGGGCTGTGCTTTGAAAAAGGGACTAAATGTTTAATTAGTCACCGTGATGAATAGTTAACAGTTGTATGTTCCAGTTCTTCTGGCCTTGTCTTGTTGTGTCTTGCTCTCTCGCTGCTGTACCCAGTGCGCATGTCCTCATTGTGGCTTCCCTCCCGCCTTAATAAGTTATGAGAAACACCAAAGCAGGGGTCAGAGCCAGGAAGGCAGTGGATGGAGTAAAGCCTTTGATTGGAGACAGCAGACGTCCTGGGGGCTTGCGGCTGTGCTTCTCTTGCCGCTGTCAGACCTGTGTGCTTTAAAAGCTGAGTGAGAACTAATCATAATCCATTTATGAATGCCACTTTGGATAAAGCGCGCGTGTGCGTGCGTGTGTAGGAGCTGCACTCGGCCTTCATGGCGAGTCGGAGCACACAGTTCAACACACACCGACAGCCGAGCGGCACCCTCACTGAATAAACCATCACAATAATTCATCTTAGTATTAACTCATCACTAATTCATAACTCTCGGATACACACGGCCGGCGGAGGAGGGGGGGAAAGACGGGAAACGCGATGGGTACTCGGAGAAAGAGCAGGACAGGGAAAGAGAAAATGGGGGAGGATCAGGTCTCAGTGCTGCAAGAACCTGGAAAAGCCCCGAGCGACCCCGGGCCTGCGTGGACGTTTCAGCTAAATTGGCTTTTCTCTGGGAGAGGAACAGACGTTTTATTAATCTCATAAGTGGGCATCACGCCAATATAGCCATTAAGTAGGCATTTCCTTTACAACAATTAGCTCCCGCACAACGTTACCTCGTTTGTCTTTGGCTGGCGAGCTTTTAGATTCGTGCCCATTCTGAAAATATACAGCGACATTACTTCAAGTTAAAGTGCTCTGCAGGAGCACATGTCACACACGGCCTTTTTGTTTTATTCATTTGTGTTTTATTTATTCATTTTTAATCCCTCGGCTCAAAGAAAATGATTCTTCGATGCTTAAACTTTTAAGACTTTTTGTGGATTTTAATCACTATATTATTCAGTGTTCAGTGTATGAATATTATCTATATTCAATAATTTTACATTGTAATAACTTTTAATCCTTACTTCTGCTAACTTTCCCCCAAGTTGGACTAACTTCTAACAATCTCAAAGATTGCTATTGCTGTGACTGTGGGAATCACGACAATGGGTGAATTTTCAAAAATGTTGAAACATCCCTTTAATCTAATTTGAATGGGGTTTTCCCAGACAAGTTAATGTTAGTGGCTAATTCCAGAAGCCCTGCTAGAATCCGTTACCCGTTAACTGCTTAAGACTGAAAAGTTTTACATGTTAAAAATCTGTAGGTCACTTTCTCCATTATAAGACAACTCAAAATAAAATTCCAGTATCATTTATCTTTAAAATTAATTAAATGAAAGGTTGTTTAAAACTTACCTCTGCGGACTTCAGCAAAAATGAAAAATGCCAACTTGGAATTAACCCTCTTGCTTTGTTGTGCTAACTTATTTTATTGCCTTAAATGTCAATAAATTATATTTTCAAGTTTTACCAACATAAATTACTGTTTTAGGTCAAACAATATAAGTTGACTTTTTTGCAGTATACCCGACTGCAGTTTCCAACAGCATGTCATTAAAACATAACTCACATTAGCGAATTAACTTCTTGTATTAAATATAATGAACAGAACAAACACCACATGTTATCTTCCTAAACATAACATATATTCATAAACATTACTATAAAATAGCACACACTATATATATATATATATATATATATATATATATATATATATATATATATATATATATATATATATATATATATATATATATATATATATATATAGTGTGTGCTATTTTATAGTAATGTTTATGAATATATGTTATGTTTAGGAAGATAACATGTGGTGTTTGTTCTGTTCATTATATATATATATATATATATATATATATATATATATATATATATATATATATATATATATATATATATATATATATATAAATTCTCTTCTCAAGGGTGTCTGTGCGTGTTTTATAATAGTTCTGTCTTTAGTATGTGTACTTTTTTATTCATTGTACTCTTTTATTGGTTGACTCAGAGAGCCCTGCAATGATTACAATCGGTTTAGATTGCTAGTCTATGCACAAATGGCAAATAAAGAAACCTTGAGCCTTGAAACAATTCTGAGGGCAGAACATTGCTGAATACCAGCACCTAGCAGTTACAACTCTGATAATTATGGTTTATTTCTATTTTAAAAACACATTATTATTATTATCCTGCAATGTGTCTAACCAGGAAGAGTAAGCGCTTCCAGTGCTAATAGTTGCAGGTTGTTCTGTGTTAACCTTGCCGTAGTCTCTGCTGTCAGTTTGTACTTCTCTGACAAGCCTGACTCACACCTTGGCCTCCTCCCATTGGTCAGTGACGATTCATGACTAACCTGTCCTCTGAGGAAAATCAGACAGTGGCTATTGATGGGCACGAATGATGGATAAAGAGTGTGTGTGTGTGTGTGTCAGAGAGTGTGTCACAGAGTGAATTAGGGGGTTGATGAATCAGGTCAAATAGTGCCTAACCTCCTCTGTTCTCCCTTTAAGGCCAGAACATAGTGAGGTTTTTTTTTCCCTTTTGCTCCAATCATAATAACATTCAAGTAAACATAGAAAGAAGATTTATTTTATATTACAAAGTTTCCTAAATTAATTAATTTAAATATGCAAATAAGGTAAATATGCACTAATTTGCATGTCCCACTGAGTTATTTTTCATAAAATCTATTATAATATAACCGTTTTATGTGTTTTTTAATAACAAGCACATTCATTCATTAGACTTTTATGAAGTGATTTGTCAACATGTTTTATTGAATTACAGAAAAACTGCATTTATGTGCATATTTTGCACATATTTTAAGCATAATTAATGGTTAAATGTCACATAAAATGTAAAATACTCAATATGGTGAAAAAACAAACGCTTCATAAAAGTCTGGATATGAGTTGTATGAACCATCATATGACATTCTATTGATGTGACTCCTGAGTCTGAGAAAAATAGGTCAAAGTTCATTTTGAGAAAATGGCCTTTAAAGAATGAAGTATGTGAGATATAGTTTATGATCATGGGCTAAAATGGTGAAATACAGGTATTCATGACAATAGTTTGCAGTTTAACTATACCTTTTATAAAAGTATAGCAGTTATTGATGCAGAATATAGAAGAAATCTGAAAATTTACACTTTCAAGGAAACATATCTAGCCTTAAGTGAAACATCACCCAGTAACATTGGGTGAACTGGTTGATTTTTCTGCATTATGCACATGTTCTTAACTGTGTATTTCATAAGTTACTAGGTGTCTAGATTAACACCAACGATTTACACTTTTTCAAAATTTATTTTCACATTCGTCTAAAATTAAATTCCGTATGTCAACGTCTGAATGGATGTGGATTTTCAGTCTCTGCTCAGTTGACCCTCAGGTCCAACGTCTAACAGAAAGTTTCACATATAAATGAAAAATGCTTAAATGCAAATTTTGCCTTTGCCTCACCTTAGCAGTAGTGCAGAGGTTACAGCTTTTTATCAAAAGCTACTAAATCCACTTTAAGAAAATCTCTGTATAGATCAGGCTTAGTATAATTATAGACTCATGAATCGTATCTTGAATATATTTTCTTTTGTCTTGTTCTATTTCACAATTCTAAAGCAAATTACAGCCACGATTGGACCAGAGGAAAGGTACGATGAGAGAAACGAGCTAAATACATTCTGCTGCGTTAAAGTAAATAAATATGTTCTCTGATCTATTTATGTTTTGTTTTCAGCTCGACTATAATGAGACAGTTACTACTTTAGTTGGTGGAAGCTCTGGCTGCCAAGGACAGATCATTCTAAACTAAACAAAAATAGAAACTCAACGTGTTAGTTTTAGTTTATTTTCACAAATTAGTTTAAATCTGCAGCACAGAGCCATGATCGTCCTGTCATTTTATTGTCAGCAGGCTCGCCTGTGGAGTAATTAAAGGTAATCATTAATTATTGTTTAATCATCAGCTTGATATACGTAACCTGTCAGGTGAATGATTATCTTAAAAGAAACGTTCTCACTAAGAAGGATTTTAACTAATTTGTGAACAAACTTGAGAGGAATAAGCAAAAAAAATGTGTTTGTGTGTGTAAAAGTGTTCATATTTTTGTTCAGGGTATGTAAGTAGCTGTTACTGCGCCTATTTAAAACACACTGATTTCATTCTTTGCCAGCTATATAGATGGCAAGCACAGGAACATCTGGTTCAGCTGACAGCGATGAAGAGTTCAGCCTCGAGTCCACAGAGGAGGAAGAAGGGGGACTGACAGCATTGGGATAATGAAATGCAGCAAGAAATCTAACCTTAAGTGCAAAAGTAGCAGTGCAGTGTACATATGTATAATACATCCAGTGATTAAGTATTCACATCCTTTCCTTTAAATAAAAGTAGAAAAAAAATGTTCCTTTACAAGTAAAAGTCCTGAATTGAAAAAGCTCATTGTACAGACTGTTACATTATTATAGTATATAATACACTGTGAAACTTTGCTGTGAAATCTGCAGTTATTTACTGTGTTAAACACAGTAATGTCACTATAAATGATTATTACAGTAGATTACTGTATATTTTTACAATAAATCATAAACAGTAGTCAGAGACTTACTGTATATGTTACAGTTCTGCTATAAAATAATATATATTTTTTTTATTTTATCTTCCTTTTTTAACTTCTCCACTTTCTGTATTTTTTATTACGGTGCGAATAAAAAATAGCAAAATACAAAAAAAGTAGTAAAAATAAGAAATAAATATGAATGAAATTATAGTTCAATGTGACATCAGTTTTCATTTATTAGTTGTGTAGTGCTTATTGTGTTTACGGAGTGTTTTATGTGTAGGTGACGTGCACCTCTGCAGGGGCGTCAGGATTTGATTTGATGTGTGATAAGCAGGACGCCACCTTTGAGGCAGCAGCAGTGGAAGCTAATCTGGCCATACATCATAGACGCATCTGCGCATTGGATCACATTGGGACAGAATGACACCAAACACGTGGGACTCAGAGGCTGCAGAAAGACATTTCAAGCCTCATCTGGTGTCGCAGGTCCGGAGGAGACAGACGGGGCCGGAACGGATGGTAAAAGCTTTATGGATTTTTTTTGACGCTCCGCCGGCCCACCTGGATGCTTCCTGGATTTTCCCCGACAGGCACAATGCTGTGGTGACACTATAAAAGGCAAGTAGTTGCTATTTCTGCTATGATTCAATAAAATATTTTACTTTCAGTCGACATCGGTCTCGTAAATTTAGATTTTATTTTTTTTTGTTCAGCCCACAGGATAACACCAACATGAATATATAAAACATATCACATAAATAGTCTTCAGTTATGACAGCATTTTCGATTTAGACTTTCTGAATTAAACACAGAGCTTCAAATTAAATAATTCTAATTATCAGTGTAAGGGGGAGTTTACCCAAGTGGGTATTAACTAAAATTGGTCCACAAATGATGCAGTAATTCTCTCTCTCAAATTGAATCCTAGGCAACTGGATTTGTCTCGGAAGATGGTTCGCCTCTTATCCAAGTGGCTTCTTCAGTTCTTAGGTGTCGGTCTGACTAGTGCACACAAGACAGTGGAGTGAGACCCAGGTATTTAAGTATAGTATTTATGGTACAGGTGCATTCACCAAAAATACCTGAAAGTGAAACTAATGGTTTCGCTTGACCATGGGCGGAATCTCATGTGAACAATAGTTGTTAGGGTCTTGTTCCCAGGCCAGCCGAGAGGCATAGTCTCTCCAGCGTGTCCTGGGCCTTCCCCGGGCCACCACCCAAAGGGACGTGCCCAGAACACATTGCCAGGGAGGTGTCCAGGAGGTATCCTCACTAGATGCCCGAGCCACCTCAACTGGTTCCTCTCGATGCCGAGGATCACCGGTTCTACCCTAGGAACGTAGATTGACTGGTAGATTGACTCTTCACCATGATGGACCGATGCAGGGCTCGCATCACCGCAGATGCCGCACTGATCCACCTGTCAATGTCCCACTCCATCGCTTGTGAACAAGACCCCGAGATACTTGAACTCCTCCACTTGAGGATCTTCTCCAGTCGAGAACCATGGCCTCAGATTTGGATGTGCTGATCCTCATCCCAGCTGATTCACACTCAGGTGCAAACCGTTCCAGTGAGAGCTAAAGGTCACGGTCCGATGAAGCCAACAGGACCGGATCATCCGCAAATAGCAGCGACACAATCCTGAGGCTACCAAATGTTTAGTTTCACCAATGTATAAGTCTTTGTATTCCTCACTGCACTGGACTCATTCTGGCTCCTTGTACCCACAATCTAGTCCTTTCCTTATGCTTTTTACTATTATTCTTTTGGTCATTTCACAGTGGAACAGCAGCTAATAAATGTGGTTTTCCTGAAATACTGAATAGCCCCACAATGTGATGCCTCTCAACTAATTTTTGATTTTGCTAGTGAATTAATCTATCAACCATTGAAATGTTTAATCAATTAGTTGTTGGTTCATAAAATGGTGTAAAATGTCAATCACTGTGTTCCAAAGCTGAAAACTAACCCTAAAATGTCTTTTTTTTGTCCAGACTAATAGTCCACCACCCAACGATCATCAATTTACTATTATAGAAGAATATAATCAGATTTGAGAAGCTGGAACTACAAAATGTGGACAGTCGGTTCATTGCAATATGCTCAGCACAGGGTTCAAAATATGTAAAATATATTCTACTATATACAAGTCTGTTAAAAGAAACAGCAAAAAGCACAGATACAGATAATTCTGTATCTGTATCCGCTCCCCCACCATGATGTTCTGCCCTTGCTTTTATATAACATGATGCGAGAATCTCTTATACAGTATCTTGTAGTCAGACCTTTCTCTCCATCTCTGGAAGTGGAGCTCATTAGTTTCCCATCTTTGATTTCTTTTGGAATATTGCATCTCCTCCAGGTGCTTATTTGTAAAATGCAAGTTAATTGCCTTGCCTAGGCCCTCGATAGATGCTTCTTCATTAATTCTTTCTGTGACTAACTGTGCTATGGCATCAGTGCAACATCGGAATATCTCAAGGTTATATTTTTTTTCTTCCTATAGATATAAAGATGGGGCTGTTGCTGGTGCTTTTCCCTGTGGAGTGAAACACAGGTGGTGGAGGAGCCAGAAGCTTCTGGACAACAAAGACTGACTCGTGGGTGCTTGAAAAATGTCACAGACGAGTCACAACATAAGCAAATATCAGCGTCTACTTTGGTGTTGAGTGAAGTTGAAGATTAATGCTTCATCACCTTACTCATGTAAAAAAAATTGGGAATCTACACATTACTGGAGTGTTTTAGCTGACTTTTACTTTAACTCATTCTATATTAAAAAAATAGCCTTGTTATTTTTCTCTTATTCTGGCTTGTCATCATTCAAAAAACTCCAGATGAATCATGCTATACCGTGAATTTGATTATTGGATGTCAATCCGACATCCTGTTGCTTTGCATGAGCTCCAACACAAATCATGTTTACTTGAGTCAAAAGCTTAAGATGATACTAAAACTGGGGCTGCAACTAACTATTTGTATTATTCTTGGGGACATTTCGCAGTTTAACAAGAGTCTAAAAAATGTTTTACCGCAATACTAAATCTTGGTACCTGTGTTTTGGTGCATTGTACTAGAGTTAACCAGGGCTGCAACTAATGGACATTTTGATAGTCATTTATTCTTTTGATCACTGAAATAATTAATTGATTAGTTGTTTGGTTCATAAAATGGTGTAAAATGTAGATCACCACTTCCCAAAGTTGAAGATTCAACCTAAAATGTCTTTTTTTGTCCAGACAAACAGTCCGCAATCCAAAGATCATCAGTTTACTATTATAGAAGTCTAAAATAAGCAGAAAATAATCAGATTTGAGAATCTGGAACCTGAGAATTTGGACATATTCTCCTCAAAAACTAATCAAATCAAATTGGCAACTAATCAACTATTCAGTGCAGCACTAACTTAACCGCTTTAATGAATGTGAAACCTTATGTCACCTTTAGCTGAGCCCATATTGTCCCAGTGGCACCTGGAAGCTGCCGTAATATGTTATTCTCTTTACGAATCCTCCTCTTTTGTTCTATTTGAGGTTTAAAGGCTTTTTTTCTCAGGACAGGTGCTGTTGTGTTGTAAAGCCCCCTGAGGCAAATCTCTGATCTGTGATTTTGGGCTATATACAAATAAACTTGACTTGTTTTTTTCATCTCCGTAATTGAATAATTAACTCTGATAGAAATGGAAAAAAAAAATACGCATTGGAGAATACATTCTACCACCAACCTGTGAGAAATTGTGTGTTTTTATTCTTGTACTGAATCGCCTTGTTCCACCTCTACATGTTGTTTGCATGTTGGTTGATGCAATTATTGTCTACATGCCCATTGATGTATTAAGTGTTTCAATTTGTTGCATGCGTACAGTATATAATATATACACCTCAGGCTATATGCACACCACTGTATATGTGATGAAACAGTGGTTAATTAAACATAAATCAGTAAAAATAATGTTCTGCATATCTCTTAATCCTGCTGCTTCTCTTCATCTTATTTCAGGGTATGATCACTCCTGCTGATGAGTCTCACAGAGTAAAGTCAGATGTTGATTTATTTAATACTTCTTTGAAAATCCAAAGACAAGGCCAATTTTTGTCAGTTCTAGAGGGCAGCTGCTTGTGATACTATGTGTGTGTGGGTTTTTCTTTTAGAGATGATATATTTTAACCACAGGCACCTCAGCAGTCAGCTGCTCAGACCTCTTCTTCTGTACTAACACAAACTGCACAAGTTTTCACAGAGAAAACAGTGATGTAATGTAACAGGATTGTTGTTAATTGTGTGTTTATTAGATTTTGTTTGCAACCAAATGGATGGTGTTTCACCACCACCTCACAAAGTCCTGACAACACAACAAAATATATAACAACAACTGTTTCTTAGGTTTAAGCTTTGGTTACTGTTTATAATATTCTAACATGTTTTTTTCTAGTATACTCTCATTAGTATATTTGTAGTAAATATGTTTTAATGTTTGTTTTAAAATAGATCTGGAAACAAGAATGGGTGATAGGATGATATATATTAATATATATATATATATATATATATATATATATATATATATATATATATATATATATATATATATATATATATATATATATATATATATATATATATATACATATGATATATATTAATACATATAATTGTGGAACTCGGCTCACTTCATTTTATAGGTCTGGTCACTTATAAATACATATGAACTACTGTAGTAGGATAATTACTTCATTTTACAGGTCTGGTCAATTAAGTATTTCATATAGTAGTTCATGCTGAACTATTTTGTAGTTCAATGTAGTGAAGGACTATTAAAATAAAGGGTTTGTATTATTTGCTAATGTTCGGAATATATATATTTGAACATTTTGTTGACTTTACCACTTACAGAATGATTTTAGAGAATGTTCCTGCTACTTTTATGGCTCAAGGGGATGTGGTAGAATGTTTTTTTTTCTTTGATATTGAACTGAAAATTGAACTGGAAAAGAAAAACATTATAATTTACTGAGTTAAGTTGAAGCTCATACAGTCCAAATGTAGCTTCTCGCTGGTCTATTGCTATGTGGCTTTTATTTTTAAGCATGTACAGACAATGCCACTGACTGCAAATATTGGTGTATACAGCAACATATTTTATGCTGTCAGCAGATCAGAATGCAAAAGAAGATTATTAAAAGAGGAAACAGCCACAGTGAACAGCAGCTAACTGGCTCTTTTACAACAGACAGTTAGAACCAGAGCACATTAAACTAATTATTTTGTTCTGTCTTGTCCAAGGGAAGTAAAAAAAAACAAAAAAACAAAAAATATGTGCATAGATAGAAAGAACTGCAGCAGTTCACAATTAGATTTAGCCATTAGATTTATGTATACATGTGTACAAAGAAAACATGGTTTGAAAGTTCACAGTGTTACATGAATAACTGTAATCTAATTTACTGGAAAAATATATGGTGCTGTAAAAAATGTTGTGTTTATACTTACAATAACTAACAGTTAGTCGGCTCAGATTATCCAGTTCTGGTTAATTTAATTTGTTCTCTGTTGATGTTTGTTCTTGATTTGACCTGATTCATATCTGTCAAACAGGACCAGACCATCAAAGAAGTTGAGAAGTGTGGGTCTGAATAAAAATGAACAGATTAAGGCCAGTTTTGGTTTATTTGGTTGGATCTTGGTGGACTCGGCAAAGCGAGCCGACCCATGTGAATTCAGTCCACGTGGTAACCGACCAGAGGAAAGTGTCAAGTGGGCTGGATCTGGCCCAGAGCAATTTTGTTCTCTGTTTGGACAGACTGTGAGGTTTTGTTTTTCAATTCTTCGAAGATCAGAATTTACATAAATCTGTTTTATGGAAGCATTCGGTTGGGAAACTTGTGAAGAGAGACACTGATGCTGGCCTGGTGCACGGTGAGTCAGTTAGAGGATCTTGGATAAATTATCAGGTGACATTTTCAGGTGCCAACGGGATATTTTCAGAGGTTTTGGCCCTTACATTGATAATGGCTCCTCTCAGTTGGGATCCAGTAGCCTGTTGTGCTCTTTGGACTAGAAAAATGTCATTTTCAGCCTCATACAGTGGCTATTTTAAGGTTTCGCGGATCTCATAGTTAATTATGAAAGTTTATTATCTACCAGGATTGCCTCAGTTAGCAGTGAATCATTGAGAATGTGGTATATCTCATGTTAATCCCAGTAAAATAGTGACAGCACAAGGACAACGTTGCCTGGCCATAGCAGGCTCTTGTACTATATTTCATTTGTACAGAGTGCTGTACACTCTCCATTGACAAGTGTTAACTCACTAAAATCAAAACTAATGGAACTCCATGACATTGTACGACTCCAATTAAATTATTTCATAGAAATTCTCTGAAGCAAGAAATAACCTCCTACCACACAACAAAAACATTTCAGGAAAGGGGGGCAGGGTATGATTTAGCATTAATTACATCAATATTATAATTGGTATTAATATTATTGATATGAATGACCTTTATGGACAGGATTTCAAGGTGCAACCTGTACAATTGGCCAAAATGAGTTTCCTCCCCAGGGTGTGTGGACTCTCCCTTAGAGATAGAGTGAGAAGCCCAATCATTTGGGAGGAGTCAGAGTAAAAACGCTGCTCCTCCACCTTGAGAGAAGCCAGACAGCTCGGGCATCTAGTGAGGAGCTTCCTGGACGCCTCCCTGGTGAGGTGTTCTGGGCATATCCCTACGGGAGGAGGTCCCAAGGAAGAACTAGGACACACTGGAGAGACTATGTCTTTCAGCTGGCCTGGAAACGCCTCAGGGTTCCCCTAGAAGAGCTGGACAATGTGGCTGGGGAGAGGGAAGTCTGCTATTCCCTGCTGAGGCTGCTTCCTCACCTGACCGATGGTAAGCAGTAGAAGATGGATGGATGGAATATTAGTTTGAGTCATAGGATTAAACAAATGCACACTTTCTGCTCCTTTTTTAAAGTGTTGAAATGGTAAATACTACTATTGTTTTCCTTTTTACCTTTTCATTATCATTTTATTTTCATTTATTACGCTCTTTTTGAGTCTTATCAGACACGGTCTTGTTGCCTGATTTGGCTCGTTTCATTCAGAAAAAAAATGAAGATATAGAAAGTGATCAAATTTTCTCTGAAGGTAGTTGGACAAAAAAATACTCATCCTTTCAGACTGTATTTGAAAGAGTCACTGTGAATTAGGCTGAAAAAATCCTTAAATACACGTCCTCCACTCTGAATATGAGTTATTACCTTCAAGGGGACGTTACAGAGGAAGCAAATATAAAACTAATCGGTATAATCTCTCCTTCCTCCCAATGGCCATCGTCCTTATAAACAATGAACGACTCTTAGTGCTCAAGATTTTTGATTTAATAGTATCATATTCCCTGGGAAACGTGCAATATTGTACAACACAGTGATATTATGATTGCTAACCTTGCCTTTTTTTAATATTATTTATTTACATTTTTATGTCATTACATGGGTTATATTTAACCCATTTAAGCACATTTTCTTTTGGTTTTCATCAGTTGAGTCACAATCACAATCATGTTATGTATCTCTCGCAAAACTCGCAAAAATATGCCCATAAACAAAAAAATAATATTTATCCCATGTACAAAATTAATTTTGTGGGTTATTCTAGAGACTTGAACGATTAAATAGATATATACATGTCAGGGTTGAAGATGTCAGGGGGGGAGTTGTCTTTGCCATGTTCTGATAAAATAATTAAAGAAATGTCAAACAAAAAAAGCAAAAGTCAGTAATAGACTTCAGCAAGTATAGTTGCCGGTGGACCGAACGGCTTCCCTCACATTTTTCTCCGCCACCATAGACCGACTACAATTCCAACCACGACACAACCTTGATGACATCTTTCTCAGCCACGCCCCCTGCTCTCTGATTGGGCAGGTCAATATTTGTCCAATGAACACCCCAAATAAAACCCAGACAAAGACAGAAGGAAATGTAAAATTGAGTCTGTAAGGGAAACCCTCCTCCCTGTCAGTCAGGCTCTATAGTCTGTGCACACCTATCACCTCTGGCTAAGCCCCGCCCCCTTTATGACATCACACACAATAAGTGAGCCCAAACACACTCCTTTACACCAACTCCACCGGTGTTTGAGAAAACGTGCTCAAGCAGAGACCGTGGGCAACTGTAACGGAGCGGATCTGATGAGGGCTTCACATGTCTGCTGCTATGCTAATGACCAATAACACTGCGTAACCTAAACTGCAGTTCAGTCCTGCTTCTCCCTCTAATAGGGCTCTGATGGCCTGACCATACATCTTCAGGGAGCAGCACACAGACATTTGCATGTACGTGCTCAGCCGGTAACGATCAGCATGAGCCGCCATGGATCTACGTGAGCTGGCCTTATAAAGAGTTGCACCTGAGGACATGACCCCCGGCAGAAAACTGAAAAGAGCAATTTGGTTTTAAATGCTTATATATATATATTGAAAAAAACTGGGCCCAAACTGCTCAAGGATGACCCAGTCTCCCCCCATTAGCCTGTTTGAACTGCACAGCCTTGTTATGATCACTTTCACAGCATTTATTTTGGAATTTGTCCAGGCTGAGGCTCCAGATATAATCTGCGCAGAGAGCTTCCACCTCTGCTCATGCTTGTGACACAATAATTCTATCTATATACTACTCTCTACTCTTCTGTACAACCAAATATATCTTCAGGTCAGTAGAAAAAAATATTCTAGTGTGTGATAATTTATTTGAATGAATGAATGAATGAATATTCAATTTACACAACTGTGTAAACAACTTGAAGCAAAATCTGTAAAGTACATGTGTGTAGAAGTGGTAAAACTTTTGGAATTAATTGTATTTGTTTAGTGATATATTCTAGAATGTTGAATGAGGAAAAATGAGTAGATGTCCTTTTCACACAGTATCGACACCTTTGTGGGAAACCATATGTGACACATGTTTAAATAAATATCTGGAGGGGAACTTTAAATATTATAATGATAATAGTATAAAAATTATACTACTACTACGACTATTAATAATAATGCTGCTGTAGACCAGTGGGCCCCATTCTATTCTGTTTGGTGGATCACTTTAAATCTTACACTGGCTCTAGAACCAGAAAGGTTTTTATAATTATTCACATCTAATTACATGGCGCTTTAGGTTACAACACAGTTTCATTGATACGGTGTGGGAGTATTATTGCTCTATATTGCACTATAGAATCATATTTGCATACATTAAATAAAATTAGCAAAAAAAAAAAAAAAGTGATGGAGATAAGCAGCACTATCTGAGTGGCCCAAGGTTAGAGTGCTGAGCTGCTTTTTATGGAACAAAAACGTCAGTCCAGTGCAACAATATCACATCTGTGGGAAGGCAATATCAGATATCAGTTTCTAACACTGCAATATTAAAACCCCCCACTCTGACTTTTAAATATTTAATGGACTACATTCAAGAAGTCAGTCTGACATGCTGTGGGCCAATAATATCTCTGGGTTTACACATAGCAGGTCCATATCTGCAGCAGGTCAGGCTTAAAGTGTTATATCATCATTAATGTATGATCATGAATAGGGCTTCTTCTTCTTCATTATGAAGCAATATGTTGATTCCCCTTTATATGTCATATTCAGGTAATGTAAAATCATTTAACCTCCCTTTTTGCATAATTCAACTTTAAATATTTTACCAGAGAAAATGCAAGGGTGAATTTATTAAATGTTGCTTACAAAGCAAATGAATGAGTCCGAAGCTTTTTAATAACTTCATGCTCATTTGTGGGTTTGGTGCTGCATTGGTAGACTTTTCTTATTGACCTGAAGAATAACAAATACTAGAGCTGCAACTAATGATTATTTTGATAGTTGATTAATCTATTGATTATTGAAACACTTAATAGATTATTTGTTTGGCTCATAAAATGGTATAAACTGTCGATCACTGTTTCCCAAAGCTGAAGATTCAACCTTTTTGACTAAAGTTCTAACAAATACAAATCCAATATATTTTACCTGCTACATACTTCTTTGTTTTCTCTATTTTAAATATCTACTGTGTAAACAGCATTATGCACACATTTCATTTTATTTTATTTGTGCTGTCTTTTTATTTCCAGTGTTGCTCTTTGTTACTAAACCTGAGTATACAGTGAAAATGCAATTAAAAACAAGCAAATGTAATCAAGTATATATTGATGTGGCATGTTCAACTTTCTAAATCCGGAGAGTCAAACATGTGGCCCGGGGCCCAGAATCAGTCCGCTAAAAGGTCCAAGTTAGTTAGAGTTAGGAGATACCTTCACCTGCTGCTTAAAAGAATGACTATTGTTGTGACTAAATGTTTTCAAATGAAATGCAACAGTGTGGAATAACATTGTTTTTATTCTTATATAATCTCTTATGTTTTGTAAATTGAAGGTGAATTAATTGTGTAAATATTCATGATGCATTTCCTTACATAAAAAGTTGAGAAATTTGTAGGTGTTGCTATTTCTACTGGTCAGACACATTTAAGGGTGTGGCCCATTAACTCTCCTGTTCTAAACTGACCCATAGACGCCGAGTGTTAGTATTACATGTTAAATTGAAACTCTAAGGGTAAACCAATCTCTAGGACGAGTACAACCATATGTCAGAACCACTCAACCACACCAACATGGCACTTTGACGGAAATTTGTCAAACCAGACAAACAAGTGGAGAGATTCAAAAATTTTAGATTGAGTAGATTCATGTAGTAACCCCAATCCGGATCCTGGATTTTTGATGTCAAACCGCAGTTCGTGCATGCTCACAGACAAAGAGTTGGTCACATTTGTGCATTCTGTTCAAACCAACAATGATGGCGGACATGTCTCAGGTTACGTTTGCGCTCTTAATACTTTTGTTATCATTTGCAGCTTTACAGCTGAATTTAAGTGAACGTGTATAGATTCACCTGTGTTTCTGAATCACTGCCACGGTGCACTGCACATGTTCAAAATGTTCTTTCATGCAGGTATTTGAAATTTTGCTTCAATGCCACTACTGGCCTGGCATGGAATCACAGGTTTTTAGGCCTATCGTATTCATATTGAGGTCTCCATGTAGTCTGAGATATTTGTCGATCAGATCGCCGTGTGGAAGGAGATTTTTTCTTAACCAGGAGAGGAAAGTATCTGGTTAAAGAAAAAAAAAAAAAAACTAGACTAGTGTAGCTGGGGCCTTACTGTCAATACACTTCAGCCTCAAGTCTTCATTCTCAACCATTTGCGTTCTGATTGCATAAAATAGCCGTCTGTAAAAGTGCCTTTGTATGTTAGGCTACATTTGCAGGTCGTCATCTTCATGCCACTTTTAATAATAGTGAAAAGCTTGGGGAGACGTTTCGAGGAGCTGTGGAGTCAGCGGAGTCGGCAGAGAGAGGAGGTCTGAGCCTACTGATGTAGGAAGTTGGGATGTCACTCTTGGTTGTGCTGCCAACTCAGCTGATACTTTCTTCTGCACACTACAGTGGAGTGGATCCACACACACACACACACACACACACACACACACACACACACACACACACACACACACACACACACACACACACACACACACACACACCTTTTCTCTCAGTCAAACACTTCAAGTTCCTGTCTCCCCCTGAGTGTGAAATCATTTCTTTCCGAACCGACTTCACATAATTCCACACCTTTATCTTTTTTTCGTCATATTACCGCTTGCCACATTCAGTCAGATTCCTCTTATGTCTTCCTTAAACGACTAATTAACATAACATTGCTCCGAACTCCCGGGGATCTGCTCCGTAAAATGCTTCATTTGGCTGCCGTCCCTTAACATGTGCCATCATTTGTTTTAATACAGTGGTGTATCCAGTAACCAGAACTGTCAACTGTCCAGTCAAGTGTCCTTTATCAGATTTTTGCAATTTTAAAAGTTACCTGCGTGTAGTGGGCTCATTAAACTGTAATATGAATGAGCTAAATGCATAAGTTAATAAAATGTATTTGATTTGTTGAAGTAGTTCATGCATAATGTAAGAATGAGCCACTGTGACAAACACATTTGTCTTGGAGGCAATTAAAAAGACAAAATATATTTCAAATTAAAATATTACTTTCTGTTGCTATTTAAACATGATTTCATATACAAGATAATAAAAAAATATCCTATAAATTAAAGATTTGTGACATCATTATCTAACCTTCAGTTGTTTCAAAAGCATCCGTGTTCCACAAGTTTAGTTTTGTTTGTTCAAAGATAAGATTTATTTAGTTTTTTTCCTAATTTTTCTCAGTTATCACATCAGATTAGACTCATTTTCCCATATTCCCCCTGATATATATATATATATATATTTTTTTTTTTCGGAACTCTCCACATAACAACAGCCAATTAAAGCTGTCTTTCACTTCACCAGCAGCTACACAGGCAGATGCTGGAGAGCCAATTAACACTTGCAGTTTCATATGTGTGAGCTGCTGCTAACATAGGGATTGGCTGCTATAATTACGAGTATGTGCGAACGTGTGTTTGCAGATAGATAGATAGACATGTGTGGGTGTGTGTGTGTGCACGCAAGCAAATCTCAGCTCAGTCTCCAGAGAGCAACGGTGACAGTTTACATTTCTGCAAACCACGGCTACTTTAAATGTCAACGTTTCAGAAGTAGTTAAGTTTCACTTTTCTTAGCAGAAAAAGGAGGGTTTAGCGGATGCATCAATGTGTAACCCACTTAAGACCACAGGAAAGCATAGTTTTCAAAGTCTATGACTGTCATTTTCTACTAAAAATGAAAAAATGCTACTCATACATTTTTTTTCAGTGAGGTGATAGTAGACAACGTAAACAAAGGTTTTAGTCAAGAAAAAAAAGCTGCTTCCGGTCACGTGACATTATCGACTTCCTCCCCAGAACATGGCGAAGCCAAACCCTCCCAGAAAGAGGCCATTTTACTTTAAGAATCACTGTGTATTGATAATTGTGTGTTTAGAGGCCCCGCCCATAGAGCTTATGACATGGAGATATAATCCAACCTAGAAATTCAAACCATTGTCTTGTCGAGTCAGTAGTTAGCATTGTGATTAACTTTATATAGCAACTCCAAGTGAAATATCTACTAAACAGATACTGCACTGCAGCACAAGTTCACACTTGGGAACATAAGGTGAGACTTGATATTGGATTTGTTCGGACCCTCCACTTAATAAATGCTAATCTTTGTGTGTAAATGACTGTACACATTAAAGCTGCAACAATTAGGTGATTAATCAATTATTTGTTTATTACACACCAACTATTCTTGATACAGTTAATCAATTACCAATTTTAGTTATTTTTAGTGGCATGATAATGGACAACTTAGACAAAGGTTTTAAACAAAAAAATGTCCGGGTGCTTCCTGTCACATGACTTCATGGACATCCTGCCCCTTTCTACAGATAACATGGTGAATTATAATGATTTTCAACCCTGGCATGTTTTATATCTATTTAATTGTTAAAGTTTCTAAAATAACCCCCCAAAAATAATTTTCTACCTACCCCTACATACCTACATACCTACCATATTTGGGCTTAAATGGGTTAAGTGCATGGACTGGAATTGAAAAGTTGCATGTTCAACATCGCTGTTAACTGGACGTTTTGTACGATCACGTCGCCTATTGATCATTTTAACCCAAACAAAGTTTTTGTGTTTGTGTGTCTAAACCGAACCATAAAACAGTATTTGTGAAAACACACACATCCCGTAAAAAGACTGACATGCTACATACGAAATGTTGACATTGAACATATCTGCAGAAACGAAAACTGTCAACTGTTTTCCTCCTGAGGCCTGCGTTGGCAAATCTATAGGCCTCGTCAGACGAGTGGAGAAATCTTGTAGAGACATTGATTCAGGCTGTGGATGTTGGATATGAAATATTTATCCCACTGTCTCTAAATATTTCTGAGATTTAAGTGTCAATTTACAGCCCTGAAGAACAGAATACACACAATTTTCTACTGCAAGAAGGCGGCATATAAATGAAAATTGTATTAAAAACATGCAAACAAGAGTTACAATATGGACTCAAACGCCCTATAATTCCCACAGATCTTGAATGTGGCTCCACACAGTGTTTTCTATTCACATTTGAATTTATTGATATTTGATTTCCCTGTTTTTTACACACTGCAGATGCTGAGGAAGTACCTCCAATTATAAATATGTTTATCCAGTGGACTGAATTTACACTACAGTCCACTGATGTTATTATGTGCTACTGAAATTAACAATTGGTGTTCCATTTGCCAAATAATGCTCATCATTATCCAGAAATCAATTTTTGATGTTGTGGAACCACCAAGAGAGACCATCCAGATAATAAAGATTAATTCTGCAATATATACAGTATATTAAATGATTCATTTAAATGAACCAGGGTAATTTGATTTGAACCTTAGCAGTATCTCAAACACTGCTCATTTAATAAGTGAGTCATGGCTCAGATGAGATTGTGTAGGCGAGTGGATGGACTGAAGAGGGAATTGTGCTAATTGGATAAATGGTTTGGGGGGAAAGCATGTGTGTGCATGTGGAATATCTGGGAATAAGGGTCAATAAAGTGGATGAAAAGATTATTGCTGGACCAAGCTAGACATCACTGTTATCTTGTATTAATTTTAATTCACTTCATCAGATGCAACATATTTTTAACAAGAATCACATTAATATTAACCTAAGCAACCATGTGCGCAGTTCAAAGTCATTGCCTTGGGTTTTGATCATTTTGTGATATTTGCTGTAAATAACCAACTCTGTTACCACATGAAAACACTGATTTTCAAATAAATGATTTAACATCTCTCCACCAACAACAATACTAAGATGCCCTCGATAATGCTCTCTCCTCATGCCACTCCTCCATCATCCAAACCAGCTCCAATAGTCTTCTCAACTGTCAACAAACTTCTAAAACCCATCAACACCATCTCTAACTCCCTCACCAACACCAAATGGCATTCCTTTCTGTCATTCTGTTAATGTGTAATAGATAAAAGTCACTGCCAGCCAACCAATGGTAAGTATAGGTCGGCTGGCATATACTTACTGAATATACCCAGTCCAGAAACAAACGCAAAAGTTAGGTCTGTGGGGCAGGTGCAAGATATTACCACCAGGTGGCCCCAAAAGATGGTGCCTGTTTGAAGGCAACAAAAAATTTAAAGTGATCCAAAAACTAGGATTTCTTCAGGATAATTACTAATATTTATTCATCTCTTTATGGTAACATTCCCACCATTTGCCAAACATTTGATGAAAATCTGACCATAATCTTTTGAGGCATCTTGCTAAAAAAACAGACAAACAAACAGAAAAGCACAGACAAAACCACAACCTCCTTGGTGGAGGTAATAAATGCCAATCTTTACATGGAAGAAGAAGAAAATCAAGGAGAAAATGTCCAAATTCTCTGATTCCAGCTTCTCAAATCTGATTATTTCCTGGTTTCTTTTGGTCTAGACAAAAAAAAACATTTCAGGTTGAATCTTCAGCTTTAAGAACCAGTAATTTTTAGACATTTCACAATTTATCAACCAAATAACTAATCGATTAATCATTTCATAGATCGATAGATTAATTGACTATCGGAATTAGTAATTATACATGTTGTTGATAAACTGAGGGCCAAGGTCACTGCTACTTACTTACCTACTGACTTACTAGAATCTATAATTTCCATCCTCATTTCCATCCTCATACACTGCATCAGGATCAGCTTCCAAAATCCTCCTCATACTGCAGGTAAAACATCTTAAACTCAGAGAAACTTTCCCTATTCCGCAGATGAATGTGAAAACATCCTTCTGGTGTCAGACTCAGACATTACTCTGCAGAGCGAAGCTCAAATACCTGAGCGAAGTAAAAAGAAGAAAAACACATTCCTAATTGGAGGGGTGCTTTGAGTTTACATAAAGATTGTGGTTCTAACACATTAGCAAGAGTGTGAGCGGATATAAAGTTGGACACTATCCATCCACCTCCATTAGTTTCTTCTTCACTACACAGTGAAGTGCAAACTACTTGATGCATTGCCACCGCACATTAAACACTGGACATAAATCATGAGGCTCATGAGTCATCCAATATGAACATAATGCCTCAAGGATCCTACTCAACTGATTTAATGTGCATATGAAGATCTATGACTGATCGAAATTTTGTAAAGCAACATCATAGCATTGTGAGAGCAGAAACCAGTGAGTGGTTCCTTTGCAATTGCATGAAAAATCATAGGGAAATAATAGACATGAATAGAGTCGGGGTCTCTCCTGTAGAACTATCGCTAAGGCTTCATAAATTAAGCTAATTATCAGCATTTTGCTGCCAAAGAAACATCCGAAATAGTTAGGAATTATAGTTAAAAATGTATTAATTTAACTTTTCCCCGCGCACTCGCTTTCCCTTTAATGAGCCGAGTGTCACTGGGATCGGTGATGATGATCGCAGGGGCCAGAGAGCGGAACGAGGAGGAGTCTATCAAACGTGCTGTAGCCGCGCTCGCTAACTTCATCCAGCCGGGCTGAATGGAGTCGAGTGTTATTGGCCGTGACAGTGGTGGGTTTGAGATGGAAATCACTTAAAAGGCGAGAATCTGTTGAGGCGGGTGCCGGGTGAAAAAAAGAAAAGATCTAATATGTCTCGCTCCTCTTCCCCCGTCGCTCTGAAGTCAAACTCTTTTTGTTCTCCACGTTCTTGCTCCTCTTTCTCCCATCGCTGTCTCTCTCTCATTCTCTCTCCCCGCCCTGCTCGCCTCCCCCTCACATTTTCTTCAAAAAAACTTGTGAAAGCGATCGTGCATCATCATCATCATCATCATCATCATCCAGGCTGGCATCCTTGTCCTCGTCTTTGCCACCGTCATTATCCCCGTCGTCGTCTTCTTTTTTGGTGACACAGCAGTTTCTGGTTTAATTGGCAACTTGAAGTGGTATCAGAAGTCATCTGCTTCTCCCCAGTGTGGTGACCTCCTCTTCCTCCTCCTCGTTCTCCTCCTCCTCCTCATCCTTCTTGTAGTTTTCTGAGTCGTGTCATTGCGGGCTTGATGTATGTAATTTGCCGAAGCTTCCTCAGCAAACAAGCAGGCACAATGAGGGCTTCCTCCTCGAAAGCTGTGAAGAGGAAGGTGTGTGGGTGTGTGGGTGTGTGTTGCTCTGGATTAGAAGCCGAGGTTGGGAACTATGAGGGCATGATGAAACATCGCACGCCTTCTGTTCTATCTAGCTGATAAAGCACAATTGGTTGGGAAAAGTGCCTGTGTAGCACTTCTTGTACAGATCATAATCTTTCTGGAGGCCTAGATAGAAAGTGCACGGAGTACAGCAGCAGCATTGATATTTAAATGTTTGACTAACTTCTGCTCAGGCTGACGATATCTAACAGAAACCTCAAGACGTTACATGGCTGATGATAAAAAAAAAAAAGAAAAGAAAAATATGAGATATTGTGTTTGTAGGTGCCAAATCAATTAGTTACACAGTCAATTATATTTTCTATTCATGCTGCAACAAACAACAATTTTGATAGTATATATATATATATATATATATATATATATATATATATATATATATATATATATATGGACTATTTGTCCAACAGTCCAAAAATGGAAGATCATCAGAACCAGGAATTTGGACATGTTCTTCTTAAAAATGATTACAAATCACTTAGCACCAAGAATGATGGCTGCTGATTGTACAGTGGGACAGAAAGTATTGAGAACCCCTTAAAATGTTCACTCTTTTTTATGTTGTTGTTATATTTTATTACAAAAAGAAAAAAAACTTCACACCTGGATTTGGGGATCCTCTGGCTGGGCTTCAAGAACAGTCACTTCAAGGACAGTTGTTCTAAAGCCATTCCTTTGTTATTTTTAATTTTTATCATTGTCTTGTTGGAAAGTGAATCTCTGGTCCAGTCTGAGGTCCTGAGCAGTTTGATTCATAAAATGGTTTAAAATGTCTGTTTCCCAAAGCTGAAGATTCAACCTAAAATGTCTTTTTTTGTTGCTGTTGTATAGATCAACAGTCCAAAACCCAAATATCATCAATTTACTATGATAGAAGACTAAAGAAGATAGAAGACTAAATAATCAGATTTGAGCAGCTGGTACCACTGAATTCTGTACATTTTCCCCTTAAACATTATTCACATTGATTAATCAATTATAAAAAATAGTCTATGATTAACGTAATGGTTGGAAACTACTTGATTAATCAACTAATCATTGCAGCTTTAGCAGGTAGTTACAGGTTTTTGTAAGTTTCCACTTAATACAGCTGCTGGAAATGGCGCTGTTGATGAGTAGGGGGCATTTATTATAACATCTCCTTATCTACTGTTGAAAAGTTATTGTTTAATTGACTAACCACTGCAGATAGTTAGTATTTTGATGATCTTTATAAAACAACTTTCCAGTGAAATATCTAATCTATAAAAAAAATAATAATAATTAATAAACACTGTAAATAAATATTCTCTGCTGCTGTTAATGTGACAGCAACAAGCTCAATAAAACATGTTTTAATGATGTTTACAACAAGAGTTTTTTAAAACACATATTTTTGAGATGTTTTGCTCCTCACTAATGTCAGATGCTACTTTAAGAGGCTGATTACTAACGTCCGTGTGAGTCCTTCATACAGGAAGGAGAATAATTGGCAGCAAACACACATACACGCGCACACACACACACACATGCAGCGAGGCACACACAAGCAAACCTGCAGAGACGCTGTGATGCAGACACTACAGAACCTGGATCGCTGTCAAAAGATAATTAAACCTTGACCTTGACTTATTGTTATGATATTTTATACATACACTTTAGACCTACTGCATTAAATACAAACGCTCATTTTCACAGAAAAAAAAAAAAAAAACATACGAAGCTTCTGTTGAAGAGAAAACACATATTTCTTCATATACAACACACAATTATGACATTATTGTGATTTTAATGTGCTTAAAGTGTCTTTGAAGAATTTGCAATAAAGTTAAAGATGCTTTTCAAGATCGTGCATTGACGTTTGTTTTGCATTTTCACTCGTGTCCTAAAAAAGTCCTTATTTTCTTTGTTCTGTATTTCACCGGCCTCAGCTAATTTTACACCGACAAAACAAAAACAGGCTGTTTGTGGAAGGAGTTCCTTTGAGCTAAGCTGTGTGATGCAGGCGGTGTGTGTGTGTGTGTGTGGAACACAGGATGTTGCTGTGCGGGACAATGAAAATATGTTTGAAAGGATATTGAAAAACTAACCTTGAAAAAGACGGACAAAGGCAAAAGGATACTTTTTTGGGCATCTTGCAGATGTTTGAAATCTGTGCTACGTTGGCGGCCACGAATGTAAAAAGAGAACGACATACAAAAGATTACGTCGCCTTTCTAACATTTAATTATTAATTTGCTCAAATGAATGTTTTTTGTTGTTCTACTGTGGGTTGGTAAGAGGAAGTCTGTGCATATTGTTTTATTTAAAAAAAAAAAAATCAACCTCGAAACCAATTTGTGCTTTTCCTGTCATAGCTCCAACCATCACATCGCTTATGTTATGGAATCAAGTCTTTAACCAGTGTGTGTTGTGCGGATTGATATTCTTTATTAAACTTTATTATACTTCAATATACTTTATTTATTCTGTATTAATGGAAGGGGCCATCAGACAACATAGGGGAAAGCCATGTCTTTTTATCTTTGTTGAACAGAGGGCACACAACATTTTTTAGGGTCATCCAACTTTTGTATTCATGAAACGGCAAAATTTCAAAGTGGCTTGTTTGGTGCATATGTTTCCACGTAGGTGCCAGCCATCGCTAGCAGATGGGTCTGACCCAGCAAAAACAGACCCCCTTCCCCCATAAAACTCCAGGCCTGACCCTACCCACGATCACAAACTGAGGACGAGACTGCTGACCACTAGCTGGAAGCACAGACATGTAAGAGTTTCACTCCAGACACTGTCAGTAAAACTGATTTATTAATAAGCAAATCAGATGCTCGGAAGGTACGAAGAGTCCAGAGAGTGTTGGAGGAGTTACTGGTGCCATACACGGATAATGAGTCCTGTGGCATCATAGATATTGAATTTGCCTTTGAACTGTTGACTCTTTTTATGAAAGGCAAACTGTGGGAAAAAGAACGGTTCTGGGTCCACCTACTGAATCCTGAATATGGGATCCCGGTTTTAATATATAGACACACAGGCAAAGAGTGGATAGTTTTGGATGACAGGTCTGCATTAACGGGAAATATTTTCCTGAAGCTTGTGCGAGACAAGGATCAGAAACACGAATGGGACATTGAGGACGAGGACATCAAAACTGAAACAATAGATTTACAGTTTAGTTTTGAGCAACTATGCATGTATTTTGCTGAGTTTTCTAGTGTAACACATTCCCCAGTTATGATTTCAAAATGTGTAGTTCATCACTAACAGGAAACACAATGGAAAGTAAAAATACTTGTCTAAATGATCCCAGCTGATAGGAACTACTTCTTCTTCCGCCTGGCATATTATTATGTGTAATATGGTTGTATTTAAATGTGTAAGTGTCGCTCTGGCCAGTTAAAACAATGTTGAACCTAATAATAATTCTTCATTATTAAAAGAATGAGAACGAGTCGTCCCATGCCTCATATTCATTATGAAGATATAATTTGAAATGCATGACTTTCTTATTTAGATTTTTTCTACAAAGTATTGAATGAGTATCATTGATAGCAGCCTGAATTTTAATCTGTATTAGTTTAGAAATTACTAAACTAATACAGTGGCATCGCACATCACTAGTGAATCTGTGTACTGTATGATTAAATGAACATTTTGAGTGATTAGAAGACTATAAAAGCTCATTTAACAGACTAAACCATGGTTTAGTCTGTTAAGTTTTTAAACGAGGTCAACTTCATTCCTTCAGGGATTTTAGTGAAAAATAGCAAGTAAATTGCATAATGTGTTTTCCAATAGTTAAAGCAAGAGGGAGCAGATCATTCATACTAATTTGTTATTTTTTATTATTATTATTATTTTATTCTTTTGTTGAAAGTATCCAACAACAGCAAAGATAAGAAAGTGCTGGAAGAGGCAACAAGATCCAGTATAGAGGCACAAAATGAACAAACAGGAAGCATGTACAACAATACATGATAAATTATGAGTGTGTTTGTGTGAGTTCTGACAGAATGTATTGACAATGATTCCAGAGTTAATGACAAGAAAAAAATGCTAAAAAATCTGTAAAATAATGAAAACCTGTAAACATGAGAAATGTGAATAAAGCATTTTTCAAAACAGCAATTAAATGATCCTTTTATGACAATTTATCGAGGTACATTTGAGAAAATCCATTCCATAATTTGGCATGAAAATTGACCTCTGCAGGTAAGAATTTAAGGATGGATCATGCCTATTATAAGTTAAAAATGTTCACTCTCTGTGGTGTTGACTCTTTCTCTCTTTTTCTATTTGCCTCACAGTTGGTTCCGCGGTTACAGACACAGATCCCGGGCTGGCAGAGGGTCTGGCTTTAGGGCCGAGCATATGGCCATCGGCAATGGGAGCATGAAGTGTGTGTGTGTGTGTGTGTGTGTGTGTGAGTGTGGTGGGCAGGGAGGGGGGAGGAAGAGAGACAGGGGGGCGAGAGAAAAAGCAATAGCAACCAGAGCTGGCAGAGAAAAATGCTTCAGTGTCACTTAATATGCCAGCCTGAACTCACACACACACACAAACCTACACACACACATACACACACACAAACAGCATTGTAAACACACGACTAAATAAACTGGTCCATTTTCACTCAAAAATCTATGATAGCAAACACACACACACATTTGTAAGAAAATACTTACATTCTTTATCGTTTATAGGCTTTCACTTTTACCCTTGAACACAGAGTGAACCTCAGTAACTCTGTCATGGTATATGAGGCATGAGATGTGTGTGTGTGTGCATGTGTGTGTGAGTGCATGCGTGTGTGTGTGTTTCAGACAGGCAGCAGAGCTTGCCGGGTTATCGCGTCAGGCTCGTGGGCCTTGTCAAAACGCATGTGAGAAAATGCAGAGTGACAGATGTAGCCTTTCTGCTCCCTCACACTAACGTGGTTATTCTCCCACCGCCCGCTTCACTGATCACATACGCGCACACACACGTTCAGTCACTGTACTCCTTGTGTGACCACACACATTCACAATACCTCCCTTATTCACTAGTTGAAACTCTTACCACAAACACACAGACACAGAAAGCCTGATCTAATGTCTCCAGTTTGGAATGTGGGAAATTTTTCGGAAGTCCAGATTGTTGATTCTTCAAATCCCAAACAAAACAAGCACCGGGAGAGAAAACAAAATATAACAACAACAAAAAAAGACCCCACTTGAGCGAGTTCCATATTATAAACCACCAGTTTAAACGTTCCCAGCCGGATATTGCTCAAGACAACAAATCTCTCCGACCTAATCGTTTCCGAGATAATAAATCAAAGTCGTTTTAACTTTAATGAATTTCAACCCCGTTCCGATTGAGCTGAAAGATGAGCCTCCTTTGAGTCCATTGAAGCGTGTCGTGGAGGCCCGTATCGGATCATATATCAATGCCACTTCCCTTTGCCACATCTTCCTCCGACACATTATCACCAGCACTGTCAGATACCAGCACAAATGAGAAAACAATGGGGAGATGAGAGCAAGTTGTTGAATATTCATCGGGAGGATAAGGATACAACTGGGACATTTCGGGGCTTTATCGGCACTAACAGGATCTAAGCCGTGGTAATTCATGCTAAATCCAAACCAAATCGGCCCCGGCGCTGTTTCCGCGAAAGAGAAGAAAAAAAAGAGATGAAAAAAACAAAAAGAAAACAGACTCGTGTTTGAATATCCCGGGTGCTTTTGTGATTTTTTTGTTTTCCGTGTCATCCGCGCCGCTGTAGCATTTATCAGAACACGCGAGTTAAGAGATATCTCCGCTTCCCTTCATTTCCGTGTCGCGTCTTGTCGTTGCTCCGGGCGGCGGCAGGCAAACCGGGAAACAAATCCGAGAAACTGTTAAAGGAGCCACACGCGGGAACGGGGGGGGGGAGTCATCCTCACAGACGTTGCTCTCACAGACAGCGAATATGCAACCTCGGGGGAGCATCTCGTTGGCATATTAGTTGTTCTGACCTCATGCTCCGCTGCTCCGCGTCTGGAGTGGTTGACCTTTGAAGACTCTGACTTAGCTGCTTCTCAAGACAGAGCACTTCCTCTGAGACCAAACTAAAGGTATTAGTATTTGACTGCACGACCTTTCTCAAAGGCTTCTGGGTAAAAAGGAAGTGACCCAAGTGGCCTCTGCGTCTCTGGTGGATAAGCTGTCTTTTATATGTCCATGCGTGTGTGGGTCTGTGTGTGTGTATACAGGATGTATGCATGTGGTGGAAGTTTTTTTTTTTTTTTTTTTTTTATTTAACTGTATCAGAAAAACAGCAGATGAAGCCGTTTCTTTAGTTTTAGTGGCGCAGGGGTTTGCCAAGGGTGACATAAACTTATAACCGCGCTCAATAAAGTCCGCTCTACTCCGTCTGTTTGACTGTTTACCGCAAACAATCAATATCCAGAGAGGGCGCCCGGCCACATCTTCATACACACTGATCAATCAGAGGTTGCGATTGATATTAACCTTATGTCCAGCTGACTTCACAAAATTTTTAAATCTGATTATATGTCTGATATATTACAGTGATTTATCGATATATATCTGTAGCACAGTTTGATTTATGATCGACTGAGACGTGTCTCTCACATGACACAATAGATAAGGGGAAGGATTTGTTTCAAGGTTTTACCTCCAGAAAATAATATTTTGATATTTATGATGGATCAAATGAATACAGTGATATAAAACTCTCACCACTCGTCATCAGCACCATTTCCAGCAGCTGTTTTCAGTGGAAAACTCCAAAAACTGTAACTAGCTGGCAGAGCTGCAACAATTAGTCAAATAGTCAACAACTATTATTATTATTATTATTCATCAACTACTTGATAATCTATTAATTGATAAGCATAGCAGAAAATGTCGAAACTCTCTGGTTACAGCTCCTCAAATCTGCTTATTTTCTGGTTTCTTTAATCTTCTATAATAGTAAACTGATGATCTTTTGGTTGTGGAATGTTGGTCTTGACAAAAAAAGACATTTTTGGTGGAATTTTCAGCTTTTGGAAACAGTGATCAACATTTTACATTATTTTATTAACAATACAATACAATAACTTAATCCATTAATTGTTCAATAGATAAACTGACTATCAAAATAGTTAGTTGCAGCTCAATTAGAGAATATGAAAATGTCTACAGTACATAATGAAGTAGGCCAGAATGTTGTGTAGAGCTGAGATGATTAATCAATTAGTTGCCTACAATTAAATTAATTGTCATCTATTTTAATAATCGATTTGAGCATTTTTTAAGAAGAAAATGTCCACATTTCTCTTCCATCTATCAATAGATTAATCGACTGTCAAAATAGTCCTTATTCGCAGCCCAACACGAGCAGCAGACAGATGAGGTTTCCTGTTGAGCCAGTGGGTCGTTTTACAGTTAAACAGATAAAATGGAGTCAAATTTGGATTTATAGTCCCCAGGTGGATGGAGACATGACTTTAAATAAATGCTAATGTTGCTCCCTGTTGTGCTGGATGTGAACATTTTGAAAACGTCACTGTATCAATATTTTCTTTAACTTTTTTTTTGCCCCCCCCAAAAAAAAGAATAAAATAAAGAATAAAATCCATGCAGGATTTATAGGACTTTTATTTATTTGCTGTATTCACATTTGTTAACTTCCTTAGTATTAAAAGTATATTTCATCACATTTCACAAAGACATCCTCCAGTTTTTCTGAGTTTTTCATTTTAAGACTTTCTTTTCATTTCAATTTAAAATCCTTCCAATGCCTCAAAAAGGCTCAACCCGTTGCTTTCTATTTAACTTTCAAATTGCAAGACGTTTATTTCATTAATAATGGAATGGCTGTGTGAATGAAAACAGCATTTCTATCACAAAGAGAAATTCAGGGCAACAGATATAGTTGCAACAATAGTCTGGAGCTAAATTAAATGTTTGAACACATTATTAAACCATCTGGAATGTGACAAGACTCTTATTGAAAGTTATATTGCAATACTTATAAAAAAACATGTAGATGTAGTTAATAACAGTACCATATATGTTTGTGCTGAACATGATAACTTTTATTAACTCAGGCACATGGCATTTGTCTGTTTATTGGCATTTTCTCTGTCTGTTTATGATTGTTAACAAAATACCTCAAAGAGTTTTTGTCAGATTTTTGTCAAACTTTCAGCTAATGTTGGGAATGGTGCCATGAATAGATTAGCAAATGTTGGTAATGATCCAGAAGAAATCCTGGTTTCTGGATCACTTAGTTTTTTTGTTGTTGTTGTTTGGTAACATTGCGGTAAATGGACCTTCGAAAACAGGCACCATCGTTTGGGGTCACCTGATGGTGATATCTTACACCTGCATAGCTTGTTTTCTTTGCACAATATGTCACATACTAAGAGAGGTCTTTTATTACACCTAAAAGACTTTCCAACCTTAGGGTAAGTATAAAATTTGACTACAAAGTTACCCTTTATGTCAACAACAATCACAATTCAGCCAACAGTGATGAAAATCTGTATTTTTCATTCCACAATAGTGCATGTAGTCAATACGTATAGGACAATGTTGGGTGGGAGTCACAATATGCTTGGCTGAGGCCTGTGCATTTCTATTTGAGAATGTGGAACTCTTTGACTGTTAAGAAGCACATTACGAACTGCAGAAAGCTATTTTCCACACTGAGCTTGAAGGGAGACGGAACGTAACGTGAGAACTGAAGAGCAGGGACAGAGAAAACTCAACAATGGAGATAAACGAGATGGAGCTGAGGCAGAGGGTAACGAGAGCTGGAAAAAAAAATAATAATAAAATAAGCGGTTATTTTTAGCATTACCATTTAGTCAGGCAGCGACCGACGTAATTTGAATCTGACCTCAGAACAAATAGGCCTCTGTGTTGTTGTGAGCATGGATCAGAACACAGGTCAGAGGGATAAGTGGTAAATTGTGAATAATAACACTGGTCTGTCATTACGGTAGATTGCTAAACAGAATAGCGGTGAATCACCGAGCTCAAAGTCTCTAGTGTGGTTTCCATCCTGGTGCAAGACGGTAGTGAATGTATCAGCGCGTGATAAACTCACAGAGACAAAGACACGTGTGAATAGTCACAGAATTAACACTAATAAGCACCGTGAGGAATCTACTAGATTGGAACAAAACTGAATCCGAATTGCCGTTGAGGTTTTTACGGTGCCGAAGCTGAAGACAACACATCACACACGCAGCAGATGTTTTTAATCTGAGGTTGAGCTGTATCCGTCTGGTCTGGTTATAACACGTAGCTGAATGAAGCGAGACTCATCGCCGGGCTGCACAAACACACACATATATATATACGGCTCTGGCGCATCAGCACCTGCTGCCAATTAGCTCAAACTCTCCACCATCTGAGAGCAGATCACACTTGATGCCTCTCAGGGTTTCCAGGTAATAACAGTCTCCATTTGGGTGATTGAAGATATTTCCGTGTGTTTTGTTAATCCTCCTGCCAGGTACTTAGAACGCCGCTCAGAGAACGCATAAGAGGCTGCAGATGTACGACGTCGTCCTTCAGGGACTGTTTGTTGTCCAACAGCACTTCTCAGCTTTTATTTTTTTCCCCTTTCTGTCATTTTGTGAAGTGTATTACTTCAGAAATTCACAATATACTGTGAAGTGTGTGAGAACTCCAACCATTTCGCCTCCTCATGCTCACGGATCAATTGACATAATCACTGACGTGCGGGTTTATTTTCTCTTTTTGGTGATGAATGTTTTTGCTTTGCTTCCTTCCTGTTCTAACAGAGGCAGTGGAACAGGGCGAAGCACCAGATGGTCCAACACTGTGTTCAAACATTTCATTTAGCTTCGGACTATTGTCACAACTATACGCAGTACTGCAGTTTGGTGCTTATATACGTGTAGAAGTCCATTTGACGATGTCTTTGGTTCACATTTGAGTTATTGAGTTCTTTCATTTGAGTTCTTACCTTTACATTGACATCATGAACCCAATTCATGAAGTGTTTCCAAAGCACACCCATTTTTCAAGAGATGAAATAAAAAATCTAAGGCTTGTTATGTGCACACAAAAGGCTAAAAGCCCATTTATACCCTACAGTAAATATAGATACGGACCAGGAGGTTATACAAATCCAGAGTATCCTGGAGAAAAACGGCAATACCACCGGCAATCATGGTGGCAGTTTAGAGAAATAAGTAAAACCATCTTGGAAAAGTCCATGAAGAAGAGAGTAGTAAAGAGTAGTAGTAAGCTCTTGTGTATTTATTGTCCTAAAAGTGCGGGTGTCTTGACACTACAATAAGATGATTGATATGGAGAATGATGTTAGTTTTGTGATTGATATTTATTATGTTATCCTAGTATTATGTTTTTATCTTGCACTAATGATTTTCAGATTGAACAATTGCAATAAGGATCTATCTAACTGCCTTCTGATCAATCTTTTTTTAATCTCAAAATGGAAAATTACAGTTTCTCTGCTCTTGACCCATCTGGGTGCCATTTCTACACTCTTTAGTATGACCTGGGCAGAGATTGAACCCCCAACCTCCCAGGTTGGGTGGAATCTACCACCAGGCCACTGAGCTGGTGATCTATCTGGTCTCGCTATATACCGACCTCACTATCCATTTATCTAACAGACATGAGACAAGCGAAATCATCTAGTCTACCGACGCCATGTTTGCGATTGTGTCTTCTAGAGTACATATTGGGTAACAACCTTACGGAGGTTTGTAGGCCAGTAGTGGAGACGTTTGCTACAGATGGACCAATTTTGTGATGATACAGAGGTATAAAGGCAAATTTATTTCTCTCAGGTTTTGTTCAGATATCAGTTTAAGTCCTTTTTCCATTGTTCAAGATAATCCATCAACTTCACAACAAAAGGCTCTAACATATGCAGTTTCTTTCCATGCTACACAATGTTGCAAGTCTTGAGGAAGTGTGCAGTTGCTCGTTACATCCAACCATTCACGTTTCACCACATTTAGTCAACCAGGGTCTTCACATCCATGATGCAACAGTTTGTTTGAGGGAAGCTGCTCCTGGTCTTGAACCTGACTGCAGATAACCAGGACAAATGGTCATTTGATTTGATCAAAAAAATGTGTCTTCAGAGAATTGTTTTCTTCACGGACGAACACGTGAATCTTTTTGATGTAGATTTTAATTCACATAGACACCGAGATGAGATCTCGTAGCCCGTTGATGCACCATCAAGTTGCCTCAGGATGCTCGGACGGGGAATAACAACTCTCAGCCCTCAAGTAGCTGGAGTGTTTTTGCCTGTTTCTTTACCTAAATGAATTGAGGTAAATGCATGGTTGATGAGACGACAAGAGGAAACTATTCACAGCTCAGCTGGCCAATTAAGTAAAGAAGAAAACAAGTTAACTTTCGCAGAGTTCAGGTGAGATCTCCTGAAAGACTCATTGGTAATTAAATCATCTATAGCAAAGAGCAAACATTTCACTTTTACTACCTGTGCTGTGACACTAATTAAATAAGAAGACTAATTGCTCAAAAATAGCAAACAACAACAACAAGATGCTTTTGGAACATCACATGCAAAAGCTATTTGTGATCAAATCCTTTACAGTCAGGATGAAACAAACAGCAGTACTCATGTAAGTAGCTTGATTAGACATATAACAAGACTGAATTTAATCCCATAACTAATATAAAAGTAATTTACTCTCTGCTTCCATTTACACAGTGAGTTTTAAGCCTCTGTGTATTTCCCTCCTGTTTTTTTTATTTTTCTTTTATCAGTTATTGTAGGGAAAAGAAGAAAACTACTCTTCAAAGGCTTAATATTTCTGTCAGTTTCATGTGATTATGTGAAGACCTTCATGGTTCATTATGTAGCAGATTTGCCACCTGTGAGTCTGGTAATCAGTGAATTGAATAGACTATTCTGCTGCGTTCTTCATGAGTAAAGATTGTGAAATTCTGCTTGCTGATGTCGCCGAAGCCAGAGACACAAACCACCTGCTGTCATTTCAGATTCAGACTTAAAACATCACCTTCCTCCACACACACACATACACTTTTTTATACTGTAAATTTGATGTTTTATGTATTGTACTGTTTTTAATGTAACTTTGCTGCTAGCGTCTTGGCCAGGGACCAAGTCTGGTTAACTCATTTAAACCCACCTATGAGTATGATGATTTTCAACCCTAACATGTATACATCAATTTAATTACTCAAGTCTCTAAAATAATCCTCCTAAAAACTCCTGGGATATATAGTTGTATATTTATGGGCATATTTGTGCAAGCGACAACTAAAGTTGCCAGTTATTATCCCAATTAAGCCCAGATTTTGTTTTTTGTTTTTTTTTCAAAATGTTCATGCATATATTTATATCAAGTCGTCAAGTCACTAACAATCATGTTGCCTATCTTTTTTCATTTTGTTTTTTGTTTTGAAGGAAATAGCATTTTAATTGCAAAATATAAGAAATAATAAATATGCCTATTAAAAAAAATCTCAGGTACTTGTGCTTGTGGGATGTTGAAAATCATATTTATTTTTTAAATGACTTTTTCTAGGAGGGTTCGTCTTCGCCATGTTCTTGGGAGACTTGGAAACATCATTTTTCTGCTTAAAACCTTTTGTCTAAGTTGTCTAATATCATGGCATTGAAAAAAAAATGTACGGTAATATTTAGATTTTTTATTTTGAGTAGAAAGTGACAGTCACACACTTTAGCAGCTATAGTTGCAGGTGGACTTGAACGGGTTAAAATGCTATTTTCTTCAACAAATTAGAAACAAATTACATAACATGATTGTTAGTGACTCAACTGTTATAATTATGTGCATACCAATTTTGAAAAAACAAACAAAAAAACAAATCTGGGCTTAACTGGGTTACATAAAGTCTAAAAAAGGTAAAAAAAAAACAACGAAAAAACATGTTTTAATGTTATCCTTCAAGAGCTGAGCTCTATAGGTTGCTGTTTAAACTGCCAATCTGATGTAATCTCACAGTTTTCACTGTCGTGATATAAATCAGAAATGAATGAAAGTGGCCAGACGAAAGTGACCCAAACGTCCTGCTGTGACTGACATGACTCTGAAAATAAACCTCACCCGCCTCCATCTGCGAGCGTCTGCAGAGATGATGTAACATTCTAATTAGAGCCTAAATTGAAAGTTGTTTATTCAGGCAACAGTCTGACACAGTAAAATCTTGCACATTTTGTCTTCAAACAATAAAGAAAAGCATTACCTGTGAAGCCATAAACAAGAGCTGAAGATTTTCTTGTTTTATTGCAGCGCGGCACATTACCACCCATAAATCTGTGAGACTGAATGACGGTATCAAAAGAGCATAACAAGAGTTTGTTTCCCTCCTGCACAGCAGAAAAGTTTTTATATCAGCACAAACACTGAATCCCTCAGTTTTATTTCCAAGGAACGTGCTTTATGGACTGAAGAGGCCAGCGTCTACTTTCACATCTTGGTTCGCTTTGATCACTGTGTGTCAGACAGCAGCCAAGGGCTTTAATATGTTGTCCACTATCTCATAAAGGAAAAGTAAATGCTGTGATTACCTTTGTGCAATATTGTATTTCCACTGCCATGTATTACTATAATCTTATTTGTACTGGAAAAAAATAAAGAAGAGATACCCTGGCTGTTGTCCTGCTGTACGTCAAACACAAACACTGGTCTCTGTTCCCATGTGACGACTTAGAGCATCTTTCATTAGACTCGTCGAGCCTCCTCAACATCAAGATCTTTTGCTAAGACCATCTGCTGCTGATCTGTTGGAGGTTGCAGCAGCAACGGGAAGAAAATCAATCGCGCCTCAAAGCTATAGAACACAATACCTATAAATAATCTAGATATGTTTAATAGGAAGCTGAAAACGTATGTCTTCACTTTAGCATTCAACTAGTTTACACAAGCATGTGCGTATGAGGTGTTTTAAAAGGATGTGATGATTTGATTTTACTGATTTTGTAAACCATTATTAAAATGTATTATAATATTATTAATTTATAGAAAGACAAGTCACGATCCGTTCAGTGAAATGGGTGAATAAAACTTAGGTTGCAACTAATGACTATTTTGATTAGTTGTTTGGTTCCGAAGCTGAGGATTCAACCTAAAATGTCTGTTTTGTCTAGATCAACAGTCCACAACCCAAAGATCACCAGTTTACTATTATAGAAAACTAAAGAAACCAGAAAATAATCAGATTTGAGAAGCTGGAACCAGAGAATTTGAACATTTTCTTCAAAATGACTCAACAACAATTATCAAAATAGTTGGTGATTAATGTAATAGTTGGCAACTAATCAATTAATCAACTAGCCGCTGCATCTCTAATGACATCATTGTATAAATTGAAGATTCTCATCACCAAACACAGATTTGTGGCAGGTTTTATACCACTTCTATTAGAACAATTCAGATTAGCATTATCTTTCTTGTAGGCTATACTTATTTTACCTTATTTTTGTGGCTTTTAATTGTCTAATGCTTTTCTTAATATATTTTAGCATGTTTTTATTTCATGCCTGTTGTAAAGCACATTCAGCTATATTTCTGTATAAAGGTTCAGTAGAAATAAAGTTGATTGTTATTGCTCCTAAAGTTTATATTACACAGTTTCTGTTCACAGAACATCGGCCTTGAAAAATGTGTGACACCTTATTATAAAACGATTAAATACAATTAGTAGTCAAAAAAGCTACATGAATGTAAAGGAGCAGATTAATTATTTTTAAACAAGATATCAGCTGGTCATGAGTTCAGGATTTTAGACATGTTGGTTTATTGCTGTGTCACATTGCACAAGATGCTTCTAATAAAATCCTGGTTGTGTCACACTGTACAATCAAATTATGAGACATCACCCTGCATTAGGAGGATTTGGTTTTAAATTTCCGACAGTGTCAGGATTTTGCTTCAGGCTGCATTTGCTCACCAAAAGCTCCAAATCCATCTCAGTGGGGTCTAGGACCACATATTTCACCACATTTGTGTCACAGTTGTCAACTTCCGCCCCAAAATCACTGAGATCTTCTTTTTCTTCACAAAAAAACATACAAACATCCCTAATGTGTTAAAATGAATAATTCTGACATTTCTTTGATTCCTTTTGGAAAACAAAGGTATCAGACTGTAAAATAGCAATAAATAAGATAAAAATAATAATAATAATAATTAATAACTAGATTTCTCATGAAACTGCCTAGAGTTCACTTCACGTTTCATTTTCTGCACACGAGCTCTGCTCATTGACCCATATACTTATATATTCTGCCATTTTTACATGTAAAGTCACGTGAAAAATCCACACGATAAAGAACGACATGTTACATTCTCGCGCTGCCAAGTGGAGGAGAAACTCATTCACTGTGGCAGTGAAAAGTACACAGCGTTAATATCTGTTGACACATTAAAGTCAGTTTGAGGCTGGCTGCTGTTGTTCCAGAGGTTTACCAGAAAACGAGCATTAATACACATGCGTCCTGACAGCTGACAGCAGCAGACTCGTCTCCGGTGGTGGTAAAAGGTGCAAACAATCGTTGTTAAGGTGCTGACATTTGCCTGGTTTGAAATATATATCGCATTTGCTCCATTCGCGCGTTACTGTTCATTGTATTCCAATCAAACTCGCCGATGACAGGTAACACGCGAGCTCAGGCTTCTCTGGGATCGTTTGCTGTCGTAGTTTATGAAACTTTTATGTGGTTCTTTTGAAATACTGGTTTACACGGGTCCAACCGCAAGCGCATGAAGTGTGTTTAATATCGGGGTGAAGATTGCAATCAGCTTTTCTCTATTCGGCAAACACAAGAGTCGGATGATTAAATATGCAATATGCAATAAAAGACAGTATTATTTCTTGCATCACACGATATGGACACGACTGGGGCTGTGTTAGACAAAACGGAGCTGGTGTTAAAGCTGCGGAGCAGTGAAGGGAAGTTTTGATGCCATCATTACGCTTCCTTCTCTTTAGGGATCAGTCATTGACTGTAAGTCAGAGTTCTGCTCTAAACTAAGTCAGACCTTCTGCCTTTTTTGCATTTCAAAAGGGGAAAAATAAGAAGGTAAAACAAGTGAAAGCACTTAAAGTGTCGCAGATGTCTGGTTAAAGTGTCTGAGAGAAACAACGCCACACGTCGGACTTTTCTCACTCGCCGTCGCTCATTTTTAAATGAATAGGTGCAAACACGGAGGCGTCAAACTGCATCAGGCGCATCATGAACACAAACCACAAAGAACAAAGTATCGAGTTCAATACTGTGTAGAATTACTTTGAATTATCTGATCCCATTGGCAGGTAGGTTCACTTGTTGTCAAGGCAATTTAATCTTATTTTAAGAAAAAAAAGACTAAACTGACCAAAATGAATAATCCAACTTGAAATAGGCAAAATAAGATTATTATTTTTTTTTCAGTTTATAGAGAATCAATTGTCACTGAATTGTTGCAAGCCTCTAGCATGAAATTCTCTTGCCTTTTTAAGTGTTTCGCCACTGATTTAACATTCATTAGTTAATTCATTTCATAGCCCAAAAGGTACCGTAACATGTATTTATACTGATAAATGGGCAAAGTAGAGTCACATCATTCTACATATATATATATATAGTAGATCTAAAATAATATATATCCACTAATATAATAGTGGAAACAACTTGGTTTATATTTTGATATCCATCCATATAAATTATTCATATATACAGTCATCCCCATAGACTGGGAGAAAAGTAACATAGTGAGAAGAATAGTGGGTCTGGGAGCCTTAACCCCTTAAGCTCTAGGCCTATTTATTCAGTCTACCTCCCGAAAATTACATGCCCATACTTAATGTAGTATATCTCCACAACTACAGGGGTTTTCTGAATGATCTTGGGCTTAAAATAAAGCTAACACCTGTGGGATAGTTGTAGAAGTCCCAGAATCAATTTAAAATGTACAGTGTTAAAGTAAATCCAGGTAGAATGAAGGAAAAAAGTGAAAAAATTTGCTCCGCCCCCCAAAAAAAATCATCTATTTGGTTTGAAAATTACTAATACTAAAAGCTAATAATGGTTAAAATAAATTTGTAGCTGAGTTTCTTGTCGACATTTTGGTGTATTACATGAACATATTGGTGATTATTAGTCGGTGTAACAAGAAGGATTTAAACTTTAAAACTCCAGGGTCCCCCCCTGTGGGGACCTTAGAGTTTAAGAGGTTAAAATTATGATTTAGTAATATAACAGTTAAGTAGCTGTCATACACGCTATTGTCTGTTTAGGACAAAATAAATAAGAAAGGGACTTCTCAGCCTCACTTTTTGGGAACACAACGCATCACATCTAAAAGTCATTGGACTTTGTGAACTAAGTCAAAGGCCTAAAAATAGAACAAGATGGACCATGGTGTCGAACGATGTGACCTCTTTATTTACTTGCATTCCAGCAATTGAGGCACTGGGAACTGTGAGGCATGAGCGGAAATTCCAGGGGGGAGACCCAGGGGAAGGGTTCCCTTTTCACACAAAGGTCTTTGTAAACACAAATAAATAATGTAGAATATTAAATAAATGTTAAATAAATGCACAACACAAATAAAGCATGCTAAATATAAAACAATATGTTTCTTAATTGTTGAAAACTTACGACCCCTGCCCCTATTTCTAAAAATGGTTTGGTCCAGATGCTGTTTTCCAACAGCATCTGGCCTAACAGCTGATTTTGACAGTCAGCTAATAACTAGCTACATGGAAGAAATACCAATCAAACTAATATATAGAAGCCTGTACGCCTTTTATCACCCCACTTAATCGAAATTTGTCCAAAATCAGCTTCTTTTTACCAGTCCGCTGGTTAAGACCAGACCTAATGATTGTTAACAACAATGTTACGCTAACAATGTAAGTTACTGTAGCAGCAGCAATTTGGGGAAGGGAGGAGGGAACAGATTTTCATACATGTTTTCCCTCCTTGATTCATCTCATTTTCCTTATGTACAAATATAAATTAATATGGATCACTGCTATAAACTACTATTGTTACTTTTAATACCATTGTCTGAAACATTTGAAGACGCAGAGGGCTTAAACCTGCAAGACTAGTTGCAAATGAGAGACAAAGAAGACGATAGGGCCAGATTATTATGGTGCGATAGTGGTATTAGTAATTAATATTTAGGATGTTCATCAGGGTCTGACCAGCATCTTTCTACATGAAGAGGGGGATTAAGGGTCCAGATCTTAGCCCCTATCAGTCTCAAACCCCTCAGGTGTGAGGGACCCATTCAACAGAATTATCTTTTATTGCTAGTGAACTAAATGTGACAGAAGATAAGATCAATAATGCAGACTGGTGAGTAAATAAAACAATCTAATTAAAAATGCACAAATAAGTAATTCAATTAAGCAGGGTAAGTACACACAGAGGGAAAAGAAATAAAGGAAACAGAAGGGGTTTGCGACATATAGTAAATGTTTAGCTACCGTCTGTTGTTTGATTCCAGGCTGAAACTTCTCAACAAAAACACACCATGAAATTTGGCAGCGGCGTTCCTCCCAGAGGAAGAATCATGACGACTCTGGTGATCCCTTAACTTCCGCGGCATCTGCGAGGGAAAATATTTAACGGTTGTGTAAACGCTCGCGTGAACTTGTGAAAGGTCAGGACGCTCAGCGAAAGTCGCAGAGACCAGGTCTGTGCGTCGGGACAATGTGTTTCTATGTGAAAGGGGAACAAGGATCATCTGTTCAGTGCTGGAGCTTTTCCTGCTGTTTCAGCTATGAATCAAACCAAATCAAATTTACAGCCAGGGATGACAGTCTTGTACAATACAATCACATAAATACAATGAAATCATATAAGTATGTGTCAGTACACTGTGAAACTTTGCTGTGAAATCTGCTGTTATTTACTGTGTTAAACACAAAAAAACATTATTGTAATGTATGATTAATGATTATTACATTAGCTAGATTGCTGTATATGTTACATTAAATCACAGTAGACAAAGAGTTACTGTATACACTGATACAGTAACTCTCATCTAATACTGTAAATACAAATTAAATCATGGTATTTAATTGTTTTTTTTTCATTTTTATTATTTTACAGTTAATCACCTACTACTGTATATACAACTATAACTACAGTAGGTTTGTATTTATTTTATTTTAATCTAGAGACACAATACTGTAGAACAAAAATAATTCCAGTAACTTTCTGGATAATTGCTGCGCATTAGTTACTGTAAATTTAAAGGTTAACAGTTTTACAGTGTGTCTATGCTAGATGCTGTATGTGCTTGTGTTTTAGATGCTATTCCTTTTCTCTGTATCTTGTTTTTTTTTTTATTTATTTATTCTGGAAATCCCTTTGTGTTGCATTTTCATGTATGAAAGATGCTCTACAAATAAAGTGTAATTGATAACTTGATGAGCAAAAAAAAAAAAAATAATAATAATAATAAATAACATACTATCTGAGAAGTTTTATCTATTTTAACTGTATCCAGCTAAAATAGGAATAAAAATAAGAGACCACTGCAAAATTATCAGTTTGTTTGAGTCTATAAACTACTGACGATTTCCACCAAATTCCAACTAAAAATATTATTGTTCAGAGCATTTATTTGCAGAAAATGACAAATGGTCAGAATAAGAAAAAAAGATACGGCTTCAGACCTCAAACAATGCAAAGAAACAACATCAAATTCATTTTAAAACAACATAATACTAATGTTTATACTATTTTTTATACTTAAAAAGAGGTCAGAAATCAATATTTGGTGCAATAACTTTCCTTTTTTTTGCTGTGTGTTAGTCCTGAGTTGTTTATGTTATAAATGCGGTGTATAGAAAGCGAGCTAAAATGAATGAATGGAAATATATATTTACTATCTTTTAAGTTGTCCTTGAATGCACTGAATTGCGTTGTATGTTTGTACAATGACAATGAACAATCTTGAATATACAAGTAAATACAAATGAACAAGTAAAGGAAAATGAAATATGAAACCATAGCGGTTTTAAGTCCAGCCTGAAATCTGCCTACAGGGGTGAAGACTTAATTGAAAAAGATAAACTGTTCCAAAGCCAGGAGCAGCTGATCCAAAACATGTGTGACGCCGCCTCTCTTCCCCATAACCACGCGGAGTCGTCACAACAAGTCGTCGCCGTCGCTGCGAGAGCGATAAAGGAGCATTCACGGCGTTCTTGGGGCCTTGCTGCTCCGCAGCTGCTCGTGCGTCTGTGTTGAGTGACTGAGCTCTTCTCTGAGCAGGAAACAAAGTGTGATAATACTGTAGAGGAACTGAAGAACTTTGATGACTGCGGAGTCTTCGGGCCCTGTTTTTTTTTTCTGCCAGCTCAAGTACAAACAGTCTTTAGTCTTCTCCTCAGGCACGAGTCTATTAATGTACTGTGGTCTCTAAATATCAGACGGGAAAAGCTGCTTCACACAGAGTCAGAGTCGGACAGTGAAATCGTTTTCAGAGAAACACAGTCGTCCTGAGCTCGATCAAATCTGTCCGGATTTGAGGATTATTGCAGGGTGTTTTGCAGTCAGGACTCAGAATGTTTGCAGGAGTCGTCTCGATGTGCAGTGGAAGAGGAGCAGAAGGACAAAATGAAGATAAAGTTTAACCTGTTCAATTCCAAAACCGTCTGATGAGGGGACAACATTGAGTTCTATGCATATATATATATATATATATATATATATATATATATATATATATATATATATATATATATATATATATATATGTCTGTAGTGCAGCTAATGATTACTTTGATATTTAATTTATATATATATATATGTCTGTAGTGCAGCTAATGATTACTTTGATATTTAATATAGATTTGAGCTGTTTGTGTGATTATTTAAATGGGTCCTTTATAATCTGTTTTTAAACATCTTACTGAATATATTAATGTTCTATAATGATTCATTTCTATGATTTTATGAAAAAATAATTGATATTTGACCTCTCATTTCGATAATTACTGAACTTTGCATTGTAGATATTTTTTGATTTGGGTCTGATTGGGCTTGTTTTAAATTTTAAATAAAGTTTTAAAGTATTTTTGTCTGTACTACTACTGTTTTTTTCCTTATGTATTTATTTGTTCTGTAACAGGAGCATAAATTGATTCTGACACTTCTGTATGTTGTAGTTGTCTTTTAATACAAGGTTTAAGCGTATATCCTTTGTGGTTGTAGAGATATTCCATATTTATTGTCATTTTAAGCAGGAAAAATGAATAAACCTGAGGCTGTGATTAATATTTAACTCATACAAATAGACAGAAACACAGTTAAGGCCAGGCGCTGCGCCAGAATTTGCATTTTTGCATAAAATTGTCAATTTTCATTTTTTTTTTGTTTTTTTAATGTATGATATTGCATCGATAACTACTGTATTTTCATAAAATGTACTAATAAACCTCAAACTATTGTTATAAATACAAGCTTTGTTTCAGCTTGTGCATTTCAATCAGGACAAGGATATTCATTAAACATGACATTTTCACCCCAAATTCAGCCCAAATAATCTTTTTTCCTCACACTCCAAAGGAGGCAAATCAACAGAATTTCACATGATGGCTCCTACAACTTATACCCAGACTTTTATGAAAGCTTGTTTGAATACTGTTAGTGTTTTAGATTTTATGTGACATTTAAGAAGTAATTATGCATAAAATATGTCTGAAATATGCATATTTTGACAACTCCCTTCATAAAAGTCTGATGAATGTCCTTGTTATCAAAACAAACACTAAAAAAATGTTGTATTCAAATAGATTTTGTGAAAAACAAAAAAAATGATTCAGTGGGATATGCAAATTTGTGCATGTTTAATGCACATTTACCTAATCTGCATATTTAATTGTTAATTTAGAAAACTTGCAATTCACTATATTAAGTTTCTTCACAATAAGAGCAAAGGGGAAAAAATCCAGCCTACCGTGGCTTTAAATACACAGAGAACTAATCGCTAACAGGAGACAGGTGAGGAGGAAAACAGGTGAAACACATCAGATGTTTAATCAATGAAGCTAAAGTGGACAAGAAACACAGGGAGAAACTATTTTTGAAACAGGAACTACAGAAAAAAAAAAAAATCAAAACACCAGAAAACAAGACAATGACACATCACGAATGCACATTGACGTGAATCCATATAATTATATAAAGTTCCTTCTGATAATTAACTACATCATCTTATCAAATCAAAGTTAGCGGCAACATTTTAAAAGAGGTTTTCTCTTCACTGAGTCCAGCACAGACTCATCCTCACCTCATGACTGCAAATCTCCACACGTTCTCATCTATTACGTAATTATCTCTTAATCAATACTGACCCAACCCGCTAATATAAAACCTATTCTGACCTTCAATCAAACACGGGCCCCAAGCTGCTGATGGACACCGCTGCCGGCAGTGGCTCGGAGCACATGACTGGAAAAAAATCATCTAAATTAAAAGTAAAAAACTGGTAGATGGTTGTATGTATGAAAAGTATGGACAAAAACATTACAACACACATATAATAAAAATTCTCTACATGGAAAAATTAAGTTGGGTACTTGATTTTGTGAAAATGACAATCTTCATTACAAGAGAAAAAACTTAAGTTAACTTTATTTGAAAATATATTTCTTGCATACATTAAATGAAGTAGTCTATATAACGTCAGTCTTGCTTGAGCTTCAAAATAATCAAATGGAAAAAATTCCATTAATTTTTAAGTAGATGATATTTTTTTCAGTGTTATCTTTTGCACATTTATATTTTATTATGTACAGGTCCTTCTCAAAAAATTTGCATATTGTGATAAAGTTCATTATTTTCTGTAATGTACTGGTAAACATTAGACTTTCATATATTTTAGATTCATTACACACCAATTTTTGGCCAAAAAGTAAAGAAAAAAAATTGCATATTTCATCCGACCAATAAAAGAAAAGTGTTTTTAATACAAAAAAGTCAACCTTCAAATAATTATGTTCAGTTATGCACTCAATACTTGTTTGGGAATCCTTTTGCGGAAATGACCACTTTAATGCGGGCGACACGGTGGCGCAGGAGTTAGCGCTGTTGCCTCCCAACCAAAAGGTCGCAGGTTCAAGACCTTCTTGGTCCTGGGCCTGGGACCTTTCTGTGTGGAGTTTGCATATTCTTCCCATGACTGTGTGGGTTTTCACCGGGTACTCCGGCTTCCTCCCACAGTCCAAAAACTTTTTGGAAACTCTAAATTGCCCGTAGGTGTGTGTGTGAGTGAATGGTGTGTGTGCTTAAGCTCATCCACAGTGTTGCGTCTGGCGTCTCTCAACTTTGTCTTCACAATATCCCACAGATTTGTGAAGACAAAGTTGCCAGGTCAATTGAGCCCAGTAATACCATAATACCATGGTCGGTATTACCAGTTTCTGGTTTTCCTCTTCAGTCTTCTTCTGACTGGATGGATAATTGTGGTTTTAAGTACCAAACGTATCTCATATCTCACTTTTTTTTTTTTTATCTCCTCTTTCAAATCTCTCCCAGAACCCCAGAAAGCTTATTTTGTATCTCATTAATATTAAGGAGCCACGGTATTTAAGACCTACTTAGAATCAAAAAGGTTTTACAATTTCACTTTCTATGATACAGGGCCATTAAACGCACAATATGTCATTTTCTCTCCTCCTTCACTGAGACAGGACAGGACATGATCATTATCTTACCTTCGTCTTCAATAACTCACGATTCAGACTTTAAGATGATTCCTACTGGAAGCAGAAGTATCTGCAGATGTTGCCTTCTCATCTTCAAAGAAAACCTGATGGAAGGAGGAAGATAAAAAATTAAATAAATAAATGAAGCAGCTTCATCTTAATAATCTGTGCTTCCCCAAGGCGGCTAACTAGCTTAGCTTCAGATCCAGACTAAAATCCTCCATCTGGTTAAAAACAGTTTACAAAAGGAACCAGATTCCTGATGAATGAAAATCACAAACAATGTGTTGATATTGTGAGTTTCTGCAGATACACTGAATATTAATGTTTCACATTTTCACAAATACGGTTTTATGTCGTGATAGTGCTGTGGTTATTTTTAGGTCTTTTTAGGACTCAGATGGCTTGTAAAGCTGAAAGTTGCAACAATGCCACCAACCACATCAAACCTTCTGAGTGCCACAAGCCAACTCCACAATTGTTGAAATGACTGCTACTGATTCCCAACTGGCAATTGGTCTGCCAGCTATTACGTGCCTTTAATGACATGCTGGCTTTCCAACACTTTTTAGAATCGCTATTCCTACATGTCATCTTTTTTTTGAGTTGTCATAGTTACCCAGACGTGTCGTTGTTCCCTGCATTAGGCTACATGTGCATGCTGCTGTCCATGGTGCTGACTGGAGTGATAGATAGGTAGGTAGGTAAACTGGAAATATATTCGTGATATTTAAATTACGCTTGTTCCACTGCGTTTACCAACAACGGCTCTTACGCTGATATTTGAGTAGTACGCGCAGCTTCATAAATCTCATGTGAGATGTGAGAATTCCTGCCCTTAAACTTCACCTGTCCATGTTTGTTTGATAAAAGAAGGCCGACTCCACACTGAAGATCACTACATTACCATGTAGTCTAACTGATAGCCATGGGAAGCTACTACCAAGCTTCCCAAAGAGCACATTTTGCACTTACTGCACTGATGAGAGAGAAATGACACCAGAGAAAAAGACAGACACTGATGAGAGATGTTGAGTTCTTGGTGTTGCTGCTTATAACCATATATTACTGTGTGAAGCGTCACTACATCATACAATATATATAATTTGTCCAGTGAGCGTTCACACTACATACGAACCACACCAGGGTTCAGCAAATGACGTGAGATCCCCCTTTTAAAGCAGATCAGTCTGTTTCACCTGTTTGTATGAGCTTTTCCATCTTCCTAAATTACGGGGTCTATCTGAGGAAACAAACTCTGGTCCAGTTGGCTCAGGTTAGAAAAAAATCATAGTTTGCATTAAATATCCAAATGTTCAGTTAACAGTGCAACTTTCCCAACTCCAGTACATGAAAACTAGGAATTGATCCATAAACCAAACCCTCCTCCTGCTTAGAAAAGAGAGAATGGAGACTAACGTTACTTAAATTACGTCACGGCATCAGAAACGTTGACAGCCGACGTGTCCGCGGTTTGCAGAAATGTAAACTGTCGACGTTTCCCTCTGGAGACCAGGCAGCCTGTGTGACAGCAGCAGGAGCTGTGTCATATTTCACCCTGTAATCAGCTCAGTTTTAGCTGACATTTGATCAGCTTCACAAAACAACCCCCAGCCTACAATCTGGTTAAAACTTAGGTTGTAATTACAGGTACAGGTTCAGAAAAAAAAAAAGAAAATCTTAAGAAATAATAAAACGATTCAAAATGGAAAAATCCCACACACATAGTTGACCACCTCAGCTGTTATAGTAACAAACTACTATAAATATCCTTTATGGATGTATAATAATATTATACTCATTCAGTAAAGTTTTACAAGACAATTTGACTGAGAAGATTAAAAAAGTCAAAACATGAACTTAGCCTGAAGCTTAAATGCTAATAATCTTAAACAACAGGCAGTCAAGTGTTCAAGTGTATAATTTTATTCAGAAACTTGTCACCTGAGGCAGCAGGGAGTGACTTTCTCACAAAGAACCTTTCTCACAATGAACGATCAAATCACAAGAAAAGACACACTCACGAATGCACACACACACACACACACACACACACACACACACACACACATACACACACTGTAGCTCTGCTGGCCTGTCACGCTTTGTCTGGACGAGATGACAAGTCTTGGTGCAGTGCAGTTTATCAGAGTCACTAAAGTTGACACTGGAGCAGGATTGTATGGACTATCAGACAGCCAGCCAAGCCTTCACACACACACACACACACACACACACACACACACACACACACACACACACACACACACATACACAGGATCTGAGACAACAATCTAATCATATTCTTTATGCAAATAATGATAGAAAGTAGTGTTTATGTAGGTATGAAAAGAACAAAGAAGCTGTTTTGTGTGTGAAAATCATGTATCAGTTTATTAACATCATTTAACTAACAAACATTTTAAATTAAAAACAAAAAAAAATAAATAAATAAATATTTTGCTTTACTTTATTTTTTCAGGGATTTTAGAGAACAGGATGATTTAAAAGAACTGAGAGTTGTTGACTTTCTGTGTGAATTTATATTCACATACACCAGGCTACATTGTAGAATAAGCAAAAGACTAAAAATGAAGCTGTCATAAAAAAATAAAAAAAAATCAAAGTAAAAAAAGTTTTTTTTAAAAAAAAAAAAAGGACAAACGACTTTTCCTGAAAAGACAAAGTAATGCGTTTGAGAAGGAATGGGAACAGGAAGCAAATAGCTTATTTAGTCCTGCTGCTTTATGTTATTATAAACAGAAAAAATGAATGACAAAAATCTACAATCTCAGACTCACAGCAAAGCAAAAAAAAAAATCAATATAAATGATGATATTGTCCATCCAACCATCTTCTACAGCTTATTAGTGCTGGGTGATTTGGAAAAAAAAAAGACATATAGCACAATACATATACATTGCTGCACAAAAAGTCAAATCAAACACAGGGATGCTACAGTACGGTAGACGTCAAAGCATAATGCACAGCACTGCAAACATCTTTCTCCACTTCAGCCCGGCATGTGTCATATAAGCGAGGCAACTCAACTTTACTTAAGAGCTTACAGCTGGGCAGAACGTACCTCGAATCACATACTTTGACGACGTTTCAAACGCTGTCCTTCTCTACTACATACACCGGAGTCATGTCTTTATAAATATAATGCAAGATGGCACCTGTGATTTGTTTGTGGCACTGAGACGTCTTCTCATAGCCTGTGCATTGGGCAAAAAGACTGATTTATCTTCGGCTGGCTGTACTTCTTTTCGGAACTTGCCCCCACAGGTTCATCCCTTTGTTTAGATTGGAGTTAGATTGGAAACATCCCTTTGTTTAGTTTGCATATAGCCGCCTTTTTCTCTGTGTCAGAGGGCCTAAATTCAAATTGCCACCAAACCACAGAGGTGCCCCCTCTTTTGGAAACAAGTTGCTCTTATACCAAGGGCACAATAAACGCTTCTCTATTGTACTGTATGTATTGTACAGTATGTCGCCATATCACTCAGCCCTACTGCTTATCACGGGTCACATTATGGGTCAGCAGTCTCAGCAGAGAAGCCCAGAGTTCGCTCTCCCTGGCCACATCGTCCAGTTCTTCCAGGGGAACCCCAAGGCGTTCCCGGGCCAGCAGAGAAACATAGTCTCTCCAGTGTGTCCTGGGTCTTTCCCGGGAACCTTCTCCTGGAGGGACGTGCCCGGAACACCTCACCATGGAGGTATCCAGGAGGCATCCTCGCTAGATGCCCAAGCCATCTCAACTGGCTCGTCTTGATCTGGATGAGCAGCGGTTCTACTGTGACTCCTTGCGGATGAGAGAGCTTCTCACCCTATCTCTAAGGAAGAGTCCAGACACCCTGTGGAGGAAACCCATTTTGGCCGCTTGTACTCGCGATCTCGTTCTTTTGGTCGCTACCCAAAGCTTGTGACCATAGAGCTCAGCTCCTTCTTCACCATGACGGACTGGTGCAGAGTCCACATCACTGAAGACACCGATCCACCTGTCGATCTCCTGCTCCATCCTTCCCTCACAAAACCCGAGATACTTCAACCCCTCCACTTAAGGCGGTGCTGGTTCTCATCGCAGCACCTAAAGATTACGGCACCTGAGGTCTAAAGGTTACGGTCCAATGAAGGCAACAGCACCAGATCATCCATAAAAAGTAGTGACCCAATCCTGAGGCCACTCAACCCTCTGGCTATGTCAGATGGTATGAAAAGATTAAAAATGCCTAATATATGCCTAATATATATATATATATATATATATATATATATATATATATATATATATATATATATATATATATATATATATATATATATATATATATATATATATATAAAATGATCAAATGGCTCATCTGTCCATCTGTCTCCACAAAGCACAGACTTTAAAATGCTGCTGTTTAACATGAACCTTTTACGTAAGTGTGTGAGTTCAGCTGCAAACACGTGTTTGGATGAACTGTCTTGGATGATCCGCTGTGGATCTATTGGCCCTTGAGCTTGCTGAGTGGGCGAGCAGCTTGTGTTTGTGTGTGGGTGGTGGTCATATTCTTATCTGCAACAGAGGGAATAACCTTCCATTCCTCCGCTGCTGCTCTTTGTCTCTCCTCTTGCTTGCGGTTTAATCCAGGATCCCAGAAGGTTAGCGCATTCATTACGGAAGTTTCTGAACACGTTGCCATGTTTCCCTTCCCTCAGCAGCAGCTTGAGAAGATGCGCGGCGGCGTTCACGTTTTCCCGCCTGTAACCTGAAATTTAAGGGAGTCGCTCCAAGCGGAATTACCCGCTTGCATAAATTATGTGGACCGCATTACCGTAAGTGCTGCTGAGTTCTGATTGATCACGTTAAATACCTGGAAGTGGTTGTTTTAAATGGATGCGACCCTCGTGCGGTCATGTAATGGTAATAAAAGAAAAAACAACATGCCCATTTCTGTTTCCCTTTTTAAGTACTTGAGTCCAAACCAACACCTTGTGACCCATGGAACAGATCAAGTCTAATGCAGCTTAATTGAAAACCACAGAACTCAATTTGTTATGCATTTGCATAACGTTTCCATTCCTCTCACTCTTTTCCCGTCGATCCGGGAGAATGCGCGGACCCCTTTTTTCTGCTGTCGGCTGGCTGCCTAAACTCTGCTTTTTTTAATCTATCTCCAATACCCTCTGCAGCCCGGATGCAGCGCTCTGGATGGAGAATATCACAATGATATTATTCATATGCAGCCAGGTTTAGGTAATCCTTCCAACGCTGAGACCAAACCATAAAAAGGACGATGAATTATTGAGGAGCATCAGAGAAATAGGAAACCTTTCTCTGAATAGGATCAACCTTTTGGGAATGCTTCAAAGAGCATTCAATAGTCGGCAAAGAGGGAAAAAAAAAATAGAAAAAAAAAAAAAAAACAAGCTTTGGCTCTGAGAGAGAGAGAGGGAGCAGCAGAGGGAGGGGGAGAAAAGACTGAAAGCTCACCTATTGTTCACCCTTTATTTGCATGAAATTGTTTACCACCTTTTCATGCTGTTCTCTCTTTTTTTTCCCCCCTCAACCCCGTCCCCTACTGCTCCATTTTTCCGGCTTTTGTGATTCCGTTCTGTCCCCGTTCGTTTGAACAGAAACAGATGGTGGCGACTGAAGCCTCCTTTGACGACAATATGTCGTTGTGTGCAGCCGTACTGTACGGCGTGGATCTAAAACGAGCGGGAGAGCTGCAAGCGATCACTAATATCGTCCGGGGCGTTCGTCTTGTTGCTTTTCAACAAGCACGCAGCAACAAAACAACTCCTCCAGTCCAGCGGTGCAGAGGATTCAGTGGGAGGTCAGCCGGGGCGGATGCAGGACGTAATGCTATGTTGCCTCCAGCTCTCAGGACGGCGAGAGGTAAAATCTCTGCCAGCCACCAAAAGCCAGAGCCAAGTTATTTTGTTATCGGGGGCCAAGGCAACTCACAGGAGCATCCAGCCGCTGCTAAACTTACACCAACCACCAAAAAAAACATCCTCAACATGTCTGTCTCAAGTGTTTCCTACAGAAACCATGAGGAAATGGGGCAAAACACATACACACACACACACACACACACACACAGATCTGATCTTCATCCTTCAGAGCCACACGGATTGTAAATACACATGCTTGAGAATGAAATTTAAAGACTTGAGGCTGATTTTAGTCAAAATCAAAAGCAAATAGCAGCTAGTATAGAGGAACCTGCATATTTAAAGAAAGAACAAATGCAAATAGAGTCAGTGTGTGAAGTGACTGCAGCGATGAGCTGAAAATATGCAATACTTTATTTCAAATTAGAACTATTGACCAGTTATTAGATGGAGTTGGTGTTTTGTTTTCTGTTTTTCTTGTTTCTGTTCTTGCATTTGTACAAATTGACTTGTGAAACTTCACGGTTCAGTGAATATTTCAATCATCTTTTAGTCAAACTCAAAAAAACAAATTGAGCATATTTAAAAGGAAAAATATTGAATTATCGTCTTAGAATGGCTCTAATGAGCCGCAGCTTTGCAGTGGTTAACCCGTGTAAACTAGTGACTGCTGCTGGTCTTGAAGGAGGGGAAGCTCATTTTTGGCCTGCATTAGCTTTTAGCTTGCTCGCTAGCTGAGTCTGCTGTGTGAGGCTGTGACTGCCTGTGAGCGCTTTCTGAGGTCACAGGCTCACAGCTGCTTCCTGAGCAGAGTAAGAGCAGAGCGACAGAAGTCAGAGTCTCCAATAACACTGGTAAAAGATGCTAATAAAGGATTTTTTTAACAAAGGAAAAGTCACTAAGTTGATTTGTAAACTCTCCCGATCAACTCGTCTCGGAATGAAACTTGAAAAACTATCCATTTGTGGTGATTTATACTGAGAGATCGCTAATTTACAGCCTCAGACAGATCATCCAATAATCAAGCAGAATGTCGGGGTCCAGGCTAACCGAGGCCACGCCCACTCCCCATAGACCCCTAAGCTTCAACCTTAACATGCACTGCCTACTAACCAGAAGCTATTACTCCAATGCCACAGTAGTAGCTTCTATGCAGGAAGTTAGCCAGTAGTGTGGTTCACTTGCACACTGCAAAATATGAAACCATCTATGTTTACCTACCTATTGAAAGACTGGTAAAGTATTCGGATGTTTAGATGGCGGATTCCTCTCTTTTGCTTACTACATAGGGTAGAGTAGTTGCCAGTTTCAAACATAATGGTTGGGACCAAACCCAGCATTTATCCAAATCCAATGAGTATCTAATGTCACTGTAGCAGAACAACCCACTCTCTATTAATGCTGAATTTCAACGCTGTTAGATTTTTGGCTGAAACGCAACTTCAAGATCCATCAGCTGTCGTCTTAGACTATTTTGCATTTTATTCGCTTTTTTTTTTTTTTCTACAGAAGGAAAAAATGACATTTTGTTTCTACAAATATATTGAATACCAACATTTCATATGATTTTTTTATATGGGCATATTTTTAACTATTGTTTCATGGTGTGAGAACACTGTGGTTAGATTTAGATTCATCCAAAATTACTTCTGTTTACAGAATTACAGAAAATGTTGTATTATTCTTATTTTTTTTATTTTTTATAACCTCACCAGTTTCCAAATCCTCCCTATTTTTGCAAATGACATTTCGATATGTGCATATTTTCACAAGTAATGTTAATGTATGTTTAAATTTAGGGGAAAAAAAATCACTTGGTTAGTGTTAAAAAGATTATGGTTTGGGTAAAAATGATCAATCACAGATCTGTGTGGAGTCCTGCTTGTGTATCACTGCATTTACAAGTTGGACTCTGCATGTGTGAGTAGGATTCATATTACTCACTAATGTTAAATTTAAAAGGTCAGTATGATTAAAGCTTTCTTGGTTAATTTGCGTCCTGTTTTTGAGCATTTTAAAAGCAGAACTGAAGTTTGAATTATTGTTCCAATAATCAATTTGCCTAAAGCAGACTATACCTTTTTTTTTATTTTCTAACCCCGAGGCCTATTCCTTGCCTTAAACTGAAATTAAGGCACTTTTGCCATGCTTTTATTCTGTGTTTGTGCAATTACTTTTTTTTTTAGGGTTCCCACACTACAACTTTAATTTAAATTAAAAAAAGTTGTAGTGCTCTTATTATGTTGTTTTTTTTCCCCCCGTGATGTTATCATTTCCCAGTTTTCAAATCCTCCCTTTTTTTGCAACCCAGTCGCCTCAGGGAAACATTGACAGTTTACATTTCTGCAGATACATATATCAACTTTTTTACATGCATATTTTCACAAATATAATTTTATAGTGTGACGATTCTGTGGTTAAGGTGTGAGTAGGATTAGGCACAAAAAACACCTGTTTAGGACAAAATGATTATTGATTATGGTAACAAATGTCCAGTTAACAATGGTTTCAAAGTCAAATTTCTCCTCCTGAGAGAACTGAAACTCAAGAAGAATGTCATCTGAACTACATCAACGGTCAGTGAACAGGTTTTAAAATGAATCTTGTGTTCATAAATCCATTTATAGAAATTCAACTAAATGTTGCAAATGCACCTAACTGGTGCTGATGCACAGAGGAGGCCGCACCGCTACCACACCCATGGTGCAGTAAAACCAGAGCCCCACTGGAAATAAACACAGTATTACACTTTGAGTTATTCATCCTAAGCATGACAGTGCACGGTCATTCATAAAATAAATAAACTATATCCGAAATTGTGTTTTGAAGAGAGAGAAGTAAACAGGCTTATGCCTGAGTTACACAGGCTTTAATATCAATTTCCACGTGTTATTGTATGTTATTTATTTTTTTTTGCAGCTGTAGTGCAGCAACATGCCTTATTCACACTTTTGTTTTATAAGGTGAATGCTCATTTGCAGAAAACCCTTGAAAGAAGTCGATTCATCTCAGTGACCTCGGATAATATTATATTATACAGGCACATTCTTCAGGTCTTAAGGACGCAAATTATTGGCAGAAATGGTGTTTCAGTGAATAATTTAGCAGCGAGGACGGTGGAAAATCGCGGCGAGGTGGACATGTTTGATGTTGGCCTTTTCACAGAGTTTTCTCAGCAATAATGAGAAATATAGAATAACAGCAGCCTGATGTGTTAATGAGGTAAACAGTTGATGTTTTTCCTTGTGTTAATGTTATTCCACTGGCCTCCTCCACTTACCTGGATTTACCTGATTGCTGCCCAGGCCCACAGAGCAGATGCCAAAGGTTACATTTCCTCATTTCCTGAGCTGTTTCATTCAGATTTCATGATCACCAACTTTGCGGAATGTGCGTCTACTACTCAATTCTCAAAAGTGTGATTTTTTTTTTTTTTTACCCGTCCCTGAGATCGCCGGGTTAAAGCGGAGTGACAGGAGATGAGAGGCGTGAGATGTAAGAAAGATGTAGGACCGCAGAGACGCAGAAAGGATCAGACAGAGATGGATGAAGTGAGCAGGGGAGATGTGCATTTCTATCTGTCTTCACTTTATACGTCCATCTCCATCTATATCACTTTGTCTATCTTTATCTCGGACTCGCACACTTGCCCCTGAGTTCTTCCTCGCTCACTCACGCTGATGGAATTCAGGGAAGAGCGTGAGAACAGAGGGGAGGAGGAGACAGCCAGACTTTATTGCTGTGACCCTCTCTGCTAGCGGGATGTTTTCTGTCAGCAACACTTACCGCTCGGCCTCAGTGAGAATGACCACACACACGCACACACACACACACACAATTCAAATACGGTGAGTACATATATGCGAGCAGTGGCGAACTGTTTCAAATATGGGCAGGTGAACTTGCATCTGAATGGAATACTTTAGAATACAGTGTTCCTTAAGTAGTGACAGAAATTCTTCGACAGGGCTCACAAACACATTCACACAATCCCATTTTTACATCAACAACAAGATAAAAATGAACACATCGATTTTAAAAATGAATCAAAACAGATAAAACACAAAACTAGCGCATGTTGAAAAGTGCGATATTTCATTTTAAGGTGTTATAGCAGATGAAATGAAAGATTGGTATTGTTGTAAGTGTTCACTGTATTTTGTGTGTGTGTTTTTTTTTGTTTTGTTTTGTTTTGCACCATAATACAAAAAAAAAACAAGAATAGAGAAAAAAAATAGAAACACAAAGTGCTGGAGAGGGTATTAAAAAACAAATAAAGTAAAATACTAAAAATCCAAATAACAGAAGTAACAAATACCATAGTATAACATACAACAACATATAAAAAATCCATAAAATTAAGAATAAGAGTGAAGAATAAAATAGAAATCATAAAGTAGCAGCTATAGAGCAGTGGAGTCAAACTCAATTCATTTAATGGGAAACATTCAGTGTAATTGGATTTTAAGTGGACCAGTAATAATTAATGTATAAATAACAATACATACACATTTTTCACATTTTTTTAAGCAGCAGGTGAAGCTGTCCCTAAAAAGGCATTTACAAACCAAAACTGGAAATATTTTATCCCCTGTGCCCTGAAACATTCTCCCAAACTTCACATTTCTGTGAAGAAACAGGAACTGGTCCATTTTTTGGTCACACTTTGTACATGCCATCCAGTGGAGCCAGATTAGACCCTTTAGCGGTCCGGTTTTGGGTCCCCCGAGCTGCATGTTAGACCCCGCCCGACATGGAGTATTGATTTCAGAATCTGTCCCGGGGTCACCTGCTGCACAACAACCAGCTTTTTCTCTCTGTGTTCGCCAAATTTAGGAGATAAAGAAGGTGAAAGAAAGAGAGAGAGGGAGGTGCAGCCGCTTTTGTGTTGTCAGCAGAAACGTTGTTTTATGGATGCAGTGTTTACAGAGGTGTTGCTATATTGTGTGTGCGTGTGTGTATTTGTGTGTGTTTTGGCACACATGTGTGCCTGTTTGTTTTCTCCATCGGATTTATTTGGCCTTACCTGTCCACAGGGATGGATTAAAGCTGTCAAAGTTTTGCTTGTGAATGTGTGCGTGTGATGTTGGGAGATGTATTAGTCCTGTCTGTGGACGCGTTGACTGTTTGTTTTAAGCCTGCCTGCAGGGCTCATGCATTCTGCATGAGTCTACTGTGCTTTATGTGTCGAACCCATTTGTTTGCCCAAATGCTCAGTGAAAGCACAAACACTCGGCAGACCTTTTGTTCCTGCGGTTGTCTACCCGCGTGCATGCAGGTTCTACACACAACCACGCGCACGTAGAAACATGTGCATGCACACCGAAACGTTCCCGATCGCACACATACTTTGAACATTCGACTTGACTCTCTCCCAAAGTCAAACTCTCACTCTACATCCTCTTATATGCATCTGTTTGCATGAATGAATCCCTGTGTTTTGTTCCTCTCAAATCTGCAGGCACTTGAGGTTCAAAGTAACCAAGTTAAAGTCCAATTTACAAACCAATATTGACATTTTTGAACTCAAAAAAATAAAAGCAAAACAACAAAACAAAGTGGACTGATGGGAGCTGTGCTTGGGATTATTTTCTTCTGAAAAGATTTTCCCAATCTAAACATTCTATAGGGCGATTAATGACTATTTTGACAGTAGATTAACGTATCTAATTATTGTAATAATTAATTGATTAGTCACTTGGTTCATAAAATGGTGTAAAATGTCGATGGCTGTTTCCTAAAGCTGAAGATTCAACCGAAAATGTCTTAAAATACAATAAAATAATCAGATTTCAGAAGCTGGAAACAGAGAATTTGGACACATTCGTCTTAAATATGACTCAAACTGATTATTAAAATAGATATCATTATAGGAAACCAATTGAAGAATCGATTGTCATTGCAGCTAGACTGTGTGGTTCATAAAATGGTGTAAAATGTTGATCACGGATTCCCAAAGCTGGAATTCAACCTAAAATGTCTTTTTTTGTCCATAACAACAGTCCACAATGCAAAGATCATCATTTTACTATCACAGATGACTAAAGAAACCAGAAAATATTCAGATCTGAGAAGCTGGAACTATAGAACTTGGATGGTTTCTTCTTAAAAATCAATTAATCAATTGGATGTCCATTTCAAAAAATGGTGTAAAATGTCACTGTTTTAACCTAAAATGTATATTTTTTGTCTAGACCAACAGTCCACAATCCCAAAACCATAAGAACCCAAGAATTTGGACATTTCCTCCTAAAAATGACTCAAATCGATTAAACGATTATCAAAATAGTTGGCGATTAATGTAATAGTTAGCAACCAATCAATTAATGGACTAATTGTTGCACCTCTACTGTTCAAATTAAGTATGTGTATACTAAAGATGCATGGAACAAAGACATTTTCTCATATAGGTGATTCTAACATTGTCATCATACATGTCTCTGGCTCCTCTTTCTCTCTCTGAGTTGATTCTGTGACCTCAGCAGTTGGGGAAGAATCCAAATTTGGTTTTAGCTGCCTGGGCTGGAATTATCATATATTTCACTTTCATTTCAGGGTTAGGGTCATTACATTTATATTTTTTTGCAGCATATTTTTGTTTTGCTGAGTAAGGGAATAAAGAACACTATAAAATGAGACTACAGACCTCATTGACTGGCCTGTAGACCATGTGAAGGTATTTGTTCTGAATGGTTACTGCTTGTATTGACATTATGTACGAGGGTTGCTGCTTCACATCATGTCATAGATCTAGATGATGGTTGATTTATTTTCTTGTCAGGCCTCTCAACCTCTATCAGCAGCACATCATTTGTCGATTGTTGGAAAGTAATGATGTTTTATGATGTGATGTCGCGGTTAGGGTCTGAAAAAACAAACACATGGTTTAGGAAAAGAGCATCGAGTTTAAAATCATCACTTGAAATGTGGTGTTAATGTTACCGCTTCCCTCAATGCAGGCAACGTTAGTCGCCATGGCAACAGTACCATCACAATCGGAGTTACTTTTTTTTTTTTTTAAAGAAAACTTTCTCTTGCAGTTGGAAATAGAGCTGCAACTATTAATCGATTAGATCCCAACTATTACATTAATCACCAAATATTGTTTGATAATCACTTAATCGATTTGAGTCATTTTTAAGAAGAAAATGTTCAAATTATGTTTCCAGCTTCTCAAATCTGATTATTTTCTGGTTTCTGTAGTTTTCTATTATAGTAAACTTATGATCTTTGGGTTGTAGACTGTTTTGAGAAAAAAATACATTTTAGGTTAAATATTCAGCTTTGGGAAATGATAATCAACATTTTACACCATTTTATGAATCAACCAATCAAATGATTGTGTCAATGAGAGATGGATTGTTAGATTAATCGATTGTTAAAAAAGTTGTAATTGCAAATCTAGTTGCAATCAAGAACAGCAGGAGAGTCCATTTTCTGTAATATTAAGATATGATCAGCAGCCATCAGCACCTGCCATTACATACAACTTTTATTATTATTATTATTATGAATAATCTTCCACCCCTCAAGTCCAGATATTTGAATTCATACTTTTCTGAGTTACATCAGGGCACCAGGATATGTGTTTAACCAGAATATGATCACGGTTTACAAAACACAATCATAGTTCACCCAAATCCTCATCCTGATCACATTAGACGCTATAGTTTCTGTTTTAATGCTGAGAGCACTGGAACTAAAGTTTGATTCACTTCCACTACAGTGGGATCTCGGCATAAGTCTCAGATAATACAAAACCTCCAGCAAACTGCCAGCAAAGCTGAACACCACACATGAGAAAATATAGTAATTTAGTTTCCATGCTTGGTTGAACGGAACCAAAGATGTTTACAACACCCTCATCAGAGATCAGAGTAAAAACCCATTCTAATGCATTTGTCATTGTAAGGCATCACCTTTAAGGTGAAACAACACAACATAGCAAGTCTGGATGAATCTGTGTGTAAACAGAAATGTGTGAAAAAATGTTTAAACCTAAATGTAAAAGTGGGAAAATACAGAAGGATTCCAACCAAAGGAACTTTGGTTTTTGCTTTAGTATTTGTTGGTGTGAAAGCATGAGTCACACTCAGGTGTGCACTAAATCAAGAGGACTAATACCTCCAAAAAGAGGAAACTGATATGTTCCCTCTGGTGAGAATGCAAACTCAAATCCAAATGACGGGATACAAATTATTTCATAGCCACCTTGTGGGTCTTTGGAACAATTCTCATCCCATATGACCTCATTCATGATTGTTTTCCTGAAATGACGTGCTGTGAGTCTTCGGTGACTCTGGTGTAACTGCCGGTTGTTCTATATTGGATATTTTGCCAAAAATGGCCAATAAAGAGGATGTAATAAAAGAAGATAAGAGCAAGTAGCGATGTATGAATGTGTCACTGCATGATGAGTCAGAATCAGCGCTTATTTCATACCGGAAATGAATGTTGATGAAACATCAATCGGACTTAAAGGTGTGAAATGGACCGCGCTAAACGGTCTATGCTAATTGGTAAAAGTTTTATATCCTGGTGCAGGATATCAAACTAGTAGTGTACAAGTGCCCTAAGAGACATAAAATTGAATATTTTGCCATAATTATATATGAAGGAAATAGCCATTTACAACACACTTTGAGCTATAGTTGCGTTAATTAGTTAGTTATGAGCTAAAGTGACATATGCCAAATATTTGGTATCAAATTAAAGGAGAGGTTGTGCTTTTTGAAATGGAGCCAACTTGTAATTGTCAATTTATTTCTGTTTTTGAGATGGATGCTCATTTCAGTGAGAGTTCTTAGTGAACTGCAGCGATATCCTGATATTTTCCTTGGGCTTATACTGCACGTGGATAAGATCTGCGACATGAGGATGAAAAAAAAACCTTGTGACAGAATCCATGTAAAGCAACATGCAACAAAACCAACTTGCCCAATTATTCTGAAAAGACTCACAGGTTTCTTTGCCCTCCTGTATTTCACAAATAACACCATTTAGCTTTTTTTTTCCCTTTTCAGTGTAACAGCCTTTTTCTGGAACTTCACAGTACAGTTAAAGGCTTAAACTATACAGTAAGACTGAAAATGTCTACTGTTTCCACCTGCACAAAAAAAACCCCAAAACTATAAATGTTATGTTCCAGCAGATGAAGTAAGCTGCTTTAAATGGAAACTTCAAAGAGAAAGAAAGTACTTTTGTTGCACATGTCTGCATGAACTAAGAATTCTTCCACGTTTGCCCTCATTTATCAGAAAGTTATACATTTAAGACTTGTTCTGTTGGTATAAGTGGGTTATTTCTTTTAAATCGTGTTCACAGATTGGCTTAAATCCAGAAAATGAACCCTTGTGACACGTGTGCCATATCAAGATGTGGCCTTTTTATTGTGAGCAGCCCAAAGCAAACCTGGCTACAATCAAGCTGTTTAATCAGTGCCTTGATATGTGACACCTGTCAGGTGGAGGGATTATCTTGGAAAAAAGAGAAGTGCTCACTACAGATGGATTTAAACAAACTGTGAACACAGTATCAGAGAAATGGCGGTTTGGTGGGCATAAAATTAATTAGTAATTTTGACGCCGAAGGGGTAAATTATTTTGTATTATTTTTTTTTCCTGAGATTCTCTAAATTAAAATGATTTAGCATAAAAATTAAAGCTGCAGTGTGAAACTTTTACATATAAATGACTGTCAGATCCAAACAGCTTCGCTCAGTGCTAATTAAGCGCCATCGCCACCAGGTGAATCTCTGTCTTTGACAACAGATTATTTTTTTATCTTGTGTCTATGAAGACACATAATTTTATTAGGTTTTTACTCTGTATTTGTGCAATAATTGTTCCGGCACTGTCGCTTTAAATTCAATTAAACTGTGGTAGTGTGTTTATTATTTATTATTTTCATGTTATTATAGCCGCCACAGTTTCCAAATGCTTCCTGTTTTTGCAACACAGTTTATGTTTCTGCAGAAATGTATCATACATATTTTGGTTAACATTATTTTCACAAATAACGTTAATCAAGTTGTGATTAGGTTTGGCACAATAACACTTGATTAGGATTTGAGTTTTAATGACTGACTGAATGCACTTTAGCATTAGACAAAAAGAACTTTTCCTTAAAAATAGCTGGGATGTTTTAACTGCAGCACAGTTTTTATGCTGCTGATGTTCTGTTTGTCTTTAAATGCTGCTCCTTATACCTTTTAAATTGGCCCTCAGGGACAACTAAAGTGCTTTTGAATTGAATCGGTAAAATGTTGATGTTACAAAATGTCCGGTTAACAGTGTTGAAACAGGCATCTCCTGCAACTTTTTCCAGCTCCAGTATATGAAATAAAGCACCCAAACCTCTGCTTACTGATGAAAAAAGTGAACCTACGTCAACTTGTCGGAAACTCTGATATTCAAGATATCGCTGGTTTGCAGAAACATAAAATGTGGATGTTTTAAACCTGAAAACTATGCTTTTTTTTAGGTCTCAAAGTAGAGATGTTTGATGTCTTTATTCTTAAAAAAAAAACGTGTCATCTTGACGAGCCTGTGGAAACATATTGTGTAGGTGAACATCAACCAACAATGACTCTCTGTGACCATTATAATGTGTTCTACTTTAGCTCATTAGGACTACTGACATTTAAGTGATGTTTCTGTACATGTCTTGTCAGTTTAATGGCTAATGACACTGTTTCCCAGCTTCAAATGTTCTCACCGAGCCTTTGATGAAAGGGTTTGAAAGTCCGCTGACACACGCGCACACACACACACACACACACACACACACACACACACACACACACACACTCATGTCACCGCACGGCTCTCACCAGGCAAACTATTTTGTTATTCGTTTAGCATACATGCTCTTTTCATGTCCACCTCCGCCTCTGTATCCTCACCCGTCACCTCCCCTGCCACCTCCACGCTGCGACTACGGCTTTGGCGCGAGGACGCTCGGAGCAACGCGGGCACGGGATTGATTTCTTTGCATCAAAAGGTAGGTCCCCCACATCCAAGAGCCCTTTCATCTGAATGCTCGGCACAAAGGCAGGAACAGTACAGTAATTTATTTTCCGATTATGTGGCCTGTCTGTGGCTGCAGTGGGTGTGAGTGCAAACAACTTGAACTCAGATACACGCAGCCGAGATCCGACTCTCCTGAAGCGGCTTTGTTTAATATCAGTGGATTGAACAGATTACAGATTACCTGTAGCTGATCCGACCCGGCAGCACTGCGTTGTGGCAACGATGTTGGTCAAAACCTGATCATTTCTCGAATAAAACAGAAGAGCACAACCTCTTTACAACTTGGAATATAACATCAAGTGCTTTATCACTCTTTGTCAGGCTGGAAGCAGGCTGACTAAAGCATATAGAAATATACAATAGACAAACACAAATAGAGCTGCACTAGTCGATTAATCAAATGGCCAACTATTACATTAATCTTTAACTATTTTAATAATTGACTTGAGTTGTTTTCTAAGAAGAAAATGTCCACATTCCTTGGTTCCAGTTTCTCGATTCTGATAAGTTTCTGTTTTCTGTAGTCTTCTATAATAGTGAATTGATGATCTTTGGGTTGTGGACTGTTGGTCTGGAGAAACAAAGACATTATAGGTTGATTCGTTATCTTTGGGAAACAGTGATTGACATTTTACAGCATCTTAAGAACCAAACAGCTCATTGAATAATTGTTCCAATAGTCAATAGATTAATCCACTATCAAAGTAGCTGTTAGTTGCAGCTCTTATCTTATTGTGTAGGTGAACATCAATCAACAATGACTCTCTGTGACCATTAAAATGTGTGTTGTATGCCTCTAACTCATTGGGACTACTGACATTTTAGTGATGTTTCTGTACATGTTCTGTCAGTTTAATGGTTAATGACACTGTTTCCCAGCTTCAAATGTTCTCACCGAGCCTTTGATGAAAGGGTTTGAAAGTCCGCTGACACACGCGCACACACACACACACACACACACACACACACACACACACACACACACTCATGTCACCGCACGGCTCTCACCAGGCAAACTATTTTGTTATTCGTTTAGCCTTTGATGAAAGGGTTTGAAAGTCCATTAACACACATAGACACACACACACACACTGATTTGAGTGATTTTTAAGGAGAAAATGTTCCAATTCTCTGGTTCCAGCTTCTCAAATCTGATTATTTTCTGGTTTCTTTAGTCTTCTATAATAGTAAACTGACAATTTGTGGGTTGTGAACTGTTGGTCTGGACAAAAATAGACATTTTAGGTTGAATCTTCAGCTTTGAGAAGCAGTGATCAACATTTTACACCATTTTTTGAACCAAACATCTAATCAATTAATTAAATTCTTTCAATAATCTATAAACCAACCAGTATTTGTTGGTTGCAATTAATTGGCTGCAAATAATACAATATGTTCTCTATGAACTAAGATAAGCAATTTTCCCCACAAACATAAATAAACAAAAAACACCATTTGCATCTCAAAATTGTCCCCAAACAAATTCACATACCTGGAATATGATCAACTGCTATGTCATCTATAGGTGGCAAACAAGATTATTTACTAAAAGAAAACAACTTGCATACTCCACTCCACTAAACTGTGAAAACAAGTTCAAAGGAAAAAAAAAATCAAATACCTACGATTAGAGCTGAACTAAGAAACTATTTTGAGAGTAGATTAATCTATTGATTATTGAAATATTTAATCAATGGGTTGTTTGGTTCTTAAGATTACGTAAAATGTCACTGTTTCCCAAACCTGAAGATTCAACCTAAAAAATTTTTAGAGCAACAGTCCACAACCTAAAGATCATCAGTTTACTATTATAGAAGACTAAAGAAACCAGAAAATAATCATTTGAGAAACTGGAGCCAAAGAATTTGGCCCTTTTTTCCTTAAAAATGACTTGATTAATTGATTATTAAAATAGGTGGCAATTAATACAATAGTTGGCAACTGATTGATAAACCAACTAATCGTTGCAGCTTTAATAAGACTGTTTTGTAAATTATATATATGTGTGTGTTTATGACAGATGTGCCCACAGGCTTCTTCTATAGGAACCATTTTATGGAATTTAAAATGTTTACTTGCAGTATGAGCAGGAAATGCAGCGCTGAATATCACAATGTGTTACCATGGTAACCAAATTTAAGAAAATAAAGCTGAGGAATTTGACAAATTCAGATATAAAACCTGAACAACACTTGGAATTAGGATTTTAAAATAAAAGGTGACACTAATAGAAACATTAAACAGCATTTTAATCTATCAGATGTCTCATCCTCACATTTCTTAACCTCTGTAAAAATCTTATTTTGCCGCCCTGCCTTTCCATTTCTTGGTGTGTTTGTTGGCCCAGTTCTGCAGCATCTACTGCGCTTCCTTGTCCCTCTCTCCTTGCCCCGGGTCCCTCCACATGCTGCAGGTACCGAGCAGACGCACCCCGGGGACCCTCACACCCAACCCGACCATCTGTCACCCACATACGAGCCTCATGTGTGTCCTCATGTGTGTGCATGTGTGTGTGTTCGAGCTTCAGATCTGGGCAATAATCGTCCCCGCGGCCACGGTTTATCCACTCCACGTCTCAGAAGAGAGCGCGCGTGCGCCTTCATGTTATCTCCGTTCGCGTGAGGGCAGATCAGATCCGTGTGTTCCGACACGCGCATCTGCATCACGGCGCCCCGGGAAGAGCTTTGAGCCGTCCCCGGGAAAGCCTCTGGGAACCGGTCCGGGTAAGAAGGCTTCGGGGAGGGGGGGGGATGTGTGTGCAAAGCTGTCAGATGGATTCATGTCCATCATGGCTGCGTTCTGGCCCCCGAGGCCGTGACAGAAGATCAGAACAGAGAGTTTCTACAAAGGAGCAGCAGCAGCAGACAGAGTCCAACTAACCCACTTCTAAAGTGGAGCAGTGACAGAGGAGGCTGGGGCCGCTGGAACGCTTCTTCAAGATGTTTTGGGTGCCGTCACGAGAGCTGCGATGATTAATTGATTAATTGTCAACTATTTTGATAATAACACTAATGATCATCATGTGCAGTTTAACCTGTCAGAGACATACTGAATCAGAGAAAGTGGATAAACTTGTTTTGTACGTCACCTTTCATACAGAAATTTAGCTCAACATGCTTTACAACAGACATGAAATAAACATGTAAAAACAATAAGAATTAAGAATTAGACAATTAAGACCCATTTAATATTAGGAGCTGTAATTACGTAGAAAAAACTAAGTTCTTATAGTAGAAGCCTGTGGGCACATCTGTCATTCACATCTGTATGGTGATGAGAATCTATAATTTGCAGAACAGTGTAATTAGAGCAGATTAGGCAAATAATCGATTAGCTGTCAACTATTACATTAATCGCCAATAATTTTGATATTCAATGAATCAATTATTATAAATCATTGTCCAAATTCTCTGGTTTCAGCTTCTCAACCCTGATTATTTTCTGGTTCCTTTAGTCTTCAATAACAGTAAACTGATCTTTGTGTTGTGGACTATTCATCTAGACAAAAAAAGACATTTTAAATTGAAACAGTGATTGACATTTCACACCATTTTATTAACCTAACTTTTTCTAATTAATCGATTTGAGTTATTTTTAAGAAGAAAACATCTAAGTTCTCTGGTTCCAACTTCTCAGATCTGATTATTTTCTGGTTTCTTTAGTCTTTTATAACAGTAAAATGATGATCTTTGCATTGTTTATGGACAAAAAAGGCTTTACCTTTAGAAAACAACATTTTACCCCATTTTATGATCAATTAATCATTTCAATGCTACTACTACTATGTGTGTGTACAGAAATATATATATATATATGTAAGTGTACAGAAATCACATACAGGATTATTTTGCCACAATATGAAACTGTCATCTGTATTTTTCCCAGCTTTTTGTTTGGATAACAACAACTGCTATTGTGAAGGTCAGCATCATGTATATAAATATAACACAATACACTCGCATCAATAAATATGATCAGGATTGTAGAACCAGGATTGAACCAGGATTATGAATATGAGGTTCTACATTCACCGGCACGTGCTGGACTTCTACAACAATGCCGGTGCTTTTTATTGACCTTCATTCGAACATTATGATTATTTGCAATAATGGCATAGTTGGCTGCAACAGTTGCAAGAAGGACAAGGTCCATATGAAAGGAAGCAACGCTATAAACAGACTATATAGTTCAAGGCCATCTGATATTCCCTCTCTGCCGTGGGTGTGTATGTGTGTGTGTGCGTGTCTGACAAAAAGCTTCAGCTCCTTGGCGTTCCAGTTTTTTTTTTTTTTTTCTTCTCGGTTTCCCCTCCCTCCCGCTTTCACTAATCATTTGATTTAGCTCTTCTGTGTTTATCCGCGCTAATCAGTAAAACGAAAGGCGTCAATGATGAAATGAACTTACCACGGTGTGAAAGAGAAAACTGCTGTGTGCTTGTAAATACTTGACACTTACTCCCACTGAAATATCTTGTACATAATAAGTGCTGCAGCCATCTGTGTGAATGTGTGTGTACATGCGTGTGTGTGTGTGTGTCAGGACGACAAGAAGATGAGAGAAGACAGACACAACAGTTGCATCATAATTGTAACATCTGAGCCATGTATGATTTATTTATGCATCTCATGTGTTACTGGGGTAGAGATGTTTTGCTAACAGAGAGACATGTATGTCTGGGGGGAGTGAATGCGGCACGGGAAGAACTGTGGATCCAACAATAATAATAAACAACAGCAAATCAATGAACTAATGAATTAATATTTAAAATAATAGTTTGACATTTTGGGGAAAGGCATTTATTCCGTTTCTTGCTGAGAGTTGGATGAGAATAATGGTTTCGCTCTCACAGCCGCATCCAGAGAAGTAATCGCATGTAAAAAATTGGTTTTGGTGCAGATTATCCCTCCTGTTGTGTTAGTTTCATGTTGATTAACTGCGTTCCCGTCCAAAATGGCTGCCCCATTAGCACTGATTATAAATCCATATTAATACTTTATCACGTTAGATTGTGTTATAGCTTCATGTCAAGTTCATTTCTTGTGAACGTTAGCTTTTTGCTGCCTATGGTCTGTTGGCCTCATTCACATGAGCTGATATCACTTGTCTTTGAGTTAAAAAAAAAATATATATATATATAATAATGTGTGTTTCCCATGGAGAAAAGATTCCATAAGGAGGTTGCCATGGAAGCCAAGAAGGGGATTGAGGTGTGTGTGTGTGTGTGTGTGTGTGTGCGTGCGTGTGTGTGTGTGTGTGTCCGCATGGCATGTTTTTTGAAGAATGGGCATGTGACCCAACTCAATTTTACACACTGTAGTCTAACAACCACAGGTGCACAAAAGTCAGTCAGTCATTTTCTATACCTGCTTATTCCTCATTAGGGTCGCAGGGGTCTGCTGGAGCCAATCCCAGCGCATTACGGCAAGAGGCAGGGACACACCCAGATGGTCGCCAGCCAATCGTGGGACACACACACCATTCACTCACACATTCACACCTACGGGCAATTTAGAGTCTCCAATTAACCTCAGCATGTTTTTGGACTGTGGGAGGAGGTCCACAAAAGTAAAATAAAAAAACACTAATTCATTAAAAATTATCAAAATGTAATTGTGTGTGTTCACATTTCCATTGTGGACACATTCATGACAATCAGATTACAAGAACTACATTATATCAGGGAGGAAAAATCTATTTAATTCAACCAGTAGACAACAGGAAAGCTAAAGAAATGCAATTAGCTGAAGTAGCCATATTAACATGAAATAGTAGGTCAGCACAATGATACTCAAACATGGTCAGCTGCTGCTATTGAGCAAATATTGTTGACAAAACAATATCAATGTTAGTTTAGCTTTAGAGATGCTGGTAGATTAAGATGTTGTTACCTTCACACTGAGCTGGGCTAGCTGATGTCTTTATGCTAAGCTAAGCTAACTGTTTCTCCGCTTCATCCATACATTTAAGGAACAGAGTTGTATAAATAAGTAGAAATCAGAGATAACAGAGCCCAACAGAGCCCAAAATCTGGTTTTAAGTGTTAAGAAAACAAAAGAAAAAGGTGTTTGACCCTAGAGGCATTTGCCATAGCCCCATTTTTATTAGTAAGGAGAGAGTATTTAAGTGTCTGACGTTTGGTTTGATTCTCACTTGCAGTGGGCTCATCATGTAAACTAGATCTGTTCAAGAATCAGTCAATGTCTGCTTTTCCTGCGTTAGGGCTTAGGTCACATGGAGTTGATAAAACACATAATGTTATTTTATAGAACAACCATGGAATCTATTATTTGTTACAGCATTACACCATGGTTTGGTATTCAAACTGTACAATTTACATCACAGCTTCGGAATTTAATTAAAAGGGCAGGAAAAATAATGGGTTTGCTGCCCCCATCCTCCTCTCTGCAGGATGCAAGGTAAAAAAAAAAAAAAAAAATGCTGCTGACCCAAACCACTTCCTGCATAAAGAGCATGAGATAATGCATTCAGGCAGAAGATCCACACAACCTAAATGTAACCTGAACAGGTATAAATTTTCATTAGTTCCACTGTCAATCAAACTATTGAACAGTAGGACATGAACTGTGTGAATGTGTGCGTAGGTGCATGGGAGTGACATGTAGAGGAGAAGAGGTGCAATATTTTTTTAGAACTATTGTTTTATCTGTGTTTTTCTTTGGGTAGTTTTTTGAAGGAACCTTTGTGCAGCTACTGTGGACATTTATGTGATAAGTTTGGTTGGGTATCATGCAATAATAGTTTTGTAATTTTGTTTGATTAAATGTGATTGTTGCCTGCGTCTTTGTGTCCAAAAAATAAGGGAGACAATAAAGATGTATCTCATATCTTCTCATCTCACTGTCAAGAGGGAATCAGGTGATAAAAATGATGAAATATTCTTTAAATGGATTGATGATATCATCTCAGACGGAAATGTCTGAGAATGCTTTCCTTTCATTTTACATATGAAGTGATTTTTTTTTTCTCTTATTATTCTGTATTGTATTGTGTTTTATTGTTGTCTCTGTTTTTTTGTATTATGGATTGAGTGTTAGACTAAACATGTTCTTTTTAATACCTTGCTGCAACTAAGTCTCCCCTAGTGGCACAATAAAGACAGTGGAACTCGAAATAAAGAAACTTGAACTAGATATATTCACATAGTTCAGACGATGTAGGAGTTTGGGTGGATGGATCAGAGCTTTATTTCATCAACTAGAAACACTGTTAACTGGATGTTTATCCCATCATGTTGCACATTGATCATTTTAACCCCAACTATGACATTTTCTAACCCCCTTACAGTACACACGTGGATGGATCTGTAGACAGCTACTACTTGAACCTCCTTTAACACACTTTAACAATGTGTTGTGCATGTCACATGATCGGAAGACAAAGCTGGTGTTCTGTGGTACTTAATGGTATGAATCCCCTTATTATAAAGGTGTTCAGGGGTGGTGGGCACTACTTGGCATGTGGGTTTTAGATTTGAGCTTTTCTTTTGTAATTTATTGTTATTACCCCATCCCCCACGTGACATGACATTCATTTTCATATCGCTGCGGTGTTTGTGAAAATATGCAGATATAAGAAATAGGTTATGATACATATCATTCAACGTATCTGCATAAAAAAATGGTCACAGACTGAGCTGAACGTGCATCGACTGTACACTAGCTACAGCTATGAATATATAGATATTTGCAAATGACTGAATGACCACTGTGATAAAGCAGAGTATGAAGCTTTCAAGCCGTGCTTTGAATGCCTCTGCATGCTGCACACAGTGTTAATGGTGCCCTTTTCCCTCGAATGCACTTACAGAGTAACACAAGGCCCTCTCTGCTTTCAGCTTTTAATTGCCTGACTCACAGTCTCTCAGCTGACAACGTGTGGGAGAACATGCTGCAGGTACACTGCAGAACTTCATTATCTTTCAAGAGGGATGGAATCAACGCAGTGAAGAAAGAAACAGTTACGGAAACAATCGTTCTCAGTGTTCATGGTATGCTTCGATCTCTGAATTAAAAAAAAAAAAAAAAAAAAGTGGTTCCACGCAGCAATATTTCAAATATTTAGAAGTATGCAGTGTATCCATGGTAATTATCAAAGCATTCCTTTAGTTTATCTGCATTGATGTTTGATTGTTTCCAGCATCTTGTGAAGATGACAAATATTTACTCTGAGTTTCGCTCATAAATAGCTTTTTGAGGAGAGAAGTGACAATTACAGCAACATAGAACATGGGTTTCTTATTCTTTTTTTGCTAATGTTTGACCCTACGGTCAATAATTATTATATATCTTTGAAGAAACACATATAGGAACTGATTATTTATCTTTTAATTATCTCTTCCTTCTGTTTACTTTGCCAAGAACCATAACCAGCACCGCTTTGGTCACTTTAAGCTGTGTTTAAATGTGCTCCGGAAATAAACTTTATTTACTTATTTACTTTTACTGGCACTGGGGGACCAATTGTGAAAATGCATTTAAGGCCAACATTAGCCCCGTATGAAAAAAAACACAGCTCTTTCATTCAGTTGAATGAGAGGCCACTTTCTTAGAGAGTCTCACAGAGTTGCCACCACCAAAAAAAAAAAAAAAAAAGTCTGCACATAGGGTTTTATTTTGAAAAACAACCAGTTGCTGTGTGCCTTTACTGTCCAACTTCCTGTCTGGCTCATTCTGCTCTGTGAGAGTGATACTAGTTATGGCATAAAATCTTTTAAAGTGGATGTAAGTGACTGTACTACAAATGTGATGCCTCAGAGCCCCAAGATTTTAAAATCACTCTTAGTGTGAATCAACAGAGCTGCAACGATTAGTCAATTAATTGATTAGTTGCCAACTGTTCAAATATTTTAATAACCATTTAATCAGAGAGAGTCATTATTAGGAAGGAAATGACAAAATTCACTGGTTCCATTTTCTGAAATTTGAATATTTTCTGGTTTCTTTATTCATCTATAATAGTAAACTGATGATCTTTGGGTTGTGGAAGACATTTTAGGTTGAATCTTCAGCTTTGGGAAACAGCGATTAATGTTTTACACCATTTTATGAAACAATCAACTAATTGATTAGTTGTTAAAATAATCATTACATTAATTCGTCAAAATACACACTAGTTGCGGCCCTAGTTAGGGTAAAAAAAAGTGATTTTAAGTGGATATGCAATCCTTCAGTGAAGCTGAGACCCCATAACACTCGTATTACATCTGTAGTACCTCAGAGCCCCAAGATTTTAAAATTACTCTTTGTGTACAGAATCATAAAAGCTGTCAAGGATTAGTCATAGTAGCCTCCTAAGCTCTAGCCTCTATTTCGGGTTTTAGGTAAGTGAAACCGTATTGAAGATGACATAGGTTATAAACAAACAAAATTACTCAAACCAGGGTTTTTTGTTCTCAAGTATATCATCACAAAACTGCAAAAGGTGAGACAGACTTTCTGTTAGTTGCTGTAAACAAGTAGCTGTTTATCGTTGTATTCTTTGGCTGCTGGTTCTTTGTTATGAGGAACTAATAGTGGTGCTTTAAACTCACCAGGGTCTTAGTTTCCATATGAGATGCTTTTTGTTTGTGCACCATCAAGTACCAGAGGGGTAGCAATGGAAATGTGGAGAGCGGGGTGACTTTATGACGCTTCAGATTTTGACATTTGATAATTAATATGCTTGGTGTGTAAAAATGTCTCCCAATTGGGTGATCTTGGAGTTTAACAGGTTAAAATAGGCAGACGGTAAAGAAATGAAAACCTCCGTTCATACACGTACCGTTTCACCCCTAACTAACCTTGCAATAGCCACGATGGCAGATCAGCTAATTGTAGCTCTTATATCTTTCCAATTTTTTTTTTTTTTTGTTTTGGCGTCTGTTAAGTCTTCAAACTCACGGCTCCATTACTCAAACTGAGATTCCTGGATCTTCTTTTACGCCTCGTTCGAAGCCAGCAACGTCTGAAAGTCAGCTCCCAGGTCGATGACAGCGTCAGCTTCAGCTTTACTCAACACTTCAAACCACTCAGTGACCCCTTCAGCATTTTATACACATCACCGAGCACCGTGTGCTATTAATTGCTTAATTGTGTCATGCAGTACACCTGTATGAATTCATTGTTTTTCTCCACTCATGTGCTTAATTAGCTCGGGTTGTTTGTGTTCCCTAACACTTGCCAGTAGCGGTTGTTGATAGAGAAGACAACAGGGTGCAAAGCTGGAGAAAAAGTCTGCGTTTTTTTTCTTTTTTTCCCCACAATAAGTTATTTTCTGATCTATCAGAGCCATATCCAGTGAAAAACAGCATTGATTGCCATGATTTTCACCCCTCACGAAGAATAAAAGAATGTTAACGCGTCACTTTGGGGGAAACGCGCGACGGGGCCCGATGATAAATCCCGCCCGCGTCAAGGTGATGCTACAACAATCAACTAGGGCTGAACTATAAATCATTTTCCACACTGGAGGCATCCGCGGCCTGCTGGAGAGCCGGCTGGGTTCGGACTGAAGTTCACTTACTAAAGGAGAGTGTGAGTGAATATGATGTGCGTACGCATGTGTATGTTTATGTGTGCGTGTGTGCGCATGTGAGTGAGTGCGGCATCCCGTGATGCAGGTGATAGATGAGCATAATCTCCACTGTTGAAACAGGACCACTTGAATCAGACAGAGATTAATAGGGCTGTTGAACGGCTGAAGTGGCTTGTTCCAACAGTCGCCGGCTCCGGCCTACCCCTTGATCTCGGCTCGCCGGGTGCACTCGTGTATAAACTCTGCCCACCGACTCCCAATTAGGCGGCGGGCGCTGGTTTTCTCTTTAAACCCGGGAACCGAGCTGCCACTCTGAATCAACGGCTCAAGACCAGGCGAACAATCCAAACAGAAACTCGCCCCGCAGAAGACAAATCAATCAAAGCCGCCGGACGTTTCTGGATCTTGACTATGCTTTGGCTGCGGTTGCCTGTCAAAGCTGCGGATATTTATGATTGATGTGTCTTTTTTTTTTTTTTTCCTATGTAGGCACGCAGGAGGAGTTAAATAAATAAGACATGAATTCTTAAAGCTGCAGGTTGTCTACGGCGGCCAGAATTAATCGACATTCAGCGGTGCACTCGTTCTCAGGCTCCTGCCAAGTTTGTGGGGGTTGTTTTGCTGCTGCAGCCAAATCTGTGTGAACTCAATTACAACAGTGCAACACTTAAGATTCTTCATCATCTCCGTTCCTAAAGATCACCTAACTCCCCTACACGGAACAGTCTCCGAATCCACTCAACCCGAACGGGGAATTAGCTCATCAACTAGTTTATCAGCCGATACTAGCACTTTTTCCTGAGGGGAAACTCCCGATCGGTTTATCATCCCACTCTATTCTCCTCAGGAAAAAAAAAAAAAAGAAAAAAACTGCCAGCTGCGTTTACCGTTTCTCTCCATTGTCACAGAGCGTGCTCCCCTCGATATTTATTTGCATGGTGGTGCTGATACGATTTATAACTCAGATATAGGACTGGCTGACCATGAAAAATAAGCCACTGACAGATTAACTTTTTCCCGGCTGCGAAAATTAGATTTTGATCCCATCATGGACTAATATCATGAATTAATGCCGGGTCATTGCTGAAAGTTACAATTATAAGAAACCACTTACTAATATAAGTAAGACTCGATCACGTTGTACTGTTGAATCATGGACTCATGATAACTCATCCATCAAATCACGCAATAATTCAGTATAATTCACGCCTTAACTCATGCATTAATGATAATTCATATTCTCTTACTAGATAGTCCCTCCATTTTAATATTTATATGGTCATGGTCATTAATGCATTGAGCCTAAAGGCTTCAAACACATAATGATCATTTTTAATGCGGATATCGTTTATGAAAATCAATTAAAGGTTGCTGTCAAGTATTTAAAGCAAACATTTCAAAAGGATGTGCTTTTGCTGCATTTGTTACCCTTGAAAGTCAATTCAATTAATGTTAGGAGCATGAAATAAAGGCTCTTAATCTGTCATTGAAAAATAAATTGAAACTGAAAACATGTAGAATTAAAACAAGGTGTTTTCAGAAACAGGACTGGTGTTGTAACCACAAGAACAAATTGCTAATTCTTCAAATGAAATAACAACTTTCAACAATGAGATTTTTTTTTCTTTGGGTGCCGATTGTGATTTCTCCCTCTGCAAATGAATAACTGTCGAAGTTATTTATCCATTCTTAATGCCGTTTTCTTGAGTTGTAATCTTTTCCTCATGTTTTGGTATTTTATCAAAAAGGAAACTGTGGATTCTACAAGATGTGCAGCTTTTCAACCTCATAAATGACGAGTGCATGAAACTCACTGCTGCAAAAAAAAACTATTTTGATAATCGATTACCGTAATCTACCAATTATTGTAACAATTAATCATTTACTTTAAAGTTGTATGTCAATCGTTTTCCCCAAAGGGGAAGACTCAATGAATATTGAGAAATACTATGAAACGTTTAATTAATAAGTTGTTTGGTTTTTAAGATGCAAATGTTGATCACTGTTAAAATGTTGATCATTATTTCCCAAAGCTGAAGATTCAACGTCAGTCATTTTCTATACCTGCTTATTCCTCATTAGGGTAGCAGGGGTCTGATGGAGCCTATCCCAGTACGTTCTGGCGAGAGGCAGGGATACACCCCAGATGGTCGCCAGCCAATCGTGGGGCACACACACCATTCACTCACACACTCACACCTACGGGCAATTTAGAGTCTCCAATTAACCTGAGCATGTTTTTGGACTGTGGGAGGAAGCCGGAGTACCCGGTGAAAACCCACGCAGACACAGGGAGAACATGCAAACTCCACATAGAAAGGTCCCAGACACTCATTGATCAATTGATTATCAATTAATGTAATAGTTGGCAACAAACTGATTAATAGACTAATTGTTGTAGCTCTAAATGAAACTAAGAAAAATGGTTTTGAGCTTAGTGGTTCTCAAAGTGGGGGTATCCAAAAAAACAGAATCTTTTCTTATTAGTATAATTCCATCCAGTTAACACAATGATATAATGTGTGACAACTTTGGTCATAGGCTTTATAAACTTTATAAAATAAAACATCTAAAAGTAAACGTCTTTGAGGATGTGAAGAATTCTGAGAAGCTCTGACACTGACACACAGAGCAGGTTAGGATATAATCATTAGGAAAAAAAGTAAATAAACGGCTGGTTGCTCATTTGCATCACGTCCAGTGTGTAAGAGGTGTAATAGGTATTTTGGGTTCCATTACTCTCCTCTGCAGATTAGCACTAAATTTACAATTGTATGCCAATCAAGTCGAGGTAACCAACCAACCAGAGTGAAGTCTTTTAGGAGCTAAATGGCACAGCCGGATTCATTCTGGAGGAAATCCCTGAGCCTGTGCCAGTTTCACCACAGCCATTCAGCCAGCAGAACTCCAAACCAGTCTCTGTAAATAGGCCCTGCGGCTAACCTAGCACCTTCACCACAGCCTCGGTGCCTCGTCAGCAGTGAGGCAAGAACATCGTTCTAATATTATCTCGTCTGTTTTGTTGTTTTGAAGGATTTGTTCCTTTCCTGTGGCTCCATTACAGTGCAATTACCTTGTTTTTGAGTTTGCATTTAAAGCTGGAGCAAATATAAATAGCTAAATTTCCATTCATTTCGCAGGATATGTATGTATTTGACTTTCAAAAATACTCCATCGGATACTGTTTCGATATTCCAGAGCTGGAAATGTATTCCTTAATTAAACCAAATCTGACATTCAAAAAATAACATTAAAATTAATTTCAGGGTCATTGTGCAATTTCCTCTCAATTTCCAGAAGCAGCCGTACATTTTTTAAAGAGTAGAGCGAAGTTTATGAGAAAAACCCTCCCAAGTTAGGCACAAATTCGCCAACAGCTGTCAATAATGCAACCTTGGGCCCGATCGCACAAACTAACCCAGTTATTCTCGGTCTTTCGTGTAGGAGAGTGCTCCAGCAGAGCTGTGTGTGCATGCTTAGAGTACAATAAAAGACAAAACAAACAGTGCTTCATCACTTTTCCCTCCAGCGGTTTAGTCAAACTTTACTTATTTGTGTTACACATCAGCGTCAGTCCAACAGCCATGACTCAGCACCCAAAGTCTGATTGTAAGGACAATCAAGGAAGCTGTAAAACCCTAAAAAAGCTGCATCGCTTGTGCCTTTTGCAAGTCAGAGAGGTGCATGTAGGTGTCCATATGTTATATTGACAGGATTCAATGCCTGATCCAAGCTCAGCACTTGAGCAGATAATATACTTTCAGATCTTATCACCCAGGAAGTCAATATTTGACCATCAACCGCTATGAACTGATTATTAGTCGCCCAGTTTAGAGGCCTGAAAATACACTTGCAAATTCCTGAATGCTGTTGCAGCAAATTAAATTCGCAAAATGAAATTAATGAAGTTTTATTATCAATCGTATTATTAGCATCAAACATTCAACAATCAAACAAATGAAATTACATTTTCTTTTATTGTGTTTGTTTTGGATTGACTATGTTGTTGCCAGTGATTTCCACAGGAAGCCCACCTATCACCTCTCAGGAAGCCCCGCCCCCCCCCAATGCCCGCTCAACACCATGACTGAGCCCATCACGTTTCTTAATACTGCTTATTATATAAGCATAAGCAACTTAATTCATGATTCATATCCAACATTTAAGCTGAAGATAATAATCAACAGGCCGCAGCAACATCAAAGTCATCCGCCATCTGCAGCTCGCTTTGTCAAAACACACTAATTCTTGTGAGGAAACATTAGGCTCTGCCCTGTCTTTGACTCTTAAATCTGTGGGCAAAACAAACAGGAAATTTAATGACGATCAAACATTGTAACAGTTAAAACTCACAGTCAGTCTGATTATTGGGATAAAGAACATCTTTGTTGATACGCTGGAAGCATAGCTCTCTGCTGATTTAATCTGGACGTCTGGCCGTATCTTTCCATAGCCGGAGTAACTTTAAGCATTGTTTTAATTGTTGTGAACAGTGTTTCTGCGCTTTAATTTCACAGCTGAAAGAGAAAATTAAGATTAATGTGTTCCTACTGTAGTGCAGGTCCTTCAAACATTCGTCTGTGAGACACACACACACACACACACACACACACACACACACACACATACACACGTTGAGTTGTACACAAAATGAAATCATGATTTGCATGAGGTTACGCTTGTCTGATTCTAAAATGCTGTTGGGCATGCATGGCGTGTTTGTTTCTGTGTGTGTGTGTGTGTGTGTGTGTGTGTGTGTGTGAGTGGGTGCGCACGCTGGGATGTATTTAGACTAGCAGGTGTGGTTGATCTACAAAGTGTATGCTGTGTGTGTGTGTGTGTGTGTGTGTGTGTGTGTGTGTCAAGGCCTATGCCCATGCCAATCCTCCTCAGGAAAAATAGCCCTTCATGAATAATGTTGAATATAGACTGTGACAAAACCTTGAGGTAACCAAACAAACATCATGCCCCAGAGAATATTGAACATCAAACACAACACTGACACCTCACCGCGTGTGTGTGTGTGTGTGTGTGTGTGTGTGTGGTTATCCATTAAGTAACTTTACCACCCCTCATGAAAAATAAAACTAGCATGACACCTGAATGCTTCCATGAGTGTTTCTGTGCATGTGTGTGTGTGTGTCCTAATCAACACCACCATCCACCATAGCATACAGTAGCTGAATTCGGGCTAGAGCAACAGGAGATGAAAAGCGGGGCGCTGTTCTCTTTGAAACGGTTCTATATACTTAAACTCTCCGAGGACTGTCACATACAAACCAACAAACCAGCCCGTCGTCAATAATGTATGAAACCCATTCATCCAAGGCATTATGTTTCTCAGTGCTTTAATGGTTCAGTGGGAGTACAGCAGTGTACCGCTCAGAAAATGATGTCTCTTCTGGGGAAAGTGATTTTATATTGGACAGTGAAACTTTAATATTGATAATGATGGGGCCTTGTTCTGCGCCATGCTGCTACGGTGAGCTCTGTTCTATATTCTCTTTATTATCATTGTAGGATTTGATGACTTCTTACTGTTCGAGGTTTGTATCCACCATATAATCCGAGGACGGTCTGTCACAGTATAAAAACCGAGTTATTTAAATTTAGAGGGGCGATGAGGGAAAGTTTCTCCATTGCGGATGGATTCTGCTGTTGGAGGTGTTATCTAATAGTTGTTGAAGTTGCTTTACTTTCCTGTTTCAACCGAATGTTCTGATCTGAACCTTGGTGTGCCTCGTGTTTGAATAATAAAACAATAGCCTGGTCCCAGACCTCTGAATCACATTTCCACTTTGTTCAACAATAGACCTTTTTGGATACGCTCAGGTCTGACACATTCAGGTCAAACAGAGTCAGGATGCTGCTGTTTGCATGTTGGCTCACTGGAAACAATGTGCTGCACTAAATGGAACAGAACCTTAATTAGTATCACTGGTAACACCTGTGTTGACCCTACTAATTCACCTCCATACGGCTGCTGATTAAATTAAAGGGATAATTCAGTATTTTGGGCATTTAGCCCCATTTTCCATGTCCCTAGCATCATATCTGAAGCATAATTTCATTGATCCCAGTATTGGGCTTGGTTAAAATCCCCCCTCGACTGGATTTATAATATAATAGTACACAGGGCAGATATTAAGTAGATTTTTCCCAAACAGAACCTCTTAAGGCGCGCCCCTTTTTTCAGTCTTATTTGCAAAAATGGTATGTCCAGTTGTAAGGAGCACAGTTCCCAATGTCATATGTCTCATCTGCATTTTTTGCACATAAAAACCAACAAGTGAAGTGCAATATTGCTGTAAATGTCCCCCTGCCACTCACTCGTACTGCTAATGGTACAATGTGTTTTAAGAGGTTAATCTGAATTGTCAATAAACCGTCCTGCAAAGTACAGATGACTCGCTAACCAAGGATTAAAACCGGAGCTAGATTGGTTCCAGAACCACTTTGCAGACCACAGCATGACTCAAGTAAACCTCCGCCGCTCTGACATAAAGGTGCAATTGTGTAGTTCCCAGTTGTGAGAATAAAATGAATGTGTCATGCAGACATATCTATTTTCACCGACTTCCATTCACTGACCGGGAGCAATTGAAACATTGTTTTTTTTTTTTTGATTACATTTTGATGGAAGTGACTTTGCTATGAAAGTAGCCCACAGACCCTAAATTAAAGAGATATGCCTTGTGTTGGGCCAGTAGAAACACTACAAAGCAAGTTATGTTGCTCATGTTTTCCAAACACATCGTCTGACCCATGTAATGATTCAAATCTGCCCAGGGAACTTCCATTATATAAAAAATCTGGTCGAAGGGAAATCAATACGAAGCTCACCACTCGAGGAATCGGTGAAAGTGTGCTTCAGATACATGGGAAATGGTGTGAAATAACCAAAATACTTAACTAGCCCTTTAACTACTATCACAATTCCCATTTAGGTCAAAACAAATCCAATAAAGTAGCTTACATAAAGGCGTAAAGTTGAATGAAGTGAAAAATTTTATCAGACTGGTGAATCACTGGCAACCAAATAGATTTATGTGATAATGAACCTTGGTTGCAACGTATTTGTCGTTTTCTAAGAATAACAATTCCTGCTGCTTAAAAATATGTGTTTCACTCTGTAAGTGCAATTCAATTTCTGAACTACTGAATAACACAATAAGTATATAGGTCTTTGTCAAGCCACGAGAGCTTTGATTGCAGCGTTAGCTGAGACATTCTGATGAAACACAGTGTGAAATCTTAAGATTTATCTTCTGAGGCTGTTGACACAAAATTGGGGGGAAAAGGGTTTGAAGTGGCTACAAATTGCTCTTGTGATTGATGGGTTTTCACTCTAATCAGGCAACTGTAATCTCATATGAGACACATGCATAAAAAACACATAACGAGACTCCATGATGTAATGTTCTTCAAACCACAGGGAGTTTTAACCGAGCGTGTCGTCCCCGGGGAGAATGCTAATTAGCCTACGATGTTTTTAAACAAACTCAATTTTAATGAGTTATGCGAACACTCGGCAGGCATCAACTGATTATCTTATGTCTAAAACTTGTACATTTTGTTTTTTGATTTTGGCATCTATAGTTAACCCAACAGGAAAACAAGTCAACTAGCATTGACTTAATGACAAAAAATCACAATTCAGACACCGGGAAACTGACTTTACACTGCTTTTCTGCATCACTGGCTTTAAAAATGTGCAACTTTGGGGAGAGACAGAGGAATTTACCTTCACACTCACTATAACCAATGCATCGGAATGTGTGTCAGCTCCTTTTATGCTGAGAGCTGGAGTATTTCCGCCATGCCCTTTTCAGCAGCACTGAGCTGGAGATAGCCTGTCGCCAGTGGCCAGAATTATCAAGGTGCGCAAACTCAGATTTGCCCTTTTCAATTTATGTTTCCTCTATAGCAGCATATACGCTGTATACATTTCCTTGTATTGGATTAGTAAAGTCTCACTGTGGCTTTTCTCTCGTTTCTTCTGCTTTCCGCCATATTTCATATCCCCCGTTCCTGTCATCTACCTTTAATGCATCCCTCATAATGGTTTCTGCCTGTTGTACTTCAGCAGCCTTCCAGGCTGTATGTATGCATGAGGCGAATTAGAGTGAATTACGTCCTACCCTTCAGATGCATTGAATCTGAAGGGTTTTATTACAAAATCCCACATTTGGAAACGCGTGTGCTTGTTCGTTACTGTCCAACCTTCAACACCGACAGGCAAAATGCAAGTTTCACACTGCCGAGATTTCAGGTCTCGAAGTTCGAATTACATTTTTAATGGGAAATATGTCAATTTAAAATAAAACTTTTCATCTCTTAATTATATCCTAATTCTGCTAAGCCCTTCCTCTATGTCTCCCCCCCCCCAATCCCTTCCCCTCCAACCATTCGGCTTTTCTCATAACAATTTCCTTTCCTCCATCATCCATCTCACTCTATTTTCTTCCCTTCCCTCCCTCCCCTGTTCATCTCAGACCCATATGAGAAATGACACTGGACAAGTCCTTGCTGCTTTATTAATCCTTTAAGCTTTTGAAGGGAGGCGCTCCCATTCAAATCAATGGCGATTGCCGTATCTGCAGACTGCTTAAATATGTTTAATTTCTACACACGGCGGTGAATAGCCTCGGTTCCCTATGGCCACGGCTCTGCTAACCAGCCTGCTGCAGGAACAATCGATGGGCTGCTCAGTCAAACGGAACTCTAACCCATGGTCATAAAATATCTCACATACACACCCCTCGTGACTACAACACATACACTCGCTCTCTGTCTTCACCCCGGACCATAAAATCACTGCGACAGATGAAGGCAGGGAACAGTGTTTTTGTGCTGTTTTGCCCGTCACAGATTTCCATTACAAAGTCTCCGGGAGAGCAGGGGCCTATTGAAAAACGGACAGGCTACAAAATGCTCCTAGTCAGAGCCCATCAATGTAGTGTTTTCCCTACTGAATGGCTTGTCAGTGGAGGGTGGAGACGGGCTTTGTGCGGGAGGTAGGGCTGTGCTGCGTCGGGCCAGACAATGGGGTGGAGAGCCGATGTCAACTCCTGAGAGTGCATTCAGGGTTCATCATCTGGTGTGGGTATAAAGCTCCTGGACAAAAAAAAATAATAATAATAATGAAAAAAAAATAAAAAAAATACTCCTTTCATCTGTTTCCCAAGCTCTCAGCTCGCTGCCTTTGATTCAGACGTTTCAGCTTTGTTCAGCGTTTTCTCCCAATCATTTTTTTTTTTCCCCTTCGTTACGCTTCTTTTCTCATAACCGAAAAAATAATGCGGCCGCTGTTATATACATTAGCGTTATTCTGCAAATTGTGAGCGCAAACGCAGTAATTCTCCGGCAATTGTGTCTCCTGAATAGCAGGATTATATAAAGGCTGCCTTGACAGACGCTGATTTATCAGTATGTTTGATGGAAGCTGGGCAGGCTTAGGAGAAAATAAATCATATTCCTGAGTGTGAATGAAAACAAACTATCAGCAGAGCAGAGGGACAACACCACCCTGTATTTTTTATTATTATTTTATTTATTTCTTCATTTTTTTTTCTTTTATACATATTGTGCAGCAGCATGCACAGACACAGGAAGTGTCTTCACCAGAAAATGACAGCGTTATCCACAGTTTGCTTATTGTAACCTGCCGGATGCTTATGTTTCTTGACTGAAATGACTTCCGTTTTGAGCCTGTAATACTAATAATACATATTTGCCGGTTTCCTATTTATTTTTGACTTTTGATGCTTCCCAATCTAGTTTACAAGTTGTATGTTTTTACCATTTAAGCTGCAAATAACATCTGCTCTTCTTAGTAAAGGTGGAAGTGGCATGTTGTTGTTATGCTCAACCTCCACAAAATATGTTCCGACAGAAAACAGTGTTGTGTTTAAAGGTAAAATCAAAAATATATCTTTCAAAAAGGCCATTCCAAGAATCGATATTTAAGTTTGGAAGTTTCTATGACACAGAAACATTGTGATATGTTTTGTCATATTAGTGGACAGAATTTGACAACTGGTAAAAAAGTCGGTACCCCGGGTTCTAGTCATGCCTGCTGCATATTTGTGTCAACTCGGGCTGCAGCTTACAACTATTCTCTGATCTATCTATTATTAAAAGGAAATCGATTAGTTGTTTGGTTCATAAAATGGTGTAAAATGTTGATCACTGTTTCCCAAAGATGAAGATTCAACCTAAAATGTCTTTTATTGTCCAGACCAACAGTCCACAACCCAAAGATTGTCAGTTTACTATTAGAGAAAACTAAAGAAACCAATAAATATTCAGATTTGAGAATCTTGGAACCAGTGAATTTGGACATTTTCTTCTTAAAAATAATTCAAATTGATTGATCGATTATTAAAAGAGTTAATGATTAATGTAATAGTAGGCAACTAATCAATTGATTGACTAAAATGTTGCAGCTCTATCCAGAATTTGGGCATTTTCTTCTTAAAAAATGACTTCTAATAAAAACTATCATCAAAATAATCAGTGATTAATGCAATAGTTGGAAACTTGGTAACTGATTAATCAACTAACTGTTGCAGCTCCAGGTTGTTAAAGTGGGGAAATAACACCTGCGGTTTGTTTTCTGTCCCAAAGCCCCTAAAGCAGTGTAAACTACCTATGTAATAGGGTGGAAAAAACATGCAACTTCATCTCTGGATACTGCTGGGTGTTATCTTCTACCAACAGTGAGTGTTGGTTTTCTTTTTTTTTCAATATCTCCCTAGACTTAATTAACAAGGTTTCCCTTGCAATAGAGGTTTCAGACCACAATGAGGCACATATGGCTAAATAAAGGTGAATGACTGAACTCAACCTTAAGTGTGGCAGTGACGCATCAGCAATTATTGCAAGACAAAAAAAAAAAAAAAAAAAACAGTTAGACTCGACTGTAGATAAACTTTTAACGGACGGTTGTTTGCTACATATTTATATAATTTACTGAGGATCTGTGAAGAAGGCAAAGAAGAAATGCCTCTTAATGATAATCACTATACTAACCTCTGATTATGATAAACAAGCATCTGTGTATAGACTTTTTCTATTTCAGTTGTGTTTCAGACTGAGCTGATGGATGCATGTTTTGCTGTTTATGTGTTTATCGTCCCTACACAATGCATGAGAATGTACCCTGTGATTCTTGAATTTTAGGAGAAATAACTGTCATTAATTCCTTTTTTAAATGTAACTTGCCCAACAATGATCATATCTGAAATATCATTTTAGAAGGCTATGACATGACTTGTTGCATTCGGGGGCAGCGGAGGGGAAAAAAAAAAAAAAAGGAAAAGGCCACTTCACTGTCAACCGTGTCACGTAAGGGCACCGTCTTAAAAAAAGAGCAAAGACAGGAAGGGCACAAACAACATAAATCTGTCACGTGTGTTATGTTCATTTATTTAGCACTGCGGCGGAGCGGTTAGCCTGTCAGCTGACAACGAGCGGCTCCTAAATTTGCATGTTGGCCATTTTCCGGGGCGAAAGTCGCGGCGCTCCTCAGACTCCCGAATTGCAAATATATGTGAAAATGCAGCCTCGCCTCGGGCTCAAACGCGTGCTGGGATAAGGTCCAGCATCATCGCGGTCGTGTAGTAATTACAACTTGTAAGGAAAAAGAAAATTACAAAAAAACACACCATACATCGCCGCGCGACTCTGATTACCGATGGATAATAAAACTCCACGGAAATCAATTAACATTCCAAACGCTGACATTTATTTGGCTACGCACATGCGCACGCGCCCGCGCGCGCACACTCGTAAACGATTAACACTTCCTCAGTTTGACGTTTATTTGGCCGTTCATACTCGCAGCCTTGCTCCGCTCTGACGCTCTGTCTTCGTCCAAGTGAGAAATGGGCACCGGTACCCTGATCAATGGGACATTCATACAGCGGTGTTACATTCAAACAACTCCCACTCGATGAAATGACACAGCAGCCTGCGCGGCGCCATAAATTTACCCCCCCTCCCCACTTCCTCCCGTTCAAACACTTTCCCTAATTCTTCTGGGAAGCAGCGCTCTTGTCCTTTATTTAAAGGAACGAATGTGAGGGGGAAAAAAAAAAAATGAAGGATGTATAGAGGCAAAAGTTTAGGTTGTGTTTGTTTTAAATTCCCCCTTGAGGAGAATTGGGGGAGGAGGGGGTTGGTACGACTGTGTGTGGCAGCAGCCGGGACACATATGGAGAACATTACAATCCTTCAATGGGAACACTGTGCATTGTATGTGCCATCAGATTTTATCAAAGGTACTTTCCCACCATTTTGATTCTCAGAGTCTCCCAATTACACAAGCAGTGTAAAAATATAAATATACTGTGGATTATGGTGTTCTATGTATGGTCACTGGTCAGTAATGGTCTGGCTGCCGCACAAAAATATTCCAGGAATCAACAGTTTGTGGTTTGGGTGACTGTGACCTGCACTTAAGTGTTGCACTGCAGTTGTGGGAATGTGTGTGGGAGGGATAATGGGAGCAGGGAAGAGGGCGAGAGAAAGAAACATAATGAGATGAAATTAGTGAAACGGAGAGAGGTGACGAAGGTGATGGATGAGAGAGCGAGCCGAGGGGAGAGACGCAGGAGGAGAGAAGGCAGATGGAAAGTCAGAGAGTATCGTACAAAAAAAAGAGAAGAGAACAGAACAGAGGGTGTTTTTCTCTGGTGAGGAATGATAAATACTGCTCTTGCTTCCTTTCAGACGAGGAAAAAGGAAAAAAAAAAAAAGGAAGAAAAGAGAAACATCCAAAATCAAAAACATGCAATGGATGAAAAAAAAAAAATCTTTTTTTATGCCTGCTGTAACCTTGCTCTGTGACTTCAAACTACTGTGGCCCCTGCCAAATTCACTTTCATGCCTTGTGAAGCAGCAGAAGCAGAATAAAAAAAAAGCAAAAAAAAAAAAACTATGGAGAAATACCACTGCGCTGGTGCTTCCACATTTGGGTTAATTCGAACCGATATATTTCTGTCTGAGATATGGATGAGTTGAAACAGGAGTAGGGGTTTGAAGACAAATAGCTTCAATTTACAGTAGCAAATTAAAAGTCTTATCTTGAGCAGTCAGAGCGTGCTTCCATTTCCCTTTACATTAAAGAAATCCCTGGGAAGCCCTCCTGGAAATGGGAGTGGAGCGAAACTTTGAAAAGTGCATGAATATCTAATGGAGATTTGAATGAGGGTGTTCTCCCTGGTAGCTTTGTCATATAGTTGTCTGGCAGGGTTAGAGGACTTTCATGGACACTACGGGTGTATGACACCTTATAATCGTTAAACTGGAGAGGAGCTCAGTAACACACATTAAAGCCGGCAAGTGATACCCCATACCTTTAAGGTATCAGTGGAAATAACCCAGTTTTGTACCCAGAGATTAAAAAGAAAATAAAATAAAAAATCTTATAACCACCATCTATACAGTAAATAGTTAATAGATAGTTTATTAAACTTTGGTTAATGTTTAATGTGTGGTTCGTAAACCATCTACAAACTTGTGTAATTTGTAAGTGGTAAATATGTGGTTAATTTAATGTTAGTTAATATTTGATTTACTATTTGTTAATAAATGCTCTGTAAAGCAGCTATATATATTATATGAATATATGATATTTTATACTTTTTTAATGGATAATAATTGGGTTGTAAAACATCTACACACATTATCTAGATGGTTATTTCCTTTTCCATGGAGGTGGCCAATTGTTTGCCGCTAATTGTTTGCTGCTCTTTGTTTAACACAATTACACAAAAAGAAAAATGGTGGTTGGCAGTAGATGGTTCAATGACAAACCAATAGACTTCTATTGTAGATTCAAATATCGTCCACTCTACTTGAATATCCTATGAATCAGAATGTAGATGATGTTCTCCTCTGTCCATCAATGTTACTTCCGTTGAATTAGTACTTTTTTTTTTTTTCATAAATCGCCCAATTGTGTAAAAAATGCTGACTAAGTGTCCCATTGATGGCCATGTTAGGTCAGCTCTGAAGCTGCAAGACAAAAAGAAAAACTAGATCTATAAATGATCATAGCTGTTTGTTTTTTTTTTTGTTTGTTTTGTTTTTTTTAAATCATACAGATACATGTCATACCTCATTCTCACCAGCGAAGTCTTGGGATGTTTATAATAGGTGCCATTTTTACCAGAGAGGCATTTATTTCAAAGATCCTGCCTGTATCCATAGCAACCTTTTAGTTGTAAATTTGCAAAAATATTTTGCGAATAATTAATACAAACTATTAATAAAGTTTATTTAACTAGCTCTTAACAATTTATAGATGATGGTGTTAAACAGCTCTTACCTGTAGCATTCTTTGATTTAGTGTGATGTGTGATTGACCCACTGCAGCTGCAGCTACAACCCACACAGTCTCTGGTAGTGGTGAGGTGTGGTGCATTTGACAGACTTGTCAGTTCATGTTAAAAAGGTAGTGAATGAAGTATTCTATTGGTGTCGGTATCACTTTAAGGGTACTGGTATCGTAATTTTTTACACACAAACCCTGACCCCTCTTTACTTGGATAAATAATTGATTGTCCCCAGTTAAAGTGTCAGAGCAGAAGCCTTAGCCACTAGTTATTTATTGTCTTCCACATCATTAACAATGTCTCTCTCTTTCCTCCGCGGTCTCTCCGAGCAAACATGGGGATTTGCTTTCATAATAAACATGTGGCGGTTTAATTTGAGCACACTGTCATGGCTCTCCGCGGAACCTTGGAGTGATAAATGCGTCGACATTTCGCTCAGGGAAATGATCTTTATTTATAGCAGCGGGAGAGAAGGTAAGGATGGAGAACATGTTCTCTGTTTTATAAGTATTTCATTAATTTCATGTCTGATTATTTCCAAGGCTTGTACTTCAGAGTGTGACGACTGCTCTGAGACTGCAGTCATCAGACAGGCTAATGGTGACCTTAGACAGTATTACTTGCTGCTAAATGACTGTGACAGTACAGATGTAGGCAGTTAATGTAATCTAAACTTATAATTAAAACTTATGACGAGAAGAAAGTCTCTATACTGCCATTAATGTACCGCGTAACTGTAAAAGTTTTTTTTTCTCCCAAATATGGAGTTGAACAGTTGAAATCCTATAATTCAATATACTCTGAATTAAGATTAGGTATAAACATTATTGATGTGTGGTGTGGAGTGCTCGGGAAGATTATTGGTGAAATTCAGCATCCATATCCAGAGCTGGAGGCAGCACAGTAGGGGTACAGCTAATTGGATTGGTAAAGGGGGTAGAGAGCAGTGATTGGCTCCCATGTGGGTAGAGGAGTGATACAGAGAGCTGAAGTGGAATTTATCTTTCTATTTTTCAAAGATGAACTTGTTTTTGGATAATACGTTGGAAACTGTGTGTTTAAAGTCTCCGGATGATTGCTTCCTGTGTCGGATGGTCATAACAGCTATTTTAGCACTTTTTAAAAAAATTTTTATAAAATAAAAGAAGTAACATAAATACAAACGTTCTCCGATCTAGAATGAAAGGAAGCAGAAAGAAGACTAATCCTATTTTATCTGCCTTTTATCCCGAGGAATCAATTTACAAAGAACATAACTTTTAGAAAAACAATACAGACAAAAAAAATAAAATAAAATTCAACGGCTGCCAGCCAACACAGCAGTCACAGCAGCCTCTTTTGGTTTTATATATATATATATATATATATATATATATATATATATATTATGTTATATATATGTTTATTCTTTTAAATGTAATGTTTGACTTGGATTCACTTTATAAATAAAAATGAAATGAATAAAAAGCAGGTTCAATCATGCTGTTAAGTTTTCATTCCACTCATAATAAAGTGGAAGTTAGGCTAACTAGCGTTTGCTTGTAAGCTACTTAGCCTAGCTACCTCCAACTAGCGAGTGAGAAACAGTTAGCCTAGCTCACTGGTATTAGCATAGATTTTCACAAAATTTAAATATTTTGCCAATGCCTGCGCTGTTTTTTTGTTTTTTTGTTTTTTTCCCCAAGTGTAAAAATACTCATTTCTTAGAAAACATATTATTTTATTTCAGCTTGAACTAATGTTACCTATCAAGACAAATTCTCACATTCTTTGACTATGTTTACATAGTCATACATACATACATAATAGATAGATGTAATATTTCAATTTTAACCTGATTAAATAGGCTAATTCATACTCATATTCAATTATTGACTTGCATCTTACTTCTTGAAGATTCCAGCTTCAAGACTTGTTGACAAACTACAGCAGAGGAATCACACACACACACACACACACACACACACACACGCATAAACCACTTGGTCAAGGTTGGGGAAAGATAACAGTTCGGCTTAAAAAATGAAGTGGTAAACTTCACATTGCCGTCATGGCAACAGTAAACAATGGCGCCCTTTGCCGTAGAAACCCAGGGTTTGAGAGTGTCTCCATAAAATGCTGCAAAATGTCTGAATTAGCAAAAAAAGTCTTAAAACGTTTTTTGTCATAAAGAAAAAAGGCTGAGTCATTAGTTGTTAGGTTCATAAAATGGTGTAAATAGATCATTGATCATTGAAATGATTAAATGATTTGTTGTTTTGTTCATAAAATGACATAAATTGTTGATCACTGTTTCCCAAAGCTGAAGATTCAACCTTTTTGTCCAGACCAACATGATATTTTTTCATTCAATTCATACAAAACAGTGACATCTGGAAGCCTATTGAACATTTCCTGGATGCTAATTCGAATCTCTTACAGTGTAAAGCTCAGTACCATGGCTCCTCCTTATGTTGCTTCCCAGCACGTTGGTTACAATTCAAACCTCCGTTGTCCCGTTTCTTCCTGCACCGATCGTGTAGCCAACGTAATAAAAGTATAGAGCAAAAAGTACAAAGTAAGAGACTTATCATAAATCCACCAAACTTGAAATATCTACTGAAGCTTGAATGTTTTCAATAGGAATACATACTCCCTATGGGCACTGAGCTAGTGCGGATAAAGAATAAATACTACAAATAAAGACGCTGTATTTGCGAAACTAGTAGGACTGTACCTGGGCAAATCACCAGAGTTCTGTCTACTGCTCCTTCAACATTCCAATAAAAAGCAAGAGCCACTTATACCCACTAAACCACATGACACAATGGTGCATATTTGTATGGTTTGTCCTTGGCCGATTCATTTCACTCAACCAACAAATTGTATTAAAATTGGCCCAGTAGTTTCTCTATTTCCGACCAAAAAATGAACCTCCTCACAAAGGTAAATGTGGTCAAAATTGTGATTTATTACGGACCATGTCGATGTTGTAAGTGTATTTTAGAGCAGTGAATCCTTTTGCGGTGCACTTGTTTGGCTAAAGATGACCATAAGGAGTTAACTTGTCAGGATTAAGGAGGGCGGAACGCATGTGGAAGGATAAGAGCCAAGAGGTGAAGGAGAGGAGTAATGAATGAAGATGAAAGAGGAGAATACACGAAGCAACCTTCAGAGCTGAACCTTCCCTCAGTTTTGTAATTGTGGAAAAAATCAAATAAATAGAATAACTTCTTATGAAAAAAACATAAATTGAAATAATCTTTGAAGAATTGATGAGTATGTAAGCTGCTGCTGTTCTCCTCTTCACTCTTTTCATCTAACAATTAAAATGAAGACACGTAGCAGCTGGGTCTATTCACTATTAAATCACATACAGGCGCAATTCAACTGGATCATCTTGTTCAATCTGCACCACACACACACACACACACACACACACACACACACACACACACACACACACACACACAAAGAGGTCAAATAATATATAATAAAATTATATTGCAAACTCTCTATCATATGGTTGTAATAAGAAATAAAATGGCTGAAATTAAAAAAAATAAAAAGGGCACACGACAGAAAGAGAAAGAAAGACAACAGAGAGAAAGACAAACAGAAAGAGAAAGCAGAAAAAAAACAGAAAGAGAAAGGCACACAAGAGAGAGAAAGACAGAGCGAAAGAAAGATACACAGCAAGAGAGAAAGTAAAAGAAAGAGAAAGAGAAAGACAAACAGCAACTCAGAAAGAAAGAGAGAGAAAGACAGCTACATGGAAAGACAGCGAAAGAAAGGGAGAAAGACAACAACACAGGAAGTAAAAGACATATATATGTCTTATATCAAAGGTACATATATATATATATATATATATATATATATATATATAATTCAACAAAGAAGGTACAAACCCAAGTCGAGTTTTATCATCAAATGGTGGCTTGAGAGAAAAAGAAAAAAAAAAAAAAAAAGTTAAGAAACCTTTGCTTTATTCCAAGGAAATATTCAGACTTTTCTGCAACCTTGAAGAATATTATCAACTTTTGACATCTCCCCTCAGCATTTCTATCTCAACACGTCATGATTAACAACAACACATCTTGTAAAGCCAGCGTTTACCTTAAGGGGTAAAACATACAGGATCAGCACTTCTATTTATTCCCAAAACTGAGATGAATAAGAGCTCCAACCACCCCCCTCCCCTCTTGAACTGCTGCTTTCTCACCTCCCAGTGGATTACATGTTAACTCCCCTTAATGTGGGTGTAAGAAATGTGTGGCATTCTTCACTGAAGCTTCTCCATGAGAATGTTTACACACGCCTGTGCCCTTTTAGGAAAAGCAGCTTTATTTATGTAGCACGTTTCAACACACGATTCGATGCACTTCACATAATGCATTAACAGTGGTTGTAGTGAGGGCCACAAACACTTCTACACTGGCTCGATATTCACGCCACTTACTTATTTTGTAGCTTAACAAGCCCACGATCTACAGTCTTTTAACTCTTCCCTCTCACTCTCTCTGAAAAATATAGAAAACAATTCTACTCTGTGATTCTTCATTGTAATAAATTATTTGCTGCTGTCACTATTTGAGAGCAGAAAGGTGAAATGAGAAACGCCAGTAAAAAAAGTGAATGTTAGGTTAGTTCTGTGTTATTATGTTTGATGTATTCATGTATTATTTGCACAAAAACTGAAGCTAAATCCTGGGTGACCAGATTTTACTTTTTATGAGCGTGGTTATTGTTGCAACTAATGACTAATTCGATAGTTGAATCTAGAAACAAGGAATTAAAAGAGCAGATGTACTTTTTTATGAGAGGTGTGAACTTAGGGAAGAATCCTGATGATGGCTGCAGCTAACAAGTATTCCGTAAAATTCAAAAACGAATGTTTTGTGCTGTGTCAACGCTGTGTGGTTAGGATTAGGCACAAAAATGCTAAAGCTTTGCAACACTGAAAAAGTGACAAGTGATATTTAACACGCAATTAAATAAATACATTTTGATAAATGTGGTCGGTCACATTATTGCTGAAGATTTGAAGAGAAGTTTGATACCACACTCATATTTGTTTAATATGGGCTGATTAGCCGAGTTTAGCATAGAGACTGTAAAAAAAAAGGGAATCAGCTAGCCTGAAAAGGGCTATTTTGATAGTCGATCAAGCTATTGATTATTAAAAAGGTTAATTAATTAGTTGTTTGGCTCATAAAATGGTGTAAAATGTCGATCATTGTTTGCCAAAGCTGAAGATTCATTCTAAAATGTCAGCAGTCCACAATCCAAAGATCATCAAGTTACTGTTATAGAAAACTAAAGAAACCAGAAAATAATCAGACTCAAATCAATTAATTGATTATTAGAATAGTTATTAATGTAATAGTTGGCAACTAATTGATTGATTAATCCATGTTAACCTCAATCTTAATTTCTGTCATGATAAAACAGATTAGAATTTTTATTATCCCATGTTTTATTATTCCCATGTGGTTCTGTCACAGTCACATCAGTAAAACATGAAGTTTGACTCATTTAGCTGCTGTTAATGGTGTTTGTTTGTTTGTTTTTTTATATCACACCACGTTTCCTGTTGGAACACAAGGTTCTGTCCACCTCCGTTTGATTAAAAGGCGCCTGGCACATCTGCACATGACAATTAACTTTAGTTTTTCTTCATCTCATGTGTGTTTTTCTCCTCATTGTGCTCATTAGTTCATCAAATTGATAACTCAGCTGTGTTTGTAGTTCAATAAGTAACAAGCAGGTCGAGTGGGCAAATTCATAGAACTGCATGTGTGAAAAAACGAACATTACAACATTCAAGTCAGGTGACTCACCAAATCAATTCTAAGAGAGAGAATTTTAATTTTTTTTATAATGATCAATATCGATAATTATACAGGATTTTCTTAGAAATATATGGGGGCATGTTATGCTTAATGATCTACTTTGAATATGTAAATAAAGAGCTGGGCGATATAGCTACAATATAGATATTAGCATAACATATTTCATATAACGACAATTATTGATCATTTTTATTTATCTATTTTTAATAACGACCTGGAGAAAAATGGCTGAATGTGATTAATTTATGTTAAACAGATTTTTATGTTAAATAACTGTTTGTTCAATGATTGATCCATTAACAAAGGAAATACGATGCGCCAAGGATAGCAGCAAGGCAGCAAGGATTTTTTTTTTTTTTTACACAAATATCCAGTGAATTTATCAATATTATATTAAACTATTTTCTTATTGTATTGCAAAAAAATCTGAAAATAGCTTGTTGTGGTACAACTATTCCGATCTTGTTTTTTTAATTATTTATTATTTATTTTACACATATATATATATATATTTTTTTTCCCCCTCATGTTTTTTATTTATTATTTATTTTTATTTTATTATTATTATTTTTTTTTTTTTTGCTTCCCATATTATGGGCTCCTTCTTTCATAATGTGGACTTTTTATCTGCCAATGGGATGAGATAATTCAAGATAATTCTACTCCATATTAGACTAATTGTACTAATGCAAACTTTGAGTGAAACTATCGATATATCTATTTTCTTATTGTATAGATGCAGATATCGGTGGTATATACTGTATAGGTATCGTTTTAAAACCCAGGCCTAAGTGCTAGTATAAGTGATTATTGCTGCTCTCAAAATGCATTAAATTGCACAGATTTAGTTGTAAACCACTTATGTGTTCAGGTGAACCATTATCATCTCAACAGCTCAACTTCGACCCAAACAGGAAGCTCGACCAGAAACAAATGCCCTCAGTGAGACGAAAGTGTGTGCGCGCGTGTGTGTGCGTGATCAGAGGGAGGAGGTGATGGAACAGAGCCGCATTTTTTTCAGCTTATTGAATAAGTCGTTGATTATGGCTGGAGCCAGTGGCTGCGGAGAGTGTGTTTTCGGCCCACGGTAGTTAATGTAATTGAGTGCAGCTGTCGGGCTTTTTCTGCACAGAGCTTTGTGTCTGGGTACGGTCCAGTGTTACCGCATGTTTAGCCAAGACATGCTTACACAGGGAAACCAGAGTAAGAACAGGGGCATCTGTGTTCGTTTTTTTTTTTTTTTTTTTTTTCCTTTTCTAATGTGCACGAGCTGGGTAAAACACACTCTGGGGTCACACACACACGCATGCAACACAAACACCCGTGTGCTCGCCCTGCACGTTGGGGGGGGGTTATACATGAATCGGGAGGGGAGGGGGGCGGTGGCATGTTTGCCAATTCGAGCAGTGGTGAACAACTGGGCAGCAGCTGTGCTGGCGGAACGCTCGGTGAGAAAAGGCTGAGCCCGACGCCGCTGGAACAATAACACAAAAAAACATGTCGCAGTCCCCTCACTAAAACAAGCTCCCCGGCAACAATTTGCAACTCATTATATCAATTTGCCGGGGGGAAAAGAGAAAAAAAAAAATAAAATAAAAATCGAATCAGTGTTCTTCAAGCTCAAACAGTGTATTAAGCGCACTCTTTTTCTTTTAAGGTCAAGCATAATGTAATGCATAGCTAATCTGAGGCGTGCATGCTCTTATCGACTTTTCCTGCGGTATTGACCTACAAAACAAGAACGGATCCACTCCCGTGTATTAGGTCAGCAATTTGTGAAACTGCAGACACATTCCCAATATCCTTCACTCCAATCAGCCATCTTGATTGTCCTAGTTATTTCATTTGAGAGGAAGAGAGGAGCAGGACTCCTTCATTACACGGTAATCCTGGCTCTCGTTAGCTTTCCAATCAGCGGATATTTTAATACGGTCCAGGCGAGCGGGTAGATAGGGTCAGAGGTTTTTTTGGGGGGCATCAAGGAGGTCACACGTGTGCTGGATTAGAAGGCTGAGAGCGTGTACGGTGTATGTATAGATTCAGACTTTTGAGCGATAATAGCTGAGCAGCAGGGGGGGGGGCTAAAAACAGGCAGACAGCAATTAAGCCGATTCAGGGCGAAGTGAGGCGAAAGAAGGAAAGGGAATATCGGGCAAAAAAGAGCAGGAAAGGCCGTTAAGTTCTTAAGAAGTCTTAGCGACCTCAGCGACCTGGGCAAACATCTCCTGAGCAACGATTCCCCAGTTTGACTCCCAGCTGACCGAAACATTCCCCTTTCCTGTCTATCTACTGTCCTATGTATTCATTCATTCTTTTTCTATACCCACTTTTTTTCTCACTAGGGTCACAGGGGTCTGTTGGAGTCAATCCCAGCAGACCCCACACTTCAGGATACAACCCAGACAGAGCAATACATACGGGCACAGGCAATTTAGAGTCTTCAATTAACCTAAACGTGTTTTTGGATGCCGGAGAACCCGGAGAAAACCCATTCAGACCAAGGAAGGACATGCAAATTCCACACAGTTAGTTGAGCCAAAACCACCAAAAAATAATCTTAAAAAAGTTCTTAAGATGTTCAGAGAGAAACTCGGAGGGTATAGGTGTCGGGAGTGAGATTAGCGATTAGAAGGAAGTGATGATGGAGGTTCAGGGGGAGTAGAGAATGATAAGTGGAGTGAACGAGTGCGCCGGCGGATGTGAAGACATGCAGATATCAGAAGGCTTCTTCCAGTTCCCATGAACTCAAAGTCCCATGAGACCTCAGCATGGGGGTGAACTCTGGGGTACGCTACTTCCTGTAGATCTTTAAATAGACCCAGATGGAAAATCCCACACGAAAACCCAAAAGAACAAGCTCGACCGCAGCAAAATAAATCAGGAGGACGCGAGGCGGTGGACGACACGATCTTCCCGTGCTCGTTGGGCGTCACACAGCGCTGCGTTTAGCCGCTTGACTTCACAAGGGGGGAAATGGACATTCTCCCTGTTATCATACGGCTAATGGAACTAATTTGTTCCACTGAGGGAAGCGTTCCTTATCCACAAACACATCACTGCAGGAGTGGTTCGATTAATGCAATGAACCACTGAAAAAAAAAAAAAAAAAAAAGAAAGAAAGAAAGGGAGGCTACTAGCAAGGTTGCTGAACTGGCAGCGAGATGCCGTTTGGGTAGCGTTGGCGCTAATTGGCACAGTCTTCACTGGGAGCATTTTCTTTTAAATATTTCAGATTAATCGGCTACACGACGCATGCTGTAAATCTACAGTCTTTACTGCTAAATATATTCATGCCGCATAAAACACTGAACCTAATTCCTCTCCAAAAATACATTCACGCAGGCAGAAAAACTTTGAGACTGAGCTTTGCTGAATTAACATTTGGTATTCTAAAACGCTTCCATAACACTGCGCTTAATTCTCCCCCCCCCCCCCCCCCCCCCCCTCATCCCGCTCTGTATCTCGCTTACTTCTGGAGGGCAAGAAATGATTCAATAATACAAGAGAAATGAGTGGAGTTTTTCTTCCCACTTCTGGGTAGGAAGTGATTGTCTTCCACAGTTATTATTCTTTCTATTTTCTTTTCCCTAGTTATGCTTTGAGAAAATAGCCGGTTTGTCTAAATATAGCCGCCATGCATCTTTTTGGCAGAAGGGAAAAAAAAAATGTGTTTATTTCTCCCCAGGACATATTCCGGAGAAGTGGAGCTGACGATGATTCTGTGTTTGAGTGGGCGGCTGTGAGAGAGTAGGAAAAAAAAAAAAACTCTGTTATGTGTGTGTGTGTGTTGTAGTAAAAGGGTCATGGGACTTTGTGAGTGGAATGCATCACGCTGTAGATATCGTGGACCTTGTCATTGTTTCCCAATAACAGGCCGTTCCTCCCGGGGCCCTGCGGGATATTGGAACCAGCTGGAAGATGATTCGATGCAGGTTCGTTCCGATACATCTCGCTCTCCATCTGAACGCTGACGAGAAACATTACAGATTCCCCATTGTTGGCTCTGCTGAGATGTTGAAACGGCGCGTCGCATACGGTGTGTGTCATAAGTACCGCAAGAGCTTTGACAAAAACCTTCGGGAGTTTTACGGCCAGCGGATTCCTCGACCACCGCATCAATCACAGTTGTATATAAGGAGCTGGGTTGGAAAAGCAGTCAACCATGTAAGAATATGTTCAATTCATGGAAAGTATAGAGCGAGTATACAAAGAATACTCACACTTCTGAGTGGTAGTACGTACACAAGAACAAGGCCACACTGTGACCTTGTTGACCTTACAATGAAATGATTTTGATTAATTCAGTCTTGTTGTGACATTTTCATTGCATATTCACTCAAATATTTGGCAATTAATGTAATAGTATCAAGGTAAATATGGTGTTTATGAGCCAGTGAAGAAGCAGCATTGGTTTTCTCTTTCGTACAAAAGCCTTGAGTGAAACTATTGAGTAGAATTATCTTGAAATATCTCATTCTACTGCAGTATTATTTTACTAATTTCAATTTGTTTTTCTTAAGTTTGATCAATTTTGTCCTTTTTTTCCTAAAAAAAATATAAAATTGTTATTTTTATCATAACATTGTCTCATATTATGGATTTTTCATCTCATAATTCATAATTCTCTTGTATCTAATATCTAATAATTTAGCCTTTTTGGACTAATTGTACCAGAAACAAGATATTTTTACCTGGTGAGAGTTCATTTTTTTACCATTTTGTTGAGTTCAATCTTGTAGCTGTGACTCAGGAGTTAGTGCTGCTTTGCCACTAATCACAGGGTTGGCGGTTTGATTCCTGGGCTCTTCCTGTCCATGAGTCAAAGTGCCCTTGAGCAAGGCACAGAACTCCAAGTTGCTCCAAATGGTCAGGCCAGCGCTTTAAGCGATTATTGTTGTCTTAAAATACATGAAATTACACAGATATCTTTGCTACAACCCTGTTATAAGCAACTTCTGTGTTCTGGTGGAACGTTATTTCAACAGCTCAACTTTGACCCAAACAGGAAGCTCAACCAGAAACAAACGCTGACACACTACAGACTTCCCCATTGTTTGCTCTGCTGAGATGTTGAAACGGTCGCGTCACATTCGGTGCGTTTGATAAGTTCCACAAGAGCGTTGACGAAAGCCTTCGGGAGGTTTGTGGGCAGCGGATTCCTCGGCCACCGCATAAATCACGGTTGTATATAAAGAGCCGGGTTGGAAAAGCAGTCAACCACGTAGGAATCTGTTCAATTCTAACAAAGAATACTCACTCTAGTAAAAGATAAGTGCTACTACGGACACTAAATCAAGGCCACAACTCACGCTGTGTGCTCAATGAATCTCAAACAATAATAGTAAACCTGGCAGTAAAACTCCATACCCTCTATTGACGGTTACCGGTTCATACACCTCTGAATAATTCCCTCTCATTTAACCCCAAATACATCAAAATGAAATCCTCCTCCTGCTATTTCCGTCAATAAAACGCTCCAGTGCACCTCAATGTCCTCTCAGCAACGCCCCATACGGCGTCCAGACTTTACGCCTTAAGGGCCTCCAGAAGACAAAAAGCGGGATGAATTGATTTGCATGCAATTGCTTCACATGCGGCGTGTCTTTTTTCTTTCCAACGGAGAGACGTTGGATTATTATTTTTCATTTCTAATGATAATACTTGTATTAATTTGTCTGCAAACAAACTTTCTGATTTAATGAGTCAAGTGAAATACGATGTTTAGAAGGAAGCAGCGTTGGTTAGTAATTTAAGCAAACCTTAAATGAAACTATTGCTATTATACTGAACAATTTTCCAGTTGCAATAACAATGTGGATATTGATGATATACATTGATAATGTTGAAGTGAAAATATCTTGTGTTTGGTACAATTTGTCCAATTTTGAGAAGAATTATCTCATTCTACTGGCAGAAAACTTTAAAAAGTTGTTTTTTTAGTTCATTATTTAAGAAAATGTTAGTCTTGTTTTTCTAAAGCGACACTAAAAACAAACATGAAATGAGATTAATTATCTCCCAGTGGAATGAGACAATTTTACTCGAGTTAAGATTTCAGATTTTGCAGTGTTTAAGCAGCAGGGTTTGGAAGTTGTAATGACTCTAACAAGATGTATTTATGCTTTTAAGAAGAAAAAAAAATCATCTTGTTTTGTGTCTGTCTCATTAATATTAATAAGCCTCTCCTCTGATTGGCCGTTTGGCTGTATCACTTGACGGCTTGTTTTAAGACACAGTTCCGATGTTTTTTTCATTATTTATTTATAGATATATCTTGTATTTATGACAATATCTCTATTAATTTGCTAAATAACTGTTAGATGCGATGATTGACGATGAGGATATTGACGGTATACTTTGATATCGTTGAAGTGAAAATATCTTGTTTTTGATACAATTAACGGAATAAGATAATTTCACTAAACAGTGGACTATTTGTACCAAAAGCAAGATATCATCACCTGTTAAGACTTGAGGTTTTGCAGTGTTTAAGCAGCAGGTGAAGTTATCTCCTGCTTTACAAACCATTTACAAAACAAAACTATAAATATTTTATCCCTTGAGCCCTGAAAGAAGCTCAATGACCCATTTCTGTAAAGTACCAGGAACTGGTTCCATTACAGTCACCTGATGGGCCGAATTGGACCCTTTAGCGGGCCAGTCCTGGCCATGGGGCCGCATGTTTGACACCCCCTGGTCTAGGTCGATTTTTTTTTTTTTCAATTTTTAATTTTATCGCCCCAGGCTCAGCGAAACTTTACAAAGTGAAAGATGAGACATCAAGTGGCTCGTCTGGCGATAAGTGCCTCACCTCCAACTTTTAAACCCCCGCTATCATCCACTCTGCTGTTTGCAGTGCTTAAAGTGAATGAGTAGATCAGCAGTTAATCCTATGGGGCTCGCGATCCTAAGTAGCTCATCGCTGTCTGGGTGCTAAAGAGGCTTGAATGCTGATGTTGTCAGATGCGGACTGGATGGGGGGGGGGGGGGGTTGGGGGGTGGTGGGGGGGTTAGTAGATAAGCTATTGTTTTCCCAGGGAAAGCACAGAGGGCTTGATGTTGCGGCGCAACACTGACGCAACCTTCCGAAAGAGTGGCCGCCTTTGGAGTTCTTTTCGGGGTGGGGATTTCACCATCCGCACACACACACGCGCGCTGTGTATTTACATGCACAAATCAAACAGGGCACACTGTGGCAATCATGAATGCTGATGCAAAGCACACACACACACCCATCCACACACACACACACACACACATTATCCTCAGATAAAGACTCTAACGTGTCCCATTATCACAGAACATTGACACAAACCTCCTGTTTCCATTTGCTTCAGAATCCAACACGTATCAGGGAGCTACAAAATATTTCACGTCCCTCTTTTAATGAAACATTTCTTTTAATGCCTCTACTATTTGTTTCCTGCCCTCAGAGCCGTGAACAGATTAACCGGTTCCAGCCCAGATGGTGGATCTGTGTGCAGCCACTGTCAGGTCTTCACGTTGGCTGGTTTGTTTGTTCAACATGTTGCGGTACAGCGGAACCTCCACACACTGAATATTGCAAATTGTGTCGACGCTGTTTAAAATTTAAAGCGTTGGCGGTAACGTTGGCAAACTTGACTGCGATTCTTATGAAAACTACAGTTTCGTCATATTCAAGCTTCTATTGTATTTTTTTTTTTCCAGTGCGACTAGAAATGTCCCCGTTTGTTGTGTGACTGATTGTGCATATTTTAACAATTTTAAAATCTCGTGTTGTGTTTGCGTAAAGTGTATTACGAAATGTGATGAAACGTTTGCCTTCTTGTTGATTACAACTGAGTGAAATCTATTTGAAGGTCCCGTATTGTTCACTTTTCCTGTTTTTATTTGAACTTAACATCACTAACAAGATGTATTTGTGGTTTCAGGAAGCAAATATCATCTGTCTCATTAATATTAACAAGCCTCTCCTCCGATTGGCTGTTTGGCTGCATAATTGTGACATCATAACTTCACAGAAGTTTCTCAATAGAAGCTGTGTGGATTGAGTTTTTGAACTTGGGACGGTATTTACAGAACATAGAAACCTTCTTATAATCAAAAATAAATCAAATTTCCTATGACCTTTAGATAAATAAATTAAAAAAAAAAACATATTCAATATACTACAGGCTTGGTTGTGCCACCTGGAAAATATAGAGTTCATTTTCTAGTCAGAAGTAAACAGCGATTGTCAGAATGTGAAGTCGAAGTCATTTTAACAATATGTTTTATGTTAATGTGTTCAGTATTGAGTGACTGTGTGGGTTGTGATTTTTGTGATGGAAGCCAATTTTATTCAGATAGAACATTTTATAAAAAAAAAATATAAAAAAATACTCAATGCTCTTGACAAGAAAATTAAAAAATGCACACAAAGAAAGCTGACTTAAAGATCCCCTCCAGACATGAAATACTGGGATATGATAATTCATCATACTTGGAATGAAGATTTCCCACAAAAAAAATGATGAAAATGCATAAATTTCATCTCAGATGTTTAACTACTTCAGTCTGTTCTCAGTCTGCTGGAGGATTCAAGTTTCCACATCACGCTTGTGCGAGTTGATCGCTGGACCATAATCGGCTTCTACGGTATTTGTGATGTCACAAATCATGCTCGTTTAGATCCGCCCCTTGAAAATATATATATTTTTTTTTTCAAGTGAGGCCAGAGAAATGCTTCGGCAGACTGATGTGAAAATAAACTCTGCACATACATTATTCTGCACAGTGAAGCTCAGACGTTCAACTGCATTAGGAACACGATGAAAAACATATTTTTGAGCGAACGGGGATTTTCAACTTTTTCTCGCTGAGATAGAACAGTCATTATTCAGAGGGCAATGGAACATACTTGGAGGCTACTTTTAAAGAAGTGAGTATCTGAGAACACAGATTGTTCCAGCAGCAGCAGCAGCAAAACTGTGAATAAAAGGTCTATCAGGCTCTGAATTGACCCAAGGAGCAGATGAAGTGAGAGTCACAGACCTGCAGCAAAGAGATTTGAGTCGCCTCAAAACACTCAATCCACAGAGAAACATTCAAAACCTGCATTCAGAAACTGTGCTTTAAAACCGCCAGCAACTCTGTGAAGTTGTGATGTCATAACTGAACGACCACTCTCATTCAGATCAGCCAAGACAGGCACAAAATGACCATTTTTTTTTTCTAATCTGCAGAGAGAAGCTTGAGAAAACAGATGTCAAACTGCACCGAGATGAATTTTGGTTCATAAAACCACAAATATACTGTTAGTGATATCACAGCTTCACATAAAACCCTAAAAAGTGAACACTATTGCAACAGATCCATCATGTATTGTGGAGCAAGGTCAGGCAACGCTTTGTCAAAATGTGTTCTAGTTTACTGAACTCCACTTCATGATGTGATTTCTTTCTCTATAAAACCTCAAATGAACATACTGCACTAAAATAAATACAATCCTAACAAGTGAAAATATCTTGTTTTTGGTACAATTAATCCAATTTTGAGGAGAACTATCTTGAAATATCACATTTCTTTGGCAGATATGTTTTTTTTTTTTTTACAAGGTTGTCTTTTTTTCTTGATTTTGGTCAATTTAGTCTTGTTTTCTTAAAATAGGATTCAATTATTTAACTATTTTGTATTATTATTATTATTTTAATGTCTTTATATCTCATATGTTGAACCTCTGGAAGATATTTTTACCTGATAAGGATTCTATTTTATGGAGTCTGAAAGTCAACCCATACAATTAATCCTAAATCATCAAATTACAGCACCCATTCAGGTTTGAAAAATTCAAAAAAAAAAAAAAAAAAGAACCATCCTCAGTTTTGTCATCAATACGTTTCCTCTTCAAAAGTCAACGCAGGTGTTCACTTTCCATACTCTGGCTGACAGGCAGCGTCTACTCGCCTCCTTCTGAGAGAAGAATTTGTTTCTGCTGATGTGGTTTGACTAAGAAAACTCTATTCCGCCACAGTGTTGATCACTATTATTGCTAACAACATGCTTACGTGGGTTCAGAACGGAAAAGCTTTGCAGGACTGAACCACTTCTGTTTTCATGTCAAATGGCAACTGAGAGTAGATTTATGCCGAAAAAAGTGATATTTAGCAATATATAACACTGAGAATTTGATGAGGAGATTGAGACCACACTTGTCCATATAATACCCATTAACATGGGTTTATTGACCTAGCTTAGCATAAAGACTTAGCATAAAGACTTCTCATCTCATATTATTGACATTAATTTCATAATGCTGACCTTATCTCAAAATCTGCAGTTATTTACTCTGTTAAACACAGTCATGTTACTGTAAGTGATTATTACATTGCTGTATATTTAACAAGAAATCACAAAAGTCAAAATATTACTGTTGAAAATTACAAATAATTACAGTTACGGTTAATCACCAACACTGCAAATACAACTCAAAGTATTTATTAGATTTTTTTTTTTTTTTTTACAGTTAATCACTTAATACTGTAAATGCAACTAAAATCACAGTATTTGACTGTTACAGCAGTACAGTACTTCTACTATAAAACATGATTGAAAAACTTTCTGGATAATTACTCCTAGTTAGTTACTGTAAATTTTCATTTCATACTTTTACCCTACATTTTTTGCAGGGTGTTGCCCAGACTTAACATACACACACATGCCTGAAATGATTGTGGTTACGTGGTGTTAAAGACAGACAGTGGTGACAGTGGTGCAGGTTTTGGTGCATTTCAAGGTTACAGATTCTATATTGGCACCGTGGGCACTGTCCTAAATCTGCAAGGCCACATGCAAATAATCAGAATCCTGTAGAAATGGCCACAGCCGGTGCAGCCTGGGTTTCACAGTGTAGGAAAATCCATCAGCATCGACTGCAGTCTGTGGCCCAGCAGACACAACATCACTGTGCCTGTAACTCAGTCTGTGGTTTAGAGCACTATTAGAAAATAATAGTTCTGGTGTTGTCGGAAAAGCCTCAGCCAGCCACTTTCAATTTTGCGAGCGTTTCATCATATAAAGCCTTCGTCCCCCGACCCAGGCAAACGGGAAACGTCCTCCGCAGATGCATCTTTTTTTCCAGCATCTTAAACCCTCACAACACAACATCCAGACTAAATTTTATTGTGCGGCGGTGACAATAAGAGAGCGGGAGCCAAGGAGGCAGCGGGGCACAGGTCCCAACTGCCGCCGCCTTGCCAGGGGTAATAACAGCAGCAGAAGTAATATATTCATGCATGCATAGAGTGATCTGTTTCACCCGCAGCCAAAAGCTCGCTGGCAGAGCTCTTCAGCTGAATCACCCCTCAGTTTAACAGGCTCCCTGAGAGCCCGTCAACTAGAAAACCGAGCGGCGGCGAGGTGTACGCGGCGAGACAGGTGATCTGCGGTCGTCAAAGGAATAGCTTGACATTTAGGGATGTGTTTGCATTCTCGTTGAGAGTTTAATTGACGCCGGGCTTGTATCTGTCTTTTAAATCTGAAGCCAAGGTTAGGGGACAATTAGTGAAGCTCAGCGTAAACACAACACAAGGGGAAAACAGCCAGACCGGCTGGGCCCGGAGAACTGAATCTGCCTACTAGCACCTCTAAATCCCACTAATTAACGAGTGAAAATGACAAGTTTTGGTGTTAATGGAGAATATTTGCCTGGTCTCAGCCTGTTGCCTGGTAACCTCACGGCGAGGGTAAGACCCCAGGAACTTAACTTATTTTTTACTGGATCAAACATCCCACAAAATACGTTGATGTCTGAGGTTTAAGAGAACCGGAAGGTGGATTTTGGTTCTTTTTCTTTGACAGTTAAACTTTAAGCTGCAACAATTCATCAATTCATCAATTAACCGTAGACTATTAAATTACATTTTGATAATCGAATAGAGTTAGTGTCTAATGAAAATGTATTTATTCAATCCTATGCTTCAGTCATTGGTTTCTATGTGCAAATAATGCAACAATTATGATGTCATAGTTGTTTCACATCGATTGACACCACAAACGAGCGAATCGAAGCATGGGGTCAAGAGATAGCCAGCTTGGAAGCCAATTAGGACTGACCACGAATGTTTTACCACCTTTGGCTTAATGGATTAAGCCTGGGTATACCCATCCTTTAGTGCACACAAATTCACTTGCCAAGGACCAAATCTTTCCCTAAATAAGGGAGCCAATCACAGAAAGGGGGAGGGTGCTGCAAGATAATGAGGAAACACAGAAGCATATGGTAATTTACCAGAAAGTGTTGTAAATATATTAGACCGCAAACGTATTTTTAAAAATAAGCAACTTTTAGTGCTAAATTATTCCATTGTCATCATGTATCGGGTACCTCGTTGTGTATGTTTGATACAATTAACTATAAGCTACGTAAAGATATATTGATAGACATTCGTGGCACCCAAGAAACTAATCCAGGCTTTCATAAACTGTGACTCCAATACGAACAAATAAAGGGATGGTTCCCAGATAGAATATCAGTCTACATTGAGATGAGGTCTGGTCTTAGCCTGGCTAATGTTGGACAGCAATGTAACCCAATGTAAACTTCCAATGACGAGACCAACCAAATCAAATGACAGCCAATAAGGCAGTGCTTTCGAACAACATATGACATGATGGAACAGCGCTAATTACAACTTGGGTGAACCATTTTCACAAATAAGACTGAAAAAGCGGGTGCCACCATATCTTTATTCACCATATATCTTTAAAAAAAAAAACATCAATATGGACCAATATAAAGAAATGTTTATCACTAGTAGTGGACATGTCAATCATTGTTACTTTTTGTGTCTGTTGCAACCCACTTGCCGACAGATGGAAACCTGAGGCACAACGCCGGGGGTCTCTCAAACCCCACCCCCCCAGCTTGTCCATTTCCCCTCCCTCTCCCCCACCCCCTTCGCGCTCACCGAGCAGAAAGAAAGGTTCAATCTCGCCCCGGAACCAGGCTGCAGGCGGTGGAAACCGTCCCTGTTAATACGAAGAGACAAACCGAGCTCCATGTTTGACACTGAAACACAGACTAAGAGGGAAAGGAAGTGCAGATGCAATATTCATATGAAAATTACAAGGCTGGCAGCAATATAACATGGCACTGTGGCACTTAGGAATATGTTAGCATTTTGCATATATGAGCACTCGGAGGTATTTTGTCTGAGGCGCTGCGCTGTGTTTGTGAGTGCTCTCATACTGTTTGAATGTTAAATTCATAAAGTCCATGTTGTAGCACTGCAGGATCCACCACTGTAAAGCGGAAAATATTCGAGTGGAATGAAGCAACGTTCCCTGGTTATTTGACTGAAGTGAAACATAGAATGTGCGGATAAGGAAGATTCATTCAATTTTCCTGACAATGGAAACAAGACGTTTGTGTCTGTATGAATATATAAAGACTTAGGTTGCAATAATACTGCTGTGGTGGTGATAATTCACCAGCGACAGCGGGAAATAGTCTGTGGTTGATAAAGCGGTGGTGAACTTTCATTTTCTCTTTCAAATTGGAAAAATCGTGCTGCTAGAATGTGTATGTTTGTTCCTCCCCCCCTCCTGCTCTACTACAGCATACAGCTGGGTGATCGATACAGCACAAGCCCTGAGAATTGATCTTTATATATTACAGTGTACAGTGGCCGTCCTCCATGTTGCCTTTTCAGTCCGTCTGCCGCCAAACCTGCTGCAGCGTGAAACCTGTCAGATAACACAGCTGAGAGCTTTTCAGCTACAGATCAATGTTAATTACTCCTCAAAGTTTACAGAAAGAACGGTGTGGGAAATAAAAATGTATAGAAGACATTTTAGTTTAAGTTTTAGTATGTATCAATATAATTAAGGATGTTGAACATTGTAATAATAGGTATGGAAATGTGTCGCTGTACTATATTCGTCTTGGATTAATAAAGGTTTAAAAAAATGAATTAAAGTTTCTTTCTGGAAACGTTGAGGAATAATGTGGGTAATAAAGATGTATAAAACATTTTAGAATAAATTTTAATATGTATCAATGTTATTATTAATGTTGGAAATTATAATATGTGCCACTGTATTCACTTTGTATTAATAAAGGTTAAAAAACTGATTTATTTATTACTCAAAGTTTCCAGAAAGAATAGTGTGGGAGATAAAAATATAAGTAAGGCATTGATATTATAAGGCAAAACATTTTAATATAAAACAATAAGACACTGGTATTGCTGAGTATGAGATAAACATAATGAAACCTAAACAGTTGCAGCACAAAGGACACGTTTTTTAGAACGTGTGTGTGTGTGTGTGTGTGTGTGTGTACATGAAACTATGAAGTAAGTGAAAAGTATATGAGAGTCGTCAGAAATTCTTGCTGAGCACCTTATAACTCACATGCTGAACTGTGAGATTTTGATCATTCATGCAGGGGAGATGATTGTATTGCCTTGATTTTTGAAGATCAAAAAGAACAAGAGTTAATTGAGGCGCCGGGTAAGACATCAATATACTGGATTTTCAGTAACAAGCCTACGTCCACTTTACAGATTCATAAGGGTGACAAATTAAAGAGGAGAAGAGCAGGGGTGTGCAGGGTTTGGATTAAAAGCTTTTATTGCTTACATGGCTTGTTCATGAAAAAATTCTTTTTTAACTAAAGTTTGGAGCTCTGCACTCTGTTTCTTAATCTGGGTTTTAATCAGTCTTAGTATGTTACCAAAAATACTTGTATTCGCTTATTCGATCGTCTTCATGAAAGCTAATTAATGTTGTCCGTGCACTTCAAAATGACCCATTGGGGCATTTTCTAATATGTTTGGCTATATTTGGCTCGACTTGTTTGTGTTTTCCAAATCTGTAAGAACATAATGTTTTATGATTAGGTTGTCTAAAAAAACGAATGATAAAAAATTACCCTTAAAGTCTATTTGAAATGAAAAATGTCTTCTTTTAATCCTCGCTGGTCATATTGTTCACCTCATTAACTTTAACTAGGCTATTTGCCACAAATAGATATTTTTATTCAGTCACATTTGCTTCTTGTTAAACAAAAAAAAAAAAAAAAACAGCGCATGACTTCCCTCATCTGCTATAACTAACGACTATTCTGATAGTAGAAGTGATTCATCTATCGATGACTGAAACAATCGGTTTGTCGCTTGGTTCATAAAATGGTTGAATATAAGCTGAATATTCAACCTAATATGTTGTTTCTTTGTTTTTTTCTGTCCAGACCAACAGTCCACAACCCAAAGATAATTAGTTTACTATTATGAGATGATGATGATGATGATGATGATGATGATGATGATGATGGTGATGAAAAAAATTGTGAACACAGCCTTCACCCATCAAGTCTGTGGCTCAAGGACAAGCACACAAAACCAACTTCAATCACAATCCTCTACCATCATATTTTACAGTGGTTTATTCCAAGGCTGTGTCCTCAGTCCACTGTAACAGTCCACTAGTTACAGCTGTAACTAATGACTACTCTTTTATTCAATTAGATACTTGCTACCTAGATGACAGGAGGTAGGTTGGTAGAAAGGGAGGTATGTAGGTAGGTAAGTAGGTAGGTAGGTAGGTAGGTAGGTAAACCAAGAATATAATTGTGTATAATTGACTGTATATTTGATATTTAAATTATGCTCATTCCACCAAATTTAACAAAATCAGTTCTTATGCTGATATTTGAGTAGTATAAACAACTAGCTAGGTAGGTAGGTATATATAAGTAGGTAGGTGGGTAGGTAGGTATAGGGAGGTAGGTAGGTAGTAGGTAGGTAGGTATGGGTAGGTACAGGTAGGTATGGGTAGGTAGGTAGGTAGGTAGGTAGGTAGGTAGGTAGGTAGGTAGGTAGGTAGGTAGGTATGTAGGTAGGTAGGTAGGTAGGTAGGTATGTAGATAGGTATGTAGGTAGGTATGTAGGTATGGGTAGGTAGGTAGGTAGGTAGGTAGGTAGGTAGGTATGTAGATAGGTATGTAGGTAGGTAGGTAGGTAGGTAGGTAGGTAGGTAGGTATAGGTAGGTATGTAGGTATGGGTAGGTATAGGAATAGGTAGATATAGGTAGGTACGTAGGTAGAGAGGTAGGTAGGTAGGTAGGTAGGTAGGTATAGGTAGGTATGTAGGTATGGGTAGGTATAGGAATAGGTAGATATAGGTAGGTACGTAGGTAGAGAGGTAGGTATGTAGGTATGGGTTGGTATGTAGGTATAGGTAGGTATGTAGGTACGTAGGTACGTAGGTACGTAGGTAGATACGTAGGTAGAGAGGTAGGTATGTAGGTATGGGTAGGTATGTACGTATAGGTAGGTATGTAGGTACGTAGGTACGTAGGTACGTAGGTAGATACGTAGGTAGAGAGGTAGGTATGTAGGTATGGGTAGGTATGTACGTATAGGTAGGTATGTAGGTACGTAGGTAGGTAGGTAGGTAGGTATAGGTAGGTAGGTAAGTATAAGTAGGTAGGTGTGTAGTTAAACTAGCAGTGTATTTCTTACTTTATATTTAAATTACCCTCATTCCACCACATTCAACAACACCAGTTCTTACACTGATATTTAAGTAGTACGAACAGCTTTATAAATCACATGTGAGCGTTGTTACAAGATAATTCCTGCACTTAAACTGTCCATGTTTGTTTGATAAATAAAGGCCGATTCCACACTGAAGATCACTACATTATAATATATAGGAGCTCAAAGTATAATAGGCTATAATGTTAATATTAGGCTTATTCATGTTGTGTACATTCATGTTTGAAAAATATTACAGTGCTGCTCCTCTGACAATTCAAAACACATGTCAAAGTAGTGGGACGCTTGGAAAATAACATTAATGCTGCTGTGCCAAAAATTAGACATTGATGTCTAAATAGCAGCATGTCAGAGTAGCAGACGTGCAAAAAGAATACTTGTTAAAGGTCAGGAAAACATCATTTTGTGTTCAAATTCTCTTTTTAAGAACATTACAGCCTATTATGTTATTTTAATGGGTAAACGGGCTCATGAATGACAGTGCTGCAGACTTCTTTCGAAAAAAACAAGCTCAGACTGAACAAAAAGCAAATTTTAGAGGATGTATGAATGTTATTGCATGCATCCTTGTCACCCTCAGGGGGGAAACAATTGAGGCACCTGTGTCACACTAAAGTATTAGTTTACTATGAGGCTTTATGACTGTAATTTATGAATGAACAGGCACACAGAGACAAATAGAGCAGTCTGCAGAAAAATAACCGAGGGACCTGGAGTACGTGGTGAGTTCAGTCACAGGCTGATTTTTCAAACACACATACACGCGCGCGCACACACACACCATGATTATTGCATACAATGCTAGCTGACAATAGTTAATGTCTGAACAATTGGTGCAAATAAACACTGACTGCACAAACATCCATCAAAAGTGAGGTAAATATTTCCTTCATTTTTAGTCTGAACACGTCTTACAATCTGTTATTTTATAATGTCAGATGTCTTTGTTAAACATGGTCAAAGGCCCAAACCCTGAGCTGAATGAACGTACCAATGAACCCAGAATTCAACCTGCTGTCAACGCTTCATTTGCAAAGTTACTTCATTGTCCACTTGTATACTTCAAATTCAGGCTCAAACATACAGATATATGTGAGACGCTTCCATTTTAAAGCAAAAACAAGACAAAAAAGAAGGGAAATCCTATTATTACTTATCTACTACCACACATCTATATCTGAAGGGAATAAGAAGCATGGTGTCTGCTTTTTATCGACTCTTTTTTCGGCTTTAATTTATGTTCAAGCACATGTTCTCGTACGCAGGCGCTTATCTCATTTTAATATGGATTTTAGTAAAGTATGTTGTTCACTGATTTCTTCTTAACGATCAGATCTCAGAGGGTCTGCCTTAATGGAACCATGACAAATGAACTCTCATCTTCCTCTGGGATCCCTCAGGGGTCGTGTGCTTTAACCGCTGTTATTCCTTTCACATACAAGAGTTTCAATGTGGTTGCGTGTCAGGATTTGTCCCCAACTTTGCCGTAGACTGCGTGATCGTCCAGTCTCCTGCAGGTTGTGGAGCCGGATCACGTCCCAGACCTTGATGAATTTGTTAAGTCACCAGACTTATCCTCCAAATAAATGTGCCTAAGACCAAATAAATGTTTATTGATTTTCAGAGGAGGCCCCTTCCCCCGCGCCCTGTGTGATTAAGAGGGAGTCAGTGGCTGCAGTGCAGAAATAGAAATATTTGGGCACTTGGGCACTCCTCGGCACAGATACCGATGCTATATATTAAACGACAAAACAATGTTTTTTTTTTCTTCATAAGAAAGTCGCAAGGTTTTATTGTGGAAATGACACTGATGAATATGTCACACATAGCCTTCACAAATCTAGAAAATTCCAACGCCTACGTCGGGATGTTGTTTGTTGACTTCAGCTCAGCTTTTAACTTTACAGCTTGGGAACGACCATCAGTCTGTGGATCAAGGACGAGCTCACAAAACCAACCTCAATCACATTCCTCCTCCACCATCATCTTAAACAGTGGATTACTCCAAGGCTGTGTCCTCAGTCCACTGCACAACTCCCTATACACTACAGCTGCAACTAATGACCATATCCTGATATTCAATTAATCTATTGATTACCGAAACAATCATTTGGTTGTTTAGTACATAAAAAAGTGTAACGTGTCAATCACTGTTTCCCAAAGATGAAGATTTGCTGTAAAATGTCTTTTTTTTTGTTCAGAACAACAGTCCACAACCTAAAGATCATCAGTTTACTATAATAGAAGACTAAAAAAACAGAAAATAATCAGATTTGAGAACCTGGAATCAGAGAATTTGGACATTTTTTTCTTAAAAATGACTCAAAATAGTTAGTGATTAGTGGTGATAGGAAGTGACTAATTGTTTAACTCTTGCAGTTCTGCTGCAAGTGCATTTCTATAGAAACCTCCTAAAGAAAGGTAAAATAACACATTGCAATGCACAATGAAACATTTTTGGGCATTGGGCGTGAAAAGCATTGTGCAATTTCATTGTTGTTTGGTTCATAAAATGTCGATCACTGTTTCCCAAAGCTGAAGATTCAACCTAAAATATTTTTTTTTTGACCAGACCAGCAATCTACAACCCAAAGATCATCAGTATTGTATTATTGTATTCTAGAAGACTAATGAAACCAGAAAATAATTAGATTTGAGAAGCTGTAACCAGAGAATTTGGACATTTTCTTCTTACGGATGACTCAAATCATTTTAAAACTAATGGAAATGAATGTAATAGTTGGCACTAATCGATAAATCAACTAATTGTTGCAGCTACCTATATCTATCCACAACTCCAAAACCTTCATCAAGTGCAGAGAAAACACCCTGAATCTCAGAACAACAACAAAAAAAAGGCCAAAGACATAATCGCTGACTTCAGGAAAAACAAAAGACAACACAGCAGACTGAAGCAAGCATCAACGAGGAGGAGGTGGAGCTGTTTGCTAATTTCAAATTCCTCTGCGATCGTCTATCAGAGGACCCAAAGCTGGAGTGTGAACACATCTCACATAAAAAAGTCAAGCTCAGCAGCGCCTCTTCTTTCCCGCGGAGCCCGAGGCGCAACAAACTCCCCCCGGATCCGCTGAAGAACTTCTACGGCTGCATAACAGAAAGCGTCCTGACGTGCAGCTGCTGTCTGAGACGCCGGCTGCACGGAGGCAGAATGGAAAGAGCTGCAGAGGCTCGTCAGAGCGGCTCAGTGGATCCTCAGCTTTCCACTGCTGAGCCTCGGGGACATCCACTCGAATTACACAGAAACACAGACACAGCCCAGTTATCCCTCATGTAACACAAGCACTCACTGCTGCACTTTAACTCATCTCATGCTGCATTTTGCTGCAGTTACTGTTCATCTGTGTTTTGCATGCTACTTTAAAAGAAAGTGGGAAAGTAGCTAAAGTAGTTTTTGTGTCGCGAATTATGAAAGTATCTGTTACTTTCAAAGTAAAGTTACTTACAAGTAAACTTTTAAATGCTGAGATTTGTCAGAGAATTTGCGTCCGAGCTCCACATCTTTAACGCGATTTAAAATACTAATTAATTTTTAATGATGAATCTAACATTTATAATGAAATGTACATTAAATACAATCAATTATTAACAGGAACGGTGAACATGGATCTGAAGTAGTTTAATGTTTTAAGTGTTAGTCGGGTGAATATACAAGCATTTGGACCACCATGACATTATATTGTAAATCACCTACTTTTTAAAATTATTTTAGTCCTCTTTTTAATATTATTGCTTCAAATATGATTCAAATATGTTTCTTCTATATGTTTTATTTTCTTTGGCCATATTCAGCACTTTCAATGACTCGCAATCTGCTTTTATGTTGCAGTTTTCCAGGAATGTGTTTGTCGCTAGTGAGCACAAACACTTGAGCTGCCTCTTCCTTTTATTTTATTTATTATAATTAAACACATGCACTGTATGCATTTAACTTGTTTGTGTTGTTTTGTGCTTGCACATTGATTCAATCAATCAAGAACAGCCGCTGAAATTGGCACTGAAGTCTGAAGCTGTGAAATCTGCAGTTATTTACTGTGTTCGACAGGGTAATGTTACTATAAATGGTTATTACAGTAGATCGCTGTATATAAATCACAATAGTCAAAGTATTACTATAGAAAGTCACGTTAGTCAAAGAGTTATTGTGTTATAATGCAGTTAATCACCAAATACCGTAAACACAACTGAAATCACAGTAATTAATTTTCTCTTTTTAGTAAATTGCGTCATTTTTGAGGAAAACATTCTGCAAATAACCGTCCCCTTTAAACAACACGGTCTGGTTGATGAGATGAAACTTCACTACACAAAAAGTTGATGAAAAACAACTTCAATTATAGTAACGAGCCACTTTTTTTTTTTCTTTTAGCTGTGGCAGTCTCCAGGAAATGATTAGACTTTAGTCTGTTGCTAGCGAAAGAAAAACTGCATGTTCAGGATGTTTCTTTCTCCTTATGTCAGTTGCATCATGTTTGACGAAAATAAACAAAAAAAATGTTCTGTTGGAATGACAGATGAGAATTTTTGAGATGATCTATCTATCTATGTATCTATGTATCTATGTATCTATCTATCTATCTATCTATCTATCCATCCATCCATAGGGCCTTAAAGATACAGGAGATAAAACAGCCTGTTTCAGACAAACCTGAGGCAGCTGTTTAAAGAGTCAGTAAATGATAAATAAACAGTTTTTTAACCTGTAAATCATGCAACGATTATTCCAATAAAGCCCCAGAATAGAAATATCGACCTTGAAATATGCAGGACGTGTCCCCTTTAATATTATTCCAAAACCTCCCAAAGGTGTTCCCTGTTCACTTTGTGTGAGATATATAGGGACTGTGGAGATCAGAGCAGATGATTCCAATCAAACTCTTCAGTCACACCTCATTTATCAAGTTTTTTTTTTTTTGCATTCTTCATGTATATTTTTATGAATCTGTGCTACTCGGAATATAAAAAGCGATCTGGGAAGTGTGTGAGGTTATGATGGGAATGATAAAACGCCTGTCATCGGGAGCAGCAATGGTTCACACAACTCAGAGAGAAAATCCCAACGACATGAACCCACCTGGTCCCCAGAGTCTGATCCCCATCAGACCACCATCAGACCACATCGCCCGTGTCCGTCTCCACGTGCAAGCGCCGCTCACAACCAGGGGAAACTGGGTCTTCGCGTCTCTGAGTTGGATCCCTGGAGCAACAAGAAGCCCCACATTCATCATCTCCAAGGCGGTGCACAATGTGTGTGTGTGTGAGTGTGTGTGTGTCTCAGTGTTCTCCTTAACGGTATCAACCCTTCCTACTGAAGGACAACTTTGTAAAGGGTAATCTAGTCCTGTCAACCCTCCTCTCACACACACACACACACACACACACACACACACACAATGGGGGTAAAGCTTCATTACAATCACCAGCTGGAGAGACACCTCACTCCATCCATCACGGTGCAGCCTGGGACAGACACAAGCTCTCATTTCACATCACACACACACACACACACACACACACACACACACACACACACACACACACACACACACACACACACACACACACACACAAACACACACACACACACAAACACACACAGGACATCAGCATCAGAGATGTTTTTCCAGCCAACTTTAGATTAGATATGATACTGATCTTAATGTAACACTGCGTCATAACACAGACTCATGTGAGAATTATTCTCCTTCTCCCCCAAATATCACAGATAGTGTGATACATACAAATGCAGCAAATACAACCTTGAAAATGTTATTTTTTCTTCTTTTTTTAATTGCTCTCCCCTGAAAGTCTAGTGTATATCTGTATGAACGCAGCAGCGGCTTAATACTTACCACTGAATTATTAAAGATCATTATACCAATCGTGTTGTGTTGTCCCAGTGTTAATGTTATTTTCTTATATTACGGCTGGTTATTTTCACCCAGTATATGATACGAGCTCCAGTTTTAGTTATATCCCAACATTAATACGAATCCTATGAAAATGAATCCAAACACTGGTGTATTTTCTCTGGGTTGTGGATTAACCCAGTGATGTTGGAGTCTGAGCTATATTGATCTGAAATAGGTACATTTTGATCCATTGAGCTAATGCTACAGCTCAGGATTTAACAACCCTGTAGTCTACACCTCCGATGATGGAACTCACAGCCTGTTAAACACTTCCAAACCTAAATAGTCTCCATTTTGAAGTCTTTCTGAAAATAAAAGGTTAATTGTTTATAATATTGTTTGCTCAAATTAAAATGTGCATTTGGATGTAGAATCTGGGGACTTTCCCACAAACATGATCTGTCTTGTATAGTCTCGTATGAACTGTCTTGTCTGCTTTTCTACTGTTTCCTTCTTTCTGTTTTATTTCTATTTGTGTTTCTTTTACTCTCTCTGTGTCTGACCCGTTTATATTGATCAGTTCTCTGTGTATTTAAAGGGATAGTTCCGTACTTTTGGACATTTAGCCATATTTCCCACATTCCTGTCATGTAGCTAAACCATCGAGATCTAATTTCACTGATTCCTCTTGTAGTGATTTTCAGATTTGTATCCTAGCAGAGAAAAACATACTTGACTTTGTGAAACACTGAATAAATCCTAGTGTGTAATCGTACCCAACTCAGCACCCTGTAATATCTATTCATTTTCTTTTGCACTTGCTTTGAAAGGCTTGGAAATGACGCGCTGGCGCCTGTTTGCGACAGAGCAGCGGAGGTTTACTAGAGCCGTACTGTGGTCTGCGAAATAGTTCTGGTCAAAATCCAGCATTTGTCCATTTTGGTCCAGGACAAATCCAGCTCCGGTTTCAATATTCGGTTGTAAAGTCATCTATAACAGTGGAACATATTGACAACAAGTCAGATTAAACCATGAGTTTCCCGTTTGGGAAACAGCTGCTGAAAACCTGCCTTTGTGAACTTCCATTACTTTTTGAAAATCCTATAAAAAAAGCTCAATACTGAAGGGATCAGTGAAATCATGTCTCTATTCTTCAGATATATGCAGGGATGTGGGAAATGGGGCTAGATGTCCAAAATAGCAAACTATCGCTTTAAATCCTGTTTTGAGGTCAGTCTTTGTCGTGTCAGTTGTATATTAAATTAAACTATATCTCCAGTTTGTCCTGTTTGCTGCTCTTCCTGTGTTTCATTCATCAAAAAAAGACCAAAAGCACATGAATAAATTCAGCTCAGATTCATTCATCTTATACTTTCTTTTTTTTTCTGTAACTTCCAGGGCCTATTGTGTCACCGAGACAACTTTGAGTAGATTTGCAATGGAAAACTGACCCAATTTGTCAGTCTAACGCGAGACACGCTACCACGGAACAAGCCAAAGTTGTGTTTTCTGGCACCCGGACATGGTTTTCTCAAATTGTTTGGACCGGGGTGTGTTTTCTCTGCAGAGGAAAGGAAAGTAGAGCAAGAACAACATCTGGCCACGATGGCTCCGAGCTGCTGGGAACATGCTTTTCTTCTTCCTCCGCTCCCTCCCTCCTTTTTCTTGCACTTCCACGATCCTCGGCCTGCCTCCGCTCCACAAAATCTGTGTAATGTTTTGAATAATGATATCATCCTGGCGCTGGCTGACATCTTACAAGCAGGCGACACACAGGTGGTTGGAAAAACATGGAGTCCGCGGCCGCAGATACATCACGCTGATGAGGGGTATGAAAGAGAGGTAGAGACAAGGGGAAGGTAAAAGCTCACGTTTTTGGCTTCAGTCCGCTTACTGCGAGGGAAACAAAGTTCTTTTTCTTCTCCCACGGTCCCAGGAGTTTATTACAACCCGTGGCTGAACTCGTAAATTACTGCCGTGGTCTTCAACACACCAGGAACTAATTAAAAAAAGAACGGCGAGAGGGGTTAAACAAGCATAACTCTCACACTTTGGAGCTCCATGCTAAATGCTTGGGAGGCTCACAGAAGCGAAAGTAAAAGAAGCATTGGATCGGCAACACAAAAGACAAACTTTGTCATTCTCCGGGTTCGCCTCCAAAGAGATGAGTCTCATTGTTTTGTCGGCGCAAGATAAGTGACTCAAATTGTGGGGAATTTATTTTGGAGACAAAACTGTTAAAATTGAGACTGGCAGCGAAACAAGAAGCAAATCAGAGATTCAAAAAAGGAGGAGAAACCGAGTGAGGGAGGCAGGGAGGCTGCGTTCAAACCTTACTATGCGGAGTGCACATTTGTTCTCAGCGCTTCTTTTCTTTTCTGTTTTTTTTTTTTTTTTTTTAAATTGCGTTGCCCTGACAACCGGAACAATTCTGAAAGGCTCTTTCACTCTCCAATACTGGCTGAAAATTATTTTCTCCATCATGAATTTAGCGAGCAATTAGTTAGCGTGTTAGCGTAGGAGTGTGTGTGTGTGTGTCTGTGTGTGTGTGTGTGTAGTGTGTGTTTGTGTGGGGGGGTTGTCTGTCATTTGGAACAATTTAAATGCAAAATGTGACGCAGAACAGTAAAGGATGAATCAAATGAAGTTGGAAGGGCAGAGAGAGTAGGATTGAGAGACTGTTTTAGACAATGCCTCATCAGTAGGTGTGTGTGTGCACGTGTGTGAATATGCACACGAGTATATTCATCACATTCAGTGCGACAGGTCTGTTTTTCCAACTCAGGGTTCAGAGCAGTTCTCCGTCTATTTTATAGTGCTCATTTCCTACAGAGGCACCATTACATCATATTTCTTTGTTAACACTGCAAAACAAATTCTGTCAGAAAATTAGGAGAAAAAAGTAACAAAACAAAAAAATTAAAATAAAAAAAGTCAAAAACACTATGTGCGCGCAGACACAGCAGCTAAATGCCAGGATGTCTGTCGTTTGAAATAACACATGCAGTTTGGAAAATGCTTCTATCACGAAAAACAGTAAACAACGTCAAAATGGCTCCGTGGAAACTGCAACAGTCATGCCTCACTGCCCCGAGAAAAAAAAAAAAAATTCGAGTTTGAAGCTTCCAGTGTTTATTCCAGATGAAGTGTTATAAAATTACACCGCTTTCGTTTCAGTTTTACAAAGACGGACTTCAGAAAGCAGCAGGAGTCGGCTGTTCGCGGTGCCTAAATGCAGGTGCTTTAAATGATAATGATATTAATTATCTCGCCGTTGTTTGCGTTTTCTGGAGACTGTCACACTCCGCCGCGTTTCCTTCACATTTTAATTCACTTAACCTCCAACAGACATTAGCTGGCTCGAAGTGAATCTGTGTTTTTCACTGAACATAACAATAAACATCTTCTCCTTCTTCCTCCCTCTGTTTCTCCACCTCCTCCTCCTCCTTCCTCCCTCCGTTTCTCCTCCTTGTGCCCCGTTGGCACAGGCTAGAACTAAGCAGGGACCTCGTGGGATTTAAGAATCCGCCAACCATGTCTGTGTGTAGCGCCGTGCATTCACCTAGAATAAACACTACAGTCTCTTTTACTGACCAAATCCCTGGATTATCTCGATTGTAATGTGCCTCCATGCTGAGCGGCGAGATGAGCCTCTTAAATTTGCATCCAAAACGCTCTCATTAATATCGTCCACTGCAGCCAAAAAAAAATAAATAAATAAATAAAAAATACTTGAACTGGAAAAAAAAAGAAGGAAACTGTACAACTAGACATTAAATTAAGTGTGGAATTTTCTGTCCTTACAGACATGTTTACTCGCAATTATTATAATTCGGCCCATAATACCACTCCTGTGGTGTAGTAGCAGCGTGTTTAATGGTTAATGTCTGTGTTTCAAGGGCCTCACCTGTCCACTCGATGCTCAGGTGCTCCTCATTGGCTCATAAAGAAACCTGATGGCTGTTAAGTGCAGTATTTAGTATTTCTCAGCCTGTCGAGACAGTGGAATCTGCCTTAATGGACCTTTTTCACAGCAGCAGATAGGAGCTGTGAAAAAAGCTGTTGTGCATGAATGGAACAAAACCGCATTAAGTATCATGTTAACACCTGTGTTTACTGTTTCATATCAATATGGATGCTGTGAAGAAGGAGACGTTACTGTCATCCGTCTCTGTTTACAGCTTTACAGCAGGGGCTGGCTGCGACTAACCACTGACTCACATACTACTGTACATACCCAACACTTTATATGAATGAAAAGTCCCCTTCTGGCGCGCTCTGAGCTGTAATTGGCAGTTTCTGAAGCCTTCCTGAAACCATAGTAGAATCATGAAGTCTGAACTAAAATATGTTACGAATAGCCAAGTGAAAATGTATACTACAAGCTGATTTATGGTTCTGTGTTGGATCTACAGTAAGCAGAGGCCAAGCCATGAATGGGAAATGGTCTAAATAATAATAATAATGCATTGTGAGTAGAGCTGCAATGATTGAGGCGATTAATTGATTAGTTGACAACTATTGTTGTAGTTTCATTGTTGTTTGCTTCATAAAATGTCGATCATTGTTTCCCAAAGCTAAAGATTCAACCTAAAATATCTTTTTTTTTGTCCAGACCGACAGCCCACAACCTAAAATCATCAGTTTACTATTATAGAAGACTAAAGAAACTGGAAAATAATCAGATTTGAGGAGCTGGAACCAGAGAATCTTGATATTTCCGTCTTAAAAATGACTCAAAATAGTTGGCGATTAATGTGAACGTAGGTGAATAATCGATAAATCGTTGCAGTTCTACACAGTGAACAAGTGAATTTATATTTCTTGAATATCCTAAAGAAAGGTGAAATAACATTACTGTGCAACACTTTTCAGGCACATGTTTCACAATGAAATGCACGATGAAATGGATTGGGCATGACAAGCATTGTGCAGGCACCTTTTCTCATATACATGTATAAAATGTACAAAATCAATGTATTTATTTATATTTCTATTATAACTATTTTTAGATTTTTTTGTTATTATTGATTTGTTATTTTTTTTTAAATTTTGTTTTATATTTTCAAGGTTTCATTGCCCTGGGAATTCAAATATGCAAATAAATAATATATATAATATAAATAATTAAAAAAAAAAGGTAAAAATAAACTGTACATGTATATACTGACTGTCTCTGACTTGCATTACATAAATAAAATTGATTTAAAAAAGAAGAGAAAATGGATTGGATATGATTAGTAGTAAATACTGAATGTTGACTCACCACATGTTACAGTTGTTAATACAATTAAAATACCTTTAGTCGCTGGTGGCTGCCTGAAGTCTTTCTGAGTGAAGCTTTGTTGAGATATGGAGGCATCGCATTACATTGAATTACAGTCAAAAATTCATCTGCTATTATGATTAAGTCCAACGCAGCCCCAGAGATTCTGAGCAGTCAGGCTTTTAATCACATACTGCAGCAACATACTGAAATTCTAAGTACAGATGGTTGTGTTGATATAAAATGAAGATGCTGCTGCTGCTGCCATGATCAGCATCTATTAATCTGCTCAGGGACTGGACGTCAAAGACGATTTCACAAGTCTTCATAGTCGTTTATGTTGTTCCAAACATTTCTGCAAATATTTTTATTTTTTTTTAAATAGTAAATGACAGAAAATACTGGAATAAATGTCGATTTGTTGAGTTACTACTTCTAATATCCGCATTACACAATTATCGACTTTAAGGGGATTTAGTCTCCAGTGTGTTTGTTTGTAGTTTCTGACACATTTTGGGATACATTTTCAACTTTTCTCTGCAGTTAATTGGACGTCTTGTATAGTTTGGGGACAAATTTGGTGAATCTCATTTCATTCTACTGGAGTTGCAAACTGCACGATGTACGGTGGCTTCTGCCCTAATTGGGGAGAGGTTAAGGCATGAATGTGTGCTGAGAGTTTTCAGGAGGAGAAGCTGAAGGTGCCGGCAATCAACTTCATCCTTTACGGTTTCCAAAGATCAAATGTCTTGACCTAATTTTGAAGCTTTTTACACCTATTAAGCTTCATTGCCACAAAGGGAACACGCTGATCCAGACACATCCTCTCTCAGAATATCCTCTTTAAAATACATTAAATAAGCACAGAATGTGACATGCTGGAATCAATATCTTTAAAGGGGACATGCTGCTCCCATTTCTACCTCTATACTTTTAATCTGGGATGAATTTACACTTCAAAAAGATCATTATTTATTTAATACTACTTTCTCTTACATGTTGGACAATGGTAGCGTGTTCTCATGAAGCTGTTCATATGATATTTTATCCAAGTTCTGCACACAAGCCTACAAATGTCCAACGACCCAAGTCATTGTTGCTATGGATATTGCTATGGACACTGTGGTTAGCATTGGGGTTAAAATGCCATACAAATGTCTAATGTGACAGTTAAAATGTCTGTTTTAATGGAAATAAAATACTCAAATTCCGTCAAAATGTACGGTAAAAATGTTCCTAGGTGACAGTAAATATGGGCTCAAACAGTGTTCCCCATGTGTGCAACATTTTGCCTTTTTGCACATAGTCATCTAACTAGGCTGCAACTAACAGTTTTAATAGTCGCCTAATCTATTATAAAAACGATGAATCAATTAGTTGTGTGGTTCGTAAAATGGTGTAAATTGTCCATCATTGTTTCCCAAAGCTAAAGATTCAACCTACATTATATATTTTTGTCCAGACCAAAAGTCCACAACCTAAAGATCATCAGTTTACTGTTAGAGAAGACTAAAGAAACTAGAAAATAATCAGCTTTGAGAATCTAGAACTAGAGAATTAAGACGTTTTCTTCTTAAAAATTATTAAAATCGATTAATCATTTATCTAACTCGATATCTACCTCGAACTTCAATTTCCCAAATCAGAACCTACCACTCAGCTAAATGAAGCTTAGCGAAAGGATCATACCATTGTTATTACTCCACTCCACACACGGTTTCTACATAATGGAATTTCCCGGGTTGTCAAGTGTCGAACAGCTGATCACATCTGCTGGTCTCACCAACCAACGGCATAGTGACACACCCTCCCTATTAGCCCAAAGTCTCTCTCTCAGTTCTAGTGCCCATTCAGCTGTTCTCTCAGTGCTTCGGCTCGGCCCCTGGTTTCGGCAGCAGCAGCAGTCGGCTACCACCACCGGTGCCCCAACAGAGAGGAAGCTATCTGCAGAGCTGCAAGGATGAAGCCCCTTTTGGACTCAGATATCCCCTTTTGTCCAAGCGCCAGACTTTTAAATCCACATAAAAATTGGTAATAAACTATTTTTATTCACGTCGCTCCTGATTGAAATACTTCTTGTTGATGGCTACCCAAGTCAATTATAATCCGATTATCCTGGGTCGTTACAATATCACCAATATGTAGCAAGTTATATATATATTTTACCATTTTACCCATTTTCCAGAGCTGCTGACGCAGTATTTGTTGTTCAGGCTCCAGCAGCAAGTCTCTTTGTGGCTTCACCAATTACTACTACATATACGGATCAGACCACTGAGCCGGATCCACGAGGGACACACAAACAAAACCTCCAACAAGTGTTATTTTCAAGTGTGAATTATGTCATTGACTTTTAGAAATAATTTTTAAAGGGGGCAGTTTATATTTTTCAGAGGCTCAGCCCATGTAAGATTAATATATATATATATATATATATATATATATATATATATATATATATCAGGCTTTTGTCTTACAAGCATTTGTATTTTGTTAACCTCAAGCTATAGAACTTTAACTTTCAATATTTAGCTTATATTGTTAAATAATGGCCTAAGTCATCTTGAAAATTAGATTTGGGCCAAAATCGTCGCTCAGTGATGCGCCCATGTCTGGTAAAATCACCTTAATCCTGAGTTTAAAGGATCATACTCTTTATGCCCTACAGGAAAATGGCTTAAGTGAAGAAGGTGCCTAAGTCAAAGTTTGTTTTTTGGCCCAAGTCAGGATAAAATGCCTGACTTGGACAATTTAACAAGCTTCCATGATGGTGGCTGCTTTAATAAGTAAGAGTCTATGGTGCAGAAGCAGCTCTTTACATGATTATTGAATTGCCACATCTCAGATTTCAAAACGTCGCCAAAACTGGACGTTGGAGATGAGTTACGTTCAATAAAAAACAGGCAATGAAAACCTGGGAAAGTGATGAAAAAGGGGACTGCCTCCTGAACCATTTGATTTACCTGACATTTGTTTAAGTCCAGGGAAAGAACGTTTTGAGTTTGCACTATGGAATGAAAGCATAGTTTAAGCCACGATTAACATCAATGTCAATGTTTGAACGAAATTATTCATAAGTATAATATTTTCTGCATTTGCTGAAGTTTTTCATGATTTCCCAGAAAATGAGATAGGCCTTTATTTTAATAGGGTAACGACATCCAACATAACAACAGTATATAAATAACAGGAAATGCTTAATAATATGTTAAAAAAAAAAAAAAAAAAAAGCTTGAATAGGTCATTCTGCAGGAAGCTTGAATTTGCATTACACTGTGTATTTAAATGACCACTGGACACACACACTCGCACACATATTCACTTATACAAACACCTAATACCCAGAACGTCCACACAAGAGATAGACAATAAACCGACCAACTGTCCCGCTGTCTATTTAGCCATGTCGGGTTTTGTCCACTGTAAAAGGAGCGAAGGCTCAGACTGGTCTGCAGGACAAAAGGCAACAGAAGTCAGGGAGGTGGGCAGCAGGGAGAGTGTGTTCGCCTAATAATGGGGAGGAGGGTGCTGGCATTCAACCTCATGGACCAGGGCCACGGAAACAGATGTGAAGGAGGGAATTGGTGTTTGTGTGTGTGTTTGTGTTTGTGTGTGTGTGTTGGGGGGAGCTGTGACAGAGTGAATCGGTGGCAGAGAAAAGAGCAGAACATAAGAATTAGGACAGAAAATAGATGATAGTCAGGCTGAGATGTGGGAAAGGTAATGCGGGGCGGAGAAGGGGAAATGATAGTCAGCGCTGCTGAGCCAACAAAAAGGAGAGAAAGTAGGAAGCTGGAAGTTTCTGAAAAAAGGGGGGAAAAAAAGGCGAAGAATCAGCTAATATATTAGCTGTAGAAAAATAACGGCGGCTTAAGCTGAGCCGGAGAGAGAGAGAGAGGGGAAACTGGGCCGAGAGAGAAAGAGGAAGCTGGGAGGAGACGAGGCTGTATGGGGGTCTGAATGGAGGTCTTTGTTTGGGCCCTTTGCTATACTGCCCTGCTCTAAACTATCCATTCTGAACAGCTATTAGAGCTGCAGCTAATGACTATTCTGATATTCGATTATTCTATCGATTATTGAAACGATGAATCGATTAGTTGTTTGGTTCATAAGATGGTGTAAAATGTCGATCACTGTTTTCCAAAGCTGAAGATTCAACCAAAAAATGTCCTTTTTTTTTGTCCAGACCAACAGTCCACAACCCAAATATCATTAGTTTACTATTATAGATGATAAATGATCAGATTTGAGAAGCTGGGACAAGAAAATTTGGAAGTTTTCTTCTTAAAAATGATTCGAATCCAAAATAATGTAATAGTTGGCAACTAATTGATTAAAAACAGACAGACAGACAGACACACACACACACACACACACACACACACACACACACACACACACATAACACACAGATGACAGGGCACAATCACACCTCCCCCTCCTCTCCCTGTTGCTCTCAGCTTGTTGTCTTCCACTTTTCTTACATGCTACAGTCGATTCTCACATACACACGCACATATTCACATTTGACAGTGGTGAATATGCCTCCTAGTAGCTTTATCTATCTTATGCAACTCTGTGTAACAGTGTGACCATTAAAGAGCAGCCGCAGCGACGGCTGCACTGGGTTAGTGGGAGCAAATCTGGCAGTGGTCCCTAATGTCTCCATCACTTTGCTTTGGCCTATTTTCTCTCCTTTGTAACCTCCTTCGCCATCTCACAGTCCTTCAGCTGCTTGTTGTCATTAAAGTCAGAGGCATTTACATGTATATGTGCCGTGATTGAAGTCAGGGGCACTTACCGGGAGCGAGTTTCACTTATTTCCTCTCATTTAAATAAGAGGCACTTTGATAAGCGGCACTTTTTTTGTGTGGACCCGTTGCTTATCGGGCTCTCATCTGCCCCGGAATTAGAGCAACGCGACGCTGAGAGCGCACTTGTGCAATTTCGTGTAAAGCCTGCTGAAGAAAACGACTTTTTAACCAGCCACGCACGCACACACGCAGAATCACACATGAAAACTTCAGAAGCAATAAGAGGATAGTCGCTAACACTTCCTGACCTGCTACCTCCCCGCTTCGGCTGTCAAATGCGGTTAATGAGAATTTCACCCCTCTCCCGCGGACTGGTGTTCCTATGGAGAACGGCATGCTGGGATACACGCATGCCCTATACGCGCGCACACGCAAGCAAACACACACACACATGCGCATGTTTGCGCAGGCGCTCGCGCAGGACCCTGAGAGACTTGTCATCACACAGAGAGGGACCTGCTGGCCTATTGTAGATCCCCGTGGCACAGGGATCACCTTTTATCCTCCCCGCAAACACACAGCACACAGTGGGTAGCTCAAAGCCACAAACACACACACACACACACACACTCCTAAGCCTTTGTAAGCGCACATTTTTGCTTATTTCTCACATGTGCTGTCTCTCCAGCTCTCGTTTTAATCACAGTTCTGCCCCCCCCCCCCCCCCCCCCCCCCCCCCCATCTCCCCTCTGTCTTTTTCATTTTCTCCCTCTCTTAATCCTCCCTAACATCCATCTTGCTAATGCCCCCATCATCCAAACACCAGCACCCCTCCTCTTTCTGCTTACGGAACCCCTCCACACCACCCACTGCCCCTCCCTCCGGAGACAACTCCTCCACGGCTTCTGCTCTCCCATTCATCCGGCTTGTCCCCATGTATTCATAGAGACCACTGATGGAGTGGGGAGTCTTTGTGAGGGGGTCGGCCTCCTATAACCCCCCTCTGACCCCGCTGTCTACCCACACACACACGCACATTTGCACAAACACACACACTGGCTCCTTCTCACTTGCCATATGGAATGGCCAATGAAGGGCTAACAAAGAGAGCTAAAGACGTGTCAGAGGTGTGTGTGTGTGTGTGTGCTGCATCAAAAGAAGCCTAAGCAGCCAGCCATGGGTCCAATAGATGAAATTGATTTCTTTTTTTTTTCTTTTTTTTAAGAAGGGGGGGGGCTTTCCACCTTTTCTTCCACCGTCAAACTCATTGGCTCAATGAAGAGTAATGAGAGCGGGGCCTGATTGGAGCACAATGGGGGCACGCTTGATGGAGTGTTGAGCAATGCCGATCTATCTTCATCATCGGGAGGGGATTTGTTGTTGTTATGACAACGGCGCAATCATCATCGTCACCGTGTCACCACTCCGTCACTGTCGTCGTTGCAGTTTTTCAGAGTCATCATGTCATCATCATCATCATCCTCAGCACCATCAGTCCGTAAGGTTTGGTGTAATCATGACTTTAAATCTGCTGAATTCCTTTCTGCTCCTTTCACTTCAAGTTTGATTTTTGTAGGTTTGAATTATCCGTGAACTCACAAGTCATTTTACTCGGCGGGTCGATCGCTGTGTTGGTATTCAGAGCAGGTTGAAGCTCTGGCACTTGACTTGCAGAAAGCGTTTCTACACATGTTAACCTCCAGTTTTGGAACTTTCACCGTGTTTAGAAGGCATTAAAAAGCACAATATGGCCCCTTTAAGTCAGTAGGCACAAATACACGTCTAAATCACTGGATTAAAACTTAAATACTAGTCATGTTAGCTCAGTGTGTATGTAACACAACACCCAGATCATCCATCCCCAGTTACAGTAGACTAGAATTATTTTTAACCAAACACCAATTATATATAAAAAAAACTCCTTCCACACACTGATCTAATGAAAAAGTATCTCAGATATCGACCTCAACACAAATATGAACTACCTAAAATCCTGTGATACCATGTGAGGTCAGTTGTGGCCAGTAAGCAAAATTTCAAATACCTTTGTGTATGAATGTTTTTAAACAAGTGCAGTGCAACGCGGTAGTGATTCATAAGCACATATGGTACCATAAGTATTAAGAACACAGACATAACCTAGCACCTTTTCTGTGAGCATGCATGAACTACGCTTTGACGTCATGAATCTCAAAAAGCTCTGGATCGGGGTCCTACATGAATCTACTCCATCTGATATTTCCAAATCTTTTCACTTGTTTATCCGGTTTGACAAATCTCCAGATAAGTGCTGCGTTGGTGTAGTTCAGAGGCTGAATCGGATAGAAGAGTGTGTGAATATAAAAATCTAGAGAGCTTCAGTCCTCTGTGAGAACAGCGACGGAAATACTTGCCACTGTAAACACAGCTTTAACTAACCCCCAAACAGTCTGAGACGATTATAGTAATGCAAGTATAACATTATACTTGTTCCCGTTTGCTGACCCACAGCTGAAAGCTTGTCAAAACTGTCAAGTCACATACTGTAAGTTCAAGAAACATGTCCAGTAGCAGAGCCGTGGACACCTTCAATCGAGGAGACCGAAATAAAAAAAGAATCCGTGATGTGGGCATTTTCCGTTATGTAAAATCTAAAATGAAGCCGATGTTCGCTTTGAGCATAATTGAAAAATGCATTTAACAAATAATCATTGCAGCTCTACAAGCATCTACGTTGTGGTTATGATCTAGGCAGGAAAAAGATATATATATATACTCACATGTTCTCACATAGTGTTTTCCAATCCCTGCCAATATTTAGTAACTTTGCACAGACACTGTCCTCCCTGTCCTCCAATAAATATCTTCCCCCAATGCAATAATCATGCTGTCTAATCAGCAACTTGAAATACCTCACCTGTCAGGTGGATGGATGATCTTGGACGAAGGAGAATTGCTCCCTAACAAGGATTTCACTACGTTTGCGAACACAGTTTGACAGAAATGAGCATGTTTTTTTTTTTTGCAAAGAATAAATCTTACATCTTTTATTTTAACTTGCAAAAAAAAGGGAGAGAGACAGAACAAAAACAAAAAGTGGTGTGTTTATGTGTGTGTGTGGTTTAGTTTAAATTCAATATTTACCTGCAGATCTGTACAGAAACTGGCGGGTGCCTTGGATAAAGAAACCAGTAGGTACCTGGGTTTAAAGGGATGTTTTGGAACCACTGCTTCAAGTCTTTTTCTCTTGTGTTCTCTTAGGAGAATGATTCGTTTTTTTGTGTTTTGTTTGTCAGATAAGGAAAGCAAACCTGCATGCAACACGCACCTACAGGAAAAAAAGAGAGTATCTGTGTGTGTGCGTTCATGTATCTGTGTGTCCACAGCGGGGTGAGCCTCATGCCCTATTTCAGTCAGGCCTGATATGATCAGACGTCAGATCCTGAGCTCCTCTTCTCTCTCTGGCCCTTGGCGTTTCTGCTCGGAGGTGAGAAAAGGTCTAAACGCTGACTTAGTGCAACATTGCCTTTGATAACCCGGCACCACCAAAGAAACGGCTCCACTGGAAAACAAGCCTCAACAAACCCGGCGGTTGGAACACAGACATCGGCTGATTTAACAGTGGAAGAGAAGGAGGGGGGAACCTGCACGACAGGAGGACGGAAGGTCAAGTGGCTTCAGTGGCTCCAACTGACTGCTACTATGGTGAATGGAGTATTCAGATCTTCAAGTACTCAGCAGCAAGGAAAGTCCTGAATTGAACGTGTTACATGTTTACGTATGTAAAGTATCAGACTGCTATTATAGAATGTTATGCTACTTGTTTATAATCACTAAATACAATTGAGAATATGTTAATGTTTTAGTTTAGCAATGTGGAGTAGAGCTGCAAAGATGAATTCATTGGTTGCCAAATATGACATTGATCGCCAGCTATTTTGATAATCTATTAATCGATTTGAGTCATTTTTAAGAAGAAAATGCCCAAATTCTCTGGTTCCAGCCTCTCAAATCTGACTATTTTCAGATTTCTTTAGTCTTCTATAATAGTAAACTGATGATCTTTGGGTTGTGGACTGTTATACTAGATTAAAAAAGACATTTGTGAAACACTGAGTGATATTTGACACCATTGTATGAACCAACCATCTAATTAATTAACCTTTTTAATAATTGATCGAGTGATCCACTACCTGAATAGTCATTAGTTGCAGCCCTTTTCAGGGTAGCTGATTCCCTTTTTACTGAACTAGGCTAATCAGCCCATGCTAAATAGAGAGTGTGGTGACGCTGAGTGTGGCGTCAAACTTATCTTCAAATTTTCTGCAAAAATGTGAATGAACCCACTTCTCAAAATTTATTTTCTTGTGTGTTAAATATGACTTGTCACTTTTTCAGTCTTGCAAAGCTTTTACACACAGTAACCACTGCATTGACACAGCATAAAACATTAGTTGTTGTTTTTTTTCAATTTTACACCACTTTACGAATCAGTATACTTGTTAGCTTGCAGCTCTAGCTTTGAATAAAGATTTAAATGAATCGTCTGCCTCATCTTCAATTCATCACCAAGGTTGTTCCCTAAGTTCACGCCTCTAATAACAAGTACATCTGTTCTTTTAATTCATTCCATGTTTCTGGATTCAACGACTATCGAAACAGTCATTATTCGCAACAATACGCTTTAATACAGTTGAATCTGGTCACCCAGGATTCAGCTTCAGTTTTTGTGCAAATAATACATGAATACATCAAAATATAATAATACTAATCAGTACTAACCTAACATTCGCATTCTCCTGGTATTTTTCATGTTTTACATCTCGTCTTCTCAAAAAGTGAGAGCAGCGAATGATTTATAATGCACCAATTATAATAAAGGATCAGTCATCAACAATTCACACCATTCATTTTACACCATATGAACCAAACAACTAATCAATTACCAGTTTGAACAGTCAACAGATTCATCAAAGATTCATCAAAATAGTCATTAGTTGCAGCCCTTATGTGGAGCCAATTGCAGAGAGATTAATAGTAATAGTACTGGATCATAATACTTGGCACCTTTTACATAAAGTGCACATTTTAATCAAATATATATAATAGATCATTAAAGCATATTCATTTAATGTTAAATATTAAAATCTGAAAGTAAATAAAACTGTCAGGAAAATGTAATGGAGTCGAAAATACAATATTCCCCTATGAAATGCTGTGGAGTGTAGCAGCATCAAATGGAAATACTCAAGTACCACACAACTGTAGTGGAATACATGTACTTAGTTACTTGGCACCATTACTACACCTGTAGATAGCTCACTGACATCTGATCATTGGGATTAAACACTTACCTCTTATTCATATTCTAACGTTTATGTATTGGAGCACAACACAGATTTGCCCGATCAATGCAAATGTTATTCTGGCTGTTTCTGTAACAGAAGCTCTGGGTGCCTCACAGCAGCTAAACACACGTTCCTGATGTGTCTCCTCATGCAAACAGATGAGGCGGCTGCGATAATTATCCACAGGATGTACAGTTAGCAACAGATGTTGCGCTCTGATCATAGTAATGTGGCAACTTTGATGACAATGCGCCGGGTTAAATAAACCGAGCGTTTCAGCGATTACCACAAGGTTACAGCCGCGCCCTCAGGAGTCACAGGAGGACTCAGAGATGGATCCAGATATAAGACCCATGTCAACGCTTTTTTTTTTATACGTGCATATTTTCAAAAAATATAGTTTTATCGTGTGACAACACTGTGTTTAAGGTGTGGTTGGGCTTAGGGACAAAACAAAGGTTAGAAAAAGATCATGATTTTGGTTCAAATGATTAGTAAGCGCTTGACGTGATGGTTAACAGTGGCGTCTTTCCTCTGGAGACTGGACTGAGATATGGCTGCAACTATTCTGAGAGCCGATTATTCTATGGATAATTTAAATGATTAATCGATTGGTTGTTTGGTTTGTAAAATAGTGCAAACTGTCAGTCACTCTTTCCCAAAGCTGAAGATTCAACCAAAAACTTAAACAATGAACAACAACAGGCATTTCCTGCTATTTTTTCAACTATTAAACTAGAGCTACAGCTAAAGATAATTCTGATAGTTGTTAATGTGATTATTAATCAAGTTGTTCATGCTTGGTTCATAAAATGGTGTAAAATTATTGATCATTGTTTCGCAAAGCTGAAGATTCAACGTTTTTTTGTCCAGACCAACAGTCTACGGCCCAAAAATCATCAGTTTACTATTATAGAAGACTAAAGAAAGTAGAAAATAATCAGATTTGAGAAGCTGGAACCAGAGAATTTGGACATTTTCTTCTTAAAAATGATTCAAGTGACTCAAATCAATTATCGAAATAGTTGGCGATTCATTTAGTATTTGGCAGCTGATCGATAAATTGACTAGCATTTGCAGCTCTAGAGTAAACGCACACGACCCTCGGTCACAGACACGGACACGGAGTCATTGGAAAAAGGAAGGAAAAATGTTGGGAAACATGTTTATGTGGAATACTACTTTCATGGCAGCTCATGTGATTAGCTTGTGGTGATGCAAGCGAAGGCTTTGAAAAGTGTGGGGACAGAAATATTCCTGCAGCGTGATACTCAGTAGGGGGCGAAGAAGTCTAAAGAAATCAAATTATTCAAGAGGAATGGCAGATTTCAGATCAGCTGCAGATACCCACTGCAGGGATTTCTCTTATCCCTGGGAAAAAAAAAAATAAATAAATAAAAGATCCACCGCACTATAACACTATATTTAACTCCAAACATTTTGTGTGAATTCCACAGTCTGTGATTATTAAGCAGCTTCAATCCCTCACACTTTACTTCATTTCAAAGCACTCAGGTGAAAAGAATGGGGTGTAAAAGCAATAAAAAAAAGTATAAATTAGCCTTCGTGCGGGAGAAAGAACACTTGTTCACTGACGGAGATACACGTCCTCCTCGCGTACTCCTCCCCTCTCTCCTCTTCTTAATTTAAACAATCATCTCCCTCAGAGAGATCCATTCTCGTTTTCACATATTCACGACATCCAACAGCAAACCTGGATAATTGCTCGCACTTTATATCGAAATAGAACGAACTGTTTAGCACTGAATTACACACGTACGCACATACACACATTGTAAAAATAAGGGACGTGAATATATATATATATATATATATATATATATATATATACGTCTATATACTAAATATATAGACGTGCACGTGCGCACACATGCCCACAAATCACAGGTCTCATTTAGTTCCCTTTCTGTGTTTTAATTAGAGCTGAAGCAGGCTAATCACCTCCTTAGTAGACAGCATCACTAATGAGACAGAGAGGGAGGGAGGAGAGAGATTCACATAATTGAGAGGAGCGAGGAAGAAGGATCACGGAAGGGAAAGTGGCGAGGAATAAAGAAGTGAGACATGAGAGGTTGGTGGGAGGAAGCAGATTAGATAGGAGCGAGTAGAGAGAGAGAGAGAGAGAGGGATGGATGTGAGATACAAAGAGGAGAAACAGAGGGAGAGGTGGGTGAATGAAATAAATAAGGTCCGTGGAGAAAATGAAGTTGACAACAAACGGATCGACTCAAAGGGAGCGGCGGGCCTGGAGAGGGACTCCTCGGGAAGGAAAAAAAAAAAAAAACGGGGGGAAGCAAAGGAAACTTGGAGGGGTGGTGGGAGAGTGTGAGAGAAATAATGAGAGTCCCTTACCTCCCACAAAGCACAGCCATGTCTACCCACCACCTCCTTCTCCTCCTCCCTCCTCCTCCTCCTCCTCGACTGCTCCTTTCACACTGTCACCCTGTGAGTGTCTGAATAGCCTTTTATTATTCAACAGTCTGGGCGGGTCGCGGGGGTCACGGCAGGGCCCACCACCCTGCCACCAGCAAACATCCAAACACACTCGCGACTCGACCCCGTGTGCATTAAAAAAGAAAAGCGCAAACACACACGCACGCACCCACAAAAAAAAAAAAAAGAAAAACCTGCAAAATGGCGTCCAGCAAGCACTCAAAGCTAACTTGACAGTCCCTGATGCATTCATTATAACACTAGTCCACTCCTTGTTATAGCATCTGCAGCACTGCGAGTTGGTACCTTGGCATTTTCCCAAATGTGTGCGCATCCGTATGTGTGTGTATGTGTTCGCGTGTGTGTTCGGGTCTTGCGTGCTCGTGAAGGTATATGTCTGTTTGCGTGTGACAGGAGGAAAACAGAGATAACAGCAGCCCGGTGGTATCAGCTCCATCTTATCTCCTACACAGCCAGAAGCAGGTATACAAGCTAATTGGAAAGTGGCAGACACACAGAAAAACGGGTGAAACACACACGCTCACCTTTACGGCGACGTGAGAGAGAGAGACTCACACGCACGCACAGGAAAAGAGAGAGAGAGTGAGAGGAAACAGGGAGGCAACGATTGACGGGAGAGAACCGAAGGGAGGCGGCGGAAACAAGGCGAAAGGAAGGAGAAGTGGAGGAGGGAGGAGTGACAGAACAAGGGATAGAGATGGAGATAGAGAGTGAGGCGGGGGGAGATAGTCACAGCGGCTCTCAGACACAATATCAACAAGACAAACGGTAACTAAGGCACAGTTCACTAGTGAAATACCACAGGTATTGTGCCGATTCTGTCGGCAACTGTACTGTCAGCACCGAGCATTGGGAGGAAAACAAGTGTGTACGTGCGCGCGTGTGTGCGCGCGCGTGTCGGGTTCCACTCGGCTCGGTAATGAATCACTCTGTCAAAAAACCTTTTTCTCAAATGTCAGGCCCCGAGTATTTACAGTGCGGCGTCTCATCCCGGATGCTGACACGTTTGCAATAAACGTCACCGAAACCAACCAAAAAAAAAAAAAAAAGCAAAGAAAAAAAGCAAATATCAGACAATATTCTGCCAAGGCGGAGCTGTGTATTTGCATTTCACAGTCTTCCAATATTATGAGTCATAACGGAATAAATCCCTGCGACCCTGAGTGCAGGCTTTGCACCAGGCTAGAAAACACAGAGAACAGGTGAGAAGTTGCGATATTGATGAGTGACAGTACCCTCATAGATGGTAGATGAGCATTTAAACTAGAAAGAATTAGGGCTGGTTGATATACCATTTCATACTGAATACCTTTTTTAAGATATAAATATATAAAGATATAATTGTATGATACATATATATTTTATATACCCCCCATTTCTGGGGGAGTGTACAAAAATGTTGGAAACACAACATCATGCCATTGTTTGAGAGGGGGACTGTTTTGCAGTTGTACCAGACAGGCTGCATGTGGGAGAATAGCCTGTGTGTATTGAGCAGTGAACAACATGGACAGAGAAAATGTCAAAAAAAATGTCGGTTGTGTGGAAATACTTCAGCTTCAAAAGAAAATCTGACGCTGTTCAAACAACCGTAATCCGTCAATGTTGTCCGGCGAAAGTCGAGCATTTTGCGTCACACGAGCAATTTGCTTCACCGGCTCTGTCACAAAAATGTCCTAGAATACGAAGAATGCACGAAACACAAAAAGCGGGTCCGACGTCGCTCAAAGACGCGTTAGCTAAGGGGACCCTACGACTTCTTTGTGAACGGCCATTTTTCTGCAGTTATTATTTTTTCCAAATTATTACAAAAACTAACACCTGGTCATGCATAAAAAACTATTGTGACACCGATATAATCTTGAAAAAATACCATGATATATCGATTTTTAGTCATAGTGCCCAGCTCTATGTAGAATCAATAATGCATTACAGTATATATAGACAAAGATGATACTCGTGTAGCGTATTCATTAACATTTTTATTGACACCATATGCTGCTTTGATCGCTAATCCTAGCTAAAGGTAGGGCAAGGTTCTGCAGTGTTATACTGTAACATTGGGATTTTATAGCAACAAAGAATTGCTAGCTAACCGACTAACTGTTTAGTCGGGGCGTTGCTTGCTTTTGACAGCTTGCAGCTTTAATCGAAGACAGTGCTACTTGAACTATGACAGTATAATATGACAATATGTAAACTGGAATAATTCATCATTCAAAAATGATGTCAAAACACTTCATTACCTGAAATTGATTCTGGGTCTACCACATGATCAACTATGAATCCATGACTTTTCGATCATCTTTCCCATGGAAACTATAGGTTAGTGGCTTTTCAACATTCAGGGTTCCTAAAAACTATGAATTTAATTGGTATTAAATGCATAGTTTGTCCACAGAAAATAGCTTTTTATTTTTTTTTGTTTTGTTTTTTTTATTTCAGATGAAAGCGTTGCCCTGTGTGGATGAGGACTGTGTGGGTGGGAGATGTTAAACGCAGGGTAGAGATTGCTATATATAAAAGTAATCAAGCATGAACAAAAGCTGGTGTTGATGATGATGTGGCGCATGTGGGAATTAATTTGGCTAATTATGATGGATGCTTGTTTAGCCGGCGTAAAATAAAGTCAAAACGAGAACGAGGGAGGGAACGGGGGGGAGGGGGGGGGGGCTAGTGATAATCAACAAAACGTGTTTGCATGTAGATTTGCACGTTTGCGTGATTGTGTGTAACCTCACTCCGTATCTCCGGGATCTTTGATGAGGCCCCCGGGAGCGAACCGGCACTTCTTCAGCAGCAACACGTTTTTTCGTGTTTTTTTTTTCCCCCCCCTGTTTTCCTTTGTATCAGAGTTTGTCGAGACTAAAACCCATGAAAAAGCCTCGTTGCCATCCGCTGTTTATTTGGCACAGGAAAGGCTCTGATGTGAATTAATTGCTTGTTAGATGAGAGAGGAGCCAATAATAACAACCCAGGACTGATGCAGACTTGACAAGACTTGTCTGATGATTAGCGATGGTGATGAACGTTTCATTTACGCGGTTATTCATGTGCTGCAGAGAATTTCTCCTTATTTTTTTGCAGAGCACAAATGAACTTTAATAACTCAGATTGATTTTTTTTTTCTGTAATTGAACAAATTAACACTTACTTTACACTTCATTGAATATTCTGCCTCACCTTCGTCAAATTATACATTTCTTGACATTCATTTGATTTTTCTCCCTCTCTCTTTTTTTCCCCTCATCACGGTATCAAACGTGGATTGGAAATAATTGCCGTCCAGGTTAATAAGCGTGATCCTGCGAAGAAGTTTAGAAAATTACATGTTTCGCGGGGTAATCTTCCGTCTGCCTGCGTGAGTGACTGACAGTAATCAGAGTATAATGTTATGCAGACACGAACACGCTCAGGTTACCAAATAAATCTAATTAAATGCGGTTGTAATTGTAAAGAGTTAAATTGTCTGAAATTGGATCCATGAGATGTCATTTCTCCATCCGTCCTTCCATCCATCTGTCTGTCATCACTTGCCGTTTTTCCAATATTTGGCCCGTTTTTCTATTTCTCGTCTGTCTTTCCAGTCATCCGTTAACGGTGATCCCCCTCCCCTCCCCCCTCCCCTCCCTCTTCTCAGCTTACCGCCTGCTGAGCTGATTGAATATTTGCTGTTCGCTCTTTGGATTCCATCCCAAACCCACCCCTCCCCTCCCCCCACCACCATCACATGAACCTGAAATGCCATGTTAAGCATTTCCCCGATAGATCCCAACAACCTGAGAAAGTACGTGGTCAATTTGTTGGAGTTTCGTGCAGCCTGAGCCGCATCCTCAAGCGCTTCGGCAGAGGAATGATCGTCTAAATCCATTTTATCTGCTTACTTTGTGTAACCTTTTCCCAAGGTCTTGTTCTTCTCCAAACTAAATCAAGTGGAGCTCAGGTGCAGCCGGGCCGGCGTATAGCGAATGGATCCTCTCCAAACCCTGCACGAACGTTCACAAATCTACACACACACACACACACACAAACGTATTCAAACATCCTCTGCGCTCTCAAGGTTGTCACAAATCAATCGGGAGTTGTGTTTTCATTATGCAAAAGGTGAGAAGTGGAGTGTGTGAACGAGAGTGGAAGGAGGTTTTAATCATGAACATCCGAGAGGCCGAGAGGTTGTTCCCTGCTTCCCTGCCTGGAGTCTCCGCTCTTCTTTTTTCTCCACTCCTCCACGTCCAATCGTTTCTCTTTCAATACCTCCTCTGTTTTCTGTCTTACGACAAACCACCTTTTCGACTCCGCCCTCACGCCGAGCGCCTCTTTCGACACTTCTTGACCCTTCCTCGCTCCCCCACCCCCACCTTTCCGCTTCTTCCTCCCTTTCAAACATATTTCAAGTCTCGCTGGCGCCTTTTCCACGCTCCTGCCGCTTCATCATCCCCTCTCCGTCCTCTTTCCCTCGCTCCTTCAACCCTTTCCTCTTTATCACCCCCCCCTTCCCCTTCCCCGCCGTCCGTTCCTCCGCTCCGCAGCTGCCAGCTTCTCAGAACCTCAGGAACCGTAAATCTGGTGCAACCCCGGGAAATGGGTCACCGGGGGACGCTCAAAACATGTAACACTCCAGCCAGGGCAGGGGCTGCCAGATCTGGGCCTGGCGCATGGAGATGTACACAATCACGTACCCACGAAAAAACGCTCGAGCACGCAACACGGAGGCTTTTATGGACGTCTGGATGTGAAACAGAGCAGCCTAAGTATCCGTCTGTGTTATTACAGCTCATGTTCTTACCTCTAATCAATCCAAGTTGTTAGGATTTGTGCGGCTGAGGGGAACAACAGGGCTTTTGTGTCACACTGCAGCACTTTTCCTCTCGCCTGGTTTCCTACATGCACCCACACCCTTCAGAGTCTGGTGTGTGCCAGAAAGTCTCTGGTGCTTGTTAGATTATGTTTATAGCTGTGTGTGCGCGTCTGGTTTCAGTTTAAGCTGGGTGCTCTGCGGCTGCCGTCGCTATTTGTTCTTCTTCTTTAACGCGCTGTTACTTACAAGCTAACATTTCCTAATTCAAACACGGTGCGGGGGAAAAAAAAGCCAGCAAAAACTCTTTTTTCCCCCCTTTTCGTGACACGCTGACGACCTCGTCCTCGTTACGGGTCCTTAATCAGAACCGCCGCGGTTAAATAAAAGAGAATAGAAGAAGAGCGTATGCATCAGTCACAAGCGATTTGGTCACCAGTGCGAGCGCCCCGACGCTGTTCACACATGTTTGCATGACATGTTCAAAAAGTGGCTGTCACCGCAGGTTCAGAGCGGAGATCTCCGGGGGTATGACGGCGGCTTCCGTGCGAAAAAACAGCTCTGGCCCGTCCTCATTACCGCCCCTGACACACATGTTTATGTCAAAGGAGTCGTGCCAAATGAGACCAATTCTGTTTGGATGTGGAGCGAGTTCCTTTTCTAAAACACTAATCTCTGCGCCACAAATTAGCTGTCAGTCATCAGCTGTGGACAGATTCCGTATCGGGAGAAAGGCAGTGCCCAACAAATCAACAACATGTCAATCACGCACACAAACACGTGCCCGTAGCCATGGACAGCACACACACAGACACACGCGCGGGCACACATGGGGACTGCAGGATGGGTCCTTGGTGTGATAGCATTTCCTCCTTTAAACTAATAGACCCTAACTCTGTTTTCTCCATTAATTCAAGGTGACTCCTACAACACATTAGAGAACCGATACGGCGCTGAGGACTCTGAAGTGGCCTCCTAATTAATATACATTTGCAATTTATATCTCCTCTCAAGAATTGCAATAATTTCATAAAAGACTCGCTTATCTACAAAAAAAAAAGAAACCGTTTAACAGTGAAGGAAATGATTCTAAGCTTCTGCTGATATTAGATTGTCCCGATTGTCTCGATAAGGCTGCCGGTTTAATGACATCCAATCAAAATAAAATGAATGGAACATTTTCTACCTCGACCAAGGGAATCGAAAACCGCCTCGGGAGTCGCCGGGCGACAATGGATGCGTGAAAGGATGTTTTGATGCTGCCACGGATTTGTCAGATACAAAGAATGCTGTGATTCTTAAGGGAATAGTTTGAGGTTTATGAGCTTTTATGTGAAACACTGACCCTGTAATGTTTTTGCAAACTGAAAAAAAAAAACATGAAGAAAATGTTCAGTTGTTAACTTCACTCTACGGTTTACAGACCAAAACCCTGGTTTAACCTTTACCGAATGTTTTCCATAGCAAGGTCCAATTAATATTTCACTGAAACAATATTTGTTTCTTGACATATTGGATTTTACAGCTGCAGTCTGTCTACAGGTCAGCTACAAAAATAAGTACAATATCATAACAACTAATAGAGCCAAAAGTCTTCATTTAAGACCAAAGTCGAGAAGAACCACAGTTATCCGCAAAGATACAACTGAAAATGTCGTGAAAAGTAATAGTTTATTGTATAGACACATTTGCACCGTTGCCTTGACCTTGATGGAGCTGTGCAATTAATAAGGCCGATTCTTACTTACAGAGAGAGCGAGAGGGAGAGGGAGATTCAGTCCTGAGTGTTGTGTTTCTGATTGCTTGTGAAGCCTTTGTGTTTCTCTCTGCCATGTCTTGGTTGGGCAAAGCACCTCGCTGTCAGTGCCAGTCAGTCAGATAAAGTGTGTGTGTGTGCACTCGCGTGAGTGTGTGTGTGTACACAGAGTCAGCTAGGTATGAATCAGAGAGAGAGAATGAGGCCAAGGGAAGAACGACTGGATGATTAGACACCATAACTGCTCCTTTGTGTCAACAAAACAAATGCAGGAGTCACCACCTCAAACTTCAAACATACAAGCACAGAATGTAAAAGGATAGAACATGCTACAATATAGAACATAACTGAACAATATTACAGCATCGTAGCACATAGAATAGTAATAGCTGCATCCAAAATCACATACTACTGTACATACAACACATATGAAGGGACGGTCTCCTTCCGGACAGTTGCAATTATCATTTCCTGGAGTCTACATAAGTAGCCATAGTAGAATTATGAAGTCTGAACTAGTTCAAAAAATATATTACACATAGCAAAGTGAAACCTTATACTTAAAGCTGATTTATGGTTCTGCGTTGGAGCTACAGTAAGCAGAGGCTAAGCCATAAATGTTAAATGGAATATGCTGTTGTGAGTAGAGCTGCAACGATAAGGTGATTAATCGAATAGTTGCCAACTGTTACATTATTCATTCACTATTTTTATAATAGATTATAGTTTGAAGCATTTTTTAAGAATAAATTGTCCAAATTCTCTGGTTCCAGCTTCTCAAATCTGATTATTTTCTGGTTTGTTTAGTCTTCTATAATAGTAAACTCATGATCTTTAGGTTGTGGACTGTTGGTCTGGACAAAAAAAAAAATACATTTTAGGGTGAATCTTCAGCTTTGGGAAACAGGGATCAATATTTTACACCATTTTTATGAACCAAACAACTAATGAATTAATAATTTCAATAGACCAACAGTCCACAAATCAAATAGCATCAGTTTACTAATATAGAAGACTAAAGAAACCAAAAATAACCAGATTTGAGAAGCTAGAACCAGAAAATTAAGATATTTTCTTCTTAAAAATTACAAAATCGATTAATCAATTATCAAAATAGTGTCAATTAATGTAATAGTTGGCAACTAATCAATTAATCACCTACTTGTTGCAGCTCTACCCACTATTCTGTCCTACTTCATTATGAACTGAGAGAATTCTCTATATTAGGGCTGCAACTAATGACTATTTTGTCAGTTGATCAATCTATTGATGATGGAAACAATCAATCGATTGCTTGGTTTATAAAATGGTATACAATGTTGATCACTGTTTCCCAAAGCTTGAGATTCAACCTAAAATGTATTTTTTGTCCAGACCAACAGTCCACAACACGAAGATCATCAGTTTATTATTATAGAAGACTAAAGTAACCAGAAAATAACTTGATTTGAGAAAGTGGAACCAGAGAATTTGGACATTTTCTTCTTTAAAATGACTCAAACTCAAATATATTATAAAAATAGCTATTGATTAATGTAATAGTAAGTGACTAATTGATTAATCGTTACAGCTCTAGCTGTCTGTCACTGTTTTGATCCCTGCTGCATTGCATTGTGGGATATTTATACCAGTATAGTCTCCAATTGCTTGAATGCTGTAATATTAAATAGCAAGCAATTTATGTACTATTGGTTTCAAAACAAAATCTCACATATTTTTATACCGATTTATCAAACTACATAGAATGTTAATATGGAATAGAATGTTATACAATAGAATACAATAGAACATTGGCCACTTGATCGTCCAAAACCCAAAGGAAGCACTGACAGTCCTCAAACTTCCAGTCACCTCAGGCTCCAGAGCAGAATACAGAACAGCAAGCACTGGTCAACCATACAGTATCTCCATGAGGTAAAATGACAGTCTGTACTGGTGTTGCAGAGGAACAGTATGAATATTTTATACACCTCCTCTCCCACCGCATAAGTCACTAAAGTCTGTAAAGAAAAAAAAAAGAAAGAAAGAAAAAAAAAGCAATAACAGCCTGTTCTTTTCATTGGGGGCTGTGCTGAGAGACTATCAGGCCTCTGCAGTAACGTGGCCACTTTAAAGGTGAACAGACACATTCTTCCTTTGCCCCATAGTTCCGCCTCAGCCATAAATTTGTCGCCCAACTGTTGACATCGCCTGCAATATGCTGCGCTCAGAGAGTGATCACAGCACGGCACTGTGAGCAGGAACAAGGCTCGCACCCTTTCTTCTCTCTGCTTGCATACACACACACACACACACACACACACACACACACACACACACACACACAATGGTAGCCAAATGAGTCAGAAAGTAATAAAGCTAGATGGACCCCTAATGAAAGCAAAGAAAAAAGGGGGATAGGGAAGAAGGGACTCGGATGAATAACAATCATTGCTCTGATGGGGGTAGTAGTGTGTGTGTGTGTTTGTGTGCGCGTGTGAGTGTGTGTGTGTGTGCGTGCCCGCGCTCCTGCTCCTCCCCTCTGGAGCAGGAATCCGCCGCCAAATCGTCGCTAATTGAATAAGTGTGAATAAGTTGACAATGAACAGGCAGACGAGGCGACAGATGCTCGCGTGCCTTTACAACCGCACCGCGCACGCACGCACCCCCGCGCGCGCACACACATTCCTCTTGACTGATCTGAACCAGGGGTCTAGAGGCGTATATGCGGCGGCTCCACCTGCTGCGCCCGTTGACTCTTATGGGGAAGGGAGGGATTATTCGCCGCGAACGTCAGCGACAGACCTTTAATTCGCGCTATCACATTATAGCTAAAAGTCCCTGACGCGCGGAGGCGCAGTTACTGCGCCGCGTAATGAAGAGAATTGCGCCCAGACGCCGGAGCTGCTTGTTTGTTTGTGGTGTTGATCGTCGCTGATATGGGCTTCAGATGCGCCTGCGGATCTATACCATTATCTTTTGGAGGGGCTACAAGGAACAGAAGTTAAACAAAAACAGTTCCTAAAAGCCCCCAGACATCTCTGCACCTGCTGCGGCAGGATGAATACGTTTAAGCGCAATAACTGCGGTTCCTCAGCATTAAAACAGGCCGTGTTTGTTCTGCTGCTGCTGTTATGCAGCGTGAATAAATGTATTAACCCTCCCATCTGTTTTTTTTCTCTTTTTTACTTAGATTATTCCCCCTCTATACATTAATTGTTTTATCTTGTGTTTAACACCCCGGCCTCCTCCTCCCTCCTCCAACTCGTCTCTTTCTTTCGCTCAGTTCTTCCATAAACTCCGGAGCTGACTTTGTTCTCTAAATGTGATTAAGCTTCCCGGGGACGCGGGGAGTAATTGCATTACCGCATTGTGCGCATTTTGGAGCTATGGAAATGCTGCGGGCCCGTATCAAACCTGTTTAAACAGCCCAGAAAAGCGCGCTGGGCTGAAAGATGCGCAAGAAAAAGAAAAGGGGGAATGCAAACATTTTGCACGCATGAATAGATGTTGGGAACCGAGCATAAAGGTTTTAGACTCCGGGTTCAAAAGGGGAGCTTCTGGTCGGTGTCCATGCACGTTTTGGAATATTTAATAAGGTCTTTGTTTTCAGGAAAATGTCGAGAAACGACGCGTTGAGGCGCCTCACGCTGAATAAATGGATAGAACAGATATAACAGATATAACAGCCTGAGCTGTGATGTTCATATTATTACATTGTTGGCAAAGACACAGAAGCTGCTGCTAAATTATTCATTTGTTGTTGTTGTTTCAGACTGTGTATCTATTTCTTAAGGTGAATTATGGCTCCTTAAGTGATTTTAAAAGTGTTGAGTGTGGAGCAGTGACTTCATCTCTCTCTCTTTCTCTATGTGTGTGTGTGTGTGTGTGTGTGTGTGTGTTGGGGCAGACCGGAGCTCTTGTGTCTTTAGGACTCTTGTGTCACTGGATTTCTGCTCCAGATGGTGTCCACTATCTCATCTTCATCTCCCGATATAATATTTTATTTGAATATGCATGATGGCTTGAGTCCGTGTTGCCTATATCCCCCAGTCTTACGCGCCAAGGATACGTGCACGCGCTGCAAATGTCAGCGTGAATGTGGGTTGGGAAGCTGCTCGGGTCCACTGAGATCCTCCATGACAACTCATTTCCTGTGCTGTACGGGGTTCGGGGGCCGGTCGGGCTGTAATCCCCGGGTCCTGGTGCCAAACAAACCGTGCCAGATGGTCCAGAACGCTGCGTCCCGGTTGTGTATATTCGCTAAACCTTATGGATCTCTGCTCTCTTTCGCTCTTCCTTAAGTCTTTGTCACTTTATCTCCCTGCCAGCTTGTGTGTGTGTGTTTCTGTGTGTGTATTTTCATGAGTGAGACTCGTTTCCTTCTTTTCTCAGAAAATTATAAAACGCCCCCCCCCACCCCCCCACCCCGCCCCTCGCCGAACCGGTCCGTTTTGCGCGTTCCCCCTCAGACCTGCGGGGAGTTTAAAGTCTCGCATAACCAGACCGTAATACACAAAGTGGTGCTGAGCAGATCAGTGCACGCGGGACAGAGCTGTTCCTCCGCGTGACCGGCTCTTTAAAGGCATTCATTAGAGTCCGGCTCCCTTTCAACGCGATTCGCCACACGGCTTTAGCCAGGAGCTGGGATCCGGGATCCCGAGATGAGGCGCATGTGAAAATGTATATTGCACTGAAGACATCTACAACAAAGTGTGTGTGCGTGTGTGCGTGAGGGGAGAGTCAGCTGCCACTTGAAAGAGCAGGGGGGGGAAAAAAAGATCGAGATACAGTATTAAGCGCATGACGCGCGTAATGCCAACACATCCAGTGCGTAACAGGAGCCGAGCGTAACAGCTGCGCAGGGAACATGTTCTATATGAGAAGTGAGTGTATATCGGGGTGTATAAAGGTGGTTGGTGACACACTTGGTGATTGAGGTGACCATGGTCCATCCCTCGACTTGTCCCGTTGATAATTTAGACCCCGCGTGTCTCCATGATGTCTGGGGAGAACAGACCCGGAGCGGGAGCCTCGTAAACCTTCCTGCGGTTTTATAGCGGTGAAAAACGACAGTTTGAACTATTTGAATGAATTGTTTTTTTTTTATCTCTCTCTCTCCACGAATTTATTTCTCCCGTTCCCCATTGTACGAGCCTGATCCCTGCTCTGAAAAGTGGGGAAAGTGAACCCCCTCAGGGCGGGGATTGTTAACCCCCCCGAGCGCGCTTTCTCTTTTTTTTTCTCCTCCTCCATTCTTGCGCCTCCTCCTCTCCTCTCTTCTGGAGTTTTGAGTGGCCACCAGCCAGCTTTTGATTTAAGAAGCGTTTGTCTTTTCTTTCCCGGGATGTGAAAAAAAAAGAAAAAAAAAGTGGGCCGCGACTGATGTACAACTAGTTGGTTTGAGGCGGGTTTATTTTTGGGGCAAGTCTGTGCGCGGAGGAGCCTCAAACGCAGAGAGGAAGCGGAGGAGAGCGCACGGCGCACAAGAGCAGACGCAGAGGAGAGAGAACAGCGCACACGTCTCAGAGCCGCTCAGCCGCTTCTCTCCGACGCTGGACGCGCGCAACAGATCCGTGCGCCAGAGGACGGTGCACAAAACACATTTGGACGCTTTTTATGGAAATCAGGGCAACTTAAGGAAGCTCGTGTTTGAAGAGCGAATGTATTTTTTTTCCTCCTCGGTCGGCGGAAAAAGCGATGCAGCTGCTGACTGAGGAGTGTTGAAGTTAAAGCTGGGATTGACCTGCTCTGCGTTTAGGAGTCGTGTTTTTTCCCCTTTCTTTTTTAAATCTGTCTTTTTATCCACAAACACGCAATCTGGAAAAATGGAAGGGATTTTTCTGTCAAGAATGTGGAAAGTTCTGGCTGTTTTGTTGCTGGCGACACAACACGTCACCGGCAAGACGTTGAAATACCAGATATACGAGGAGCAGAAGGTTGGCACCGTTATCGCGCGTCTGAAAGACGATGTCGCGGACGTTCTGGCGAAACTTCCCAGCACGGTGTCGCTGCGCTTCAGAGCCATGCAGAGAGGGACCTCGTCCTTTCTGACGGTGCGCGAGCAGGACGGAGAGATCAGCATCAGGACCAAAATCGATCGCGAGAAACTCTGCGAGAAGAACCTGAACTGCTCAATCCAGTTCGACGTGCTGACCCTCCCCACCGAGCACCTGCAGCTGTTCCACGTCGAGGTGGAAGTGTTGGACATTAACGACAACGCGCCCCAGTTCGCCAGAGCCGTGATCCCCATTGAGATCTCGGAGAGCGCGGCGGTGGGGGCGCGCATTCCCCTGGACAGTGCCACGGACCCGGACGTCGGGGAGAACTCCCTGTACACGTACGCGCTGGAACCCAACAACTTCTTCAAGATCGACATCCAGTCCAGGACCGACGGGGCTAAGTACGCGGAGCTAGTGGTGCTCCGTGAACTGGACCGGGAGGTGCGCGCCGGTTACGAACTTCAGTACACGGCCTCTGACAGGGGCGTTCCCCCGAGAACTGGCACGACCCTGCTCAAAATCAGCGTCGCCGACTCCAACGACAACAGCCCGATATTCGACAAGTCCTCCTATGTCATCAACCTCCCGGAAAATTCACCTGTTGGAACTCTGCTCATCGACTTGAACGCGACTGACGCGGATGACGGCACCAACGCCAAGATAGTCTATTCGTTCAGCAGCCACGTGTCCCCCAAGATCATGGAGACCTTTAAGATTAACCCAGACAGCGGTCAGATGACCCTGATCCGGCGGGTGGACTACGAGACCGTGAGCTCCTATGATATTGACGTGCAGGCACAGGACATGGGTCCGAACTCCATGCCAGCTCACTGCAAGATCCTGGTGAAGGTGGTGGACGTCAACGACAACAAACCGGACATCAGCATCAACCTCATGTCCTCTCAGGGAAATGGGGACGCCGCCTACATCTCGGAGGCGTCTCCGCTGGACACATTCGTGGCTCTGGTGAGGGTGGAGGACCTGGACTCTGGTCTGAATGGGGAGGTGGAGTGTAAACTCCACGGCCAGGGCTACTTCAAACTGCAGAAGACATACGAGAACAACTACATGATCCTGACCAACGTGTCTCTGGACCGGGAGAAGAGGTCAGAGTTCAGCCTGACGGTGGTGGCTGAGGACCGGGGTACGCCCAGCCTCTCCACTGTCAAACATTTCACTGTGCATGTGACTGACGAGAATGACAACCCACCGCGTTTCGAGAAGGGCCGCTATGAGATCTTCAAATCGGAGAACAATGCCCCAGGAGCGTACCTGACCTCCATTGTGGCCACCGACCCTGATCTGGACGCCAATGGACAGGTGAGCTACTCCATCTTGGAGAACTCCGTCCATGGAAGCTCCATCTCCACCTACGTCACCGTTGACCCCTCAAACGGAGCCATCTACGCGTTACGTACGTTTGACCGGGAGGACGTCAGTCGAATCTCCTTTGTTGTGCAAGCTAAGGACGCGGGGAAATCGCCACTGACAAGCAATGCCACGGTTGTCTTGAACATCCTTGATGAGAACGACAACCCCCCGGCCATCGTGGTGCCTCAGCTGTGGAACTTCACCGCCGAAGTTCCGGCATCCAAGTTCACAGAGGCGGGGCACTTGGTGACAGTGGTCAGGGCAACCGACCGCGACACAGGGGTCAACGCCGAGCTCATCTGCTCCATCGCCAGCGGCAACGAGGAGGGCTTCTTTCTGATCGAGCCCAGGACGTGCGAGATCCATGCCAACGCCAGTCTAGAGAACTTCCCCCATGAGCACGCAGAGCTGCTGGTGGTGGTCAGAGATCAGGGGAGCGAGAGCCTCAGCGCCAAGGCTGTCCTGAAAATCATCCTGTCCGAGAACCATGTGCAGGTGATGGAGCAGGGCGAGTCGTCCCTGGATGCGTCCCTGATCATCATCATCTCCCTGGGCGCCATCTGCGCCGTGCTGCTGGTCATCATGGTGGTGTTTGCCGCCCGGTGCAACCGGGAAAAAAAGGACACTCGCCACTCATACAACTGCCGCGTGGCCGAGTCCACGCACCAGCACCACCCCAAGAAGCCGTCGCGCCAAATCCACAAGGGCGACATCACCCTGGTTCCCACGGTGAACGGCACGCTGCCAATCAGGGCACACCACCGCTCGCCGTCGGCCACGCCCCCCATGGACCGAGCCCAGATAGGGAGCCGGCAGAACCACCACAGCCGCCAGTCCCTCAACAGCCTGGTGACGATCTCGTCCAATCACATCCCGGAGAGCTTCGCCCTGGAGCTGGCGCACGCAACTCCACCAGTAGAGGTGAGAGCATGCACACACACACACACACTCAACTACATGATGCAAGCATCAATGCACGTTCCTTCCTGCCTTCACACATAAATAATCTCTCTCACACACATACAGAATCACACACACACACAGATCAACATACTTGTACAAAGGTTGAGAATTTTTTCTAAAATACAAAGCATATGTACAATCATACATATTCCTTCTCTCACACACACACACATGCACAAACACACACACACATACTCACACACAGAAGAACACATGAAGCAGATCAACACACTGTACTGCTAGAATGGTTGAGAAATATTTTACAAAGCATAAATATGCACATGCACATGAGTATGCACAATCACAATCCCTCTCTCACTCTCTCACACACATGCACAAGCAATTTATTCTCAGACATTTCAAATGTGGTCCCTCAGCTTCTTTCCAAATCTTATCTCTCTCTCTCACACACACAGACTAACTCTCACACACACATGCACACACACACACACACCAGCCCTCTCATCACACAGCTGTCGCCGTTTGCCAAATGAACTCGTCTCCATGTGTGACAGTGACTTAATCAACACTGCCCTGTAGTAGAAAGTAACTCTCATTAAAACTGTTGATGATTATAGATGTGTCTTTGTCTTTACCTTGTTTGCACCCTGTCACCGTCACCTCCATCACGACCACGTTTCATCCCTCAGTCATATGTCTCCATATTCATCTAGTCTCACCCTCGACCCTTATTTTTTGTTTCAACATCATCCATTTTGTCTCATCCATTTTCAGCAGCCTCTCCATCATCCATTTTATGTTTACTCATCCATTATTTTGTCTTTCTTTGTTGTCTCTCCTCTTTTTTCTCCTCCTCCTTGATTTCCCATCTGTTATTCATCCCCCCTCCGTTTTTCTGTTTCTTTTGTTTTATTTTTTGTTTTGTTATTTTTTTTTTTTTTTTTGGATGTAGCAAGTCTCACAGCTTCTGTCCATGCTCCATCAGGGCCAGTACCAGCCCAGACCCAGTTTCCGTGGCAACAAATACTCCCGCAGCTACAGGTAATTTACCCCCCTCACCCTCACCACCGCCACCACTCCCCCCCCTCCCCCCTCCACTGATGAGATTTACTTTTATTTACTTCCCAAACATTTAGTTTTTCATTGTGTATTACATGTTCCAACAACCTGTTGTGCAGTTCCCCTGTATCCAGCTACTCAGAGACGTATAGATCATTGTTTGATGGCGTGTAAATGTATTTATTTCCATATCCCAGTCCTGATCACACCGATGTCATTCAGTCCAAAACTACGCAACTCATTCGTCTCAGTGTCACAACAATATTCTTGGTACTTTTCTCCTTGGTTCGGGCTCAGGCTGCGAAGCATCTGTCACTAACTCGGCCCCACTCATCATTATAATCCCTCAGGATTCCTACATGATAGATTTATTGACGCCACTAGTGGCTGTTGTGATAGATTTATTGATGGGATCTACCTGCATGGAGGATTTATGAGGCGAGCCTTGTCTAGAGATTTGACAGATTCCAGGAGCAGCCTTTTGGTTTCATATGAAGGATCGCTTCTTCATTGGTCTTCTCAAAGGACAGAGTTCATGAATCAATGACATTTTTGCATCCAACTTTGCAAAACTTGCATCTTTCTTTTGTTTTCTTTTTTTTTTTTTTGATATGGCATCTCTGATAAATTGATATATGTTTGCAGTATATAAATATCTGTTTATTTTAATGGGTTAACAGGTATGCATTACAAGACATGGACAAGTTCAGCCTGAAGGACAGTGGCCGTGGGGACAGCGAGGCGGGGGACAGTGATTGTGACATGGGGAGGGAATCCCCGGTGGACAGGCTGCTGCTGGGGGAGGGTTTCTCTGACCTCATTCACCTGGAAATGCACCATCGACTCCACCCAGGTGAGCCTGCCTGCGCTGACGTAATGTTTACACTTTCTTTCTTTATTTATTTGGGAGGGTTTTTTTTTTTGCACTTCTTCCAGCACAGCTAACACCCCACCGCCTCACACCCATCTATCACCTTTCCTCGCGTCTCAGCGCCAACTTTTGCGAAGAAAAAAGAAAAGTTACGAAACGATAATTTGAACCTCACTAGAAATTGTTAGAAAGGAGCAAAAAAGGAATGCGTATGAGGCCTCACACTCAGCCCTTCTCGTGTATCGCCTGCCTGACAAATTTCAGCACCGTGGACAGCATCGGGCCTAGAGCCCATTATTATTTGTCTTTACACCTGCCTATAGAGCCGCTCCATTCACCACAATCCCCATTGTACTCAGCCCCATTCTTCAACACAGCCCTCATTTCCACGCTCGTTATCACACTGAGAGAGGTTAGTGTGTGCCTGGCTGTTTGTGTTGGTGGGGTGGGGTTATATATGTGTGCCTGCGTGTGTGTGTGCTATCTGCCCCAAAGATAGAGTCGTGTCTGTAAAATCCTCCCTGAAGCAGAGATGAGTCGCTTGTCACTCATCGGTATGCGTCTCAGGGTGCTGTTTTTTTTTTCTTTTTTTTCCCCTACTACCCTCCTTTTCTTCCCCCCCGCTCCCACCCCCCCGGTGAGTGACAGTGGTGTGCTTTCATGTCTGAACTGAGGAGAATTCATAGTAATTGCTTTTAGAATGATGTTATTCTCTCTCCCTCTCTCTCTTTCTCTCTCTCTCTCTCACTGGCTCCGTCCCTCGCTCTCTCTCGCTCCTGCATGCCCGAGAGCTCCTCGGCATCTCTCTCTCTCTCCTTCTCCTTTCTGTTCTTTTTAATGTATTCTCTATCTTTACTGAGATGGATAAAGGGAGGGGTGGTGGACATGGACAGTCTTTATGTATATCTCTCTTTCTCCCTTTGAGAAAGTCTTGGAGGTGTCGCTGCCGCCCCCACCAGCTACCCTCCGTCCTCCCTTCTCCTCATCTCTGCTTTCACTCCTCTATCTTGTATGCTAATATGAAAAAAAAGGGGAGGGGAAGGAGATAATGGGCCGAGAGGGATGATTATCCCTGTTTCTCTTCAATAGATTTAATTTGTTTAGATTTTTTTTTCTATTTAGATGGGCCAATGTGGCTATTCATGTTAGATATGATAAAGGAACTAAACAACCACATCACTGCCTCAGTCACATAGTCAGGAGATGTGGTTCTGCTTGGCAGAGCAGCCAAATATTATATTAACATGTGCCTGAGATGCCATTTGGGTGGAATCTAGCAATTTCTTCCCTTTATTTGTCTAGTTCCTGTGATTTTTTTTTCCCCCTACCTGGCACTACACAGACACTCCTGCTGTAAGCTGTAAATACCAGCAATCTGCTTCTCCAAGCGGAAATATGAAGAGATCAGCAAGAGAAAAAGAGAGAAGGCCAAATCTACCCGAGCTGACTTGTGATTCCAGTATTAATCAAAGGCTGAATGAGCTGCCGCATGAAATATTAACTAGGTATTGTACATCCGCATGCATGTTTTGTCAGATTCAACTGGACCCCTGCCCCTTTTTTCCATCCAAAAAACAGCAGCCTGACTTAGTATCTCTGAGTATCTCTTCAAATAAAACACCGCCGCCGTTGTCTCCTTCAGTCTCCGTCTCTTGCATTATTCAGGTAACATTTTGTACAAAAACCTGTCGTTCTGAGAAGTTCTGAGCACCAACAACATGTTTTTTTTTCTTGCACATGAGGTAACATATCCTTCATTCCTGCTCCTGACTGAATATCTCTGTTCTTGTGTTTTTCTTTGTTTTTTTTTGCAGCTATGAGACTGTGTACAGATGAATGTCGTGTCCTGGGACACTCGGACCAGTGCTGGATGCCCCCCCTCTCCTCGCCGGCGTCCTCCTCCGACTACCGCAACAACATGTACATCCCCGGGGAGGAGTCCTCCCAGCCGCCGCAGATCGACGACGACCAGTCCTCGGTCGACTCGGAGAGGCGCAAGAGCTTCTCCACTTTCGGCAAGGAGCCCGGGAGCGAGGAGGCGGGGGCGGGGGGAGTTGGCGCCGGGGCGGGGGGCGAGGAGTGCTCGGCAGGAGGGGGAGGAGGAGGAGGAGGAGGAGGAGGAGGGGCTGGCTCCCTCCTCACGGAGATGAACAGCGTTTTCCAGAGGCTCCTCCCCCCCAACCTGGACTCGTACACCGAGTGCACCGAGACAAGCCCCCCGTCGTCCTCGTCGACCGCCGAGAGGGCGAGCGGGCGCGGCAGCGGCGCCGCTAACCACGGCAGCAACCCCGCTCCCCAGGACAACCGGAGAGGCTTGTTGCCGGGTGGGAAAAGTCCCGCTTACCCCCCGGGAGTTGCGGCGTGGGCGGCTAACACCCACTACCTGAACCCAGGAAGCGGATCTGTGGGGACCAGCCACGTTTCATCGTCGTCCCCTTCTTCCTCCTCGTCCTCCGCCGCCAGCTCCGCCTCCGCCAACGGACAGCCGCCACACCTCAAATGGCTGCCGGCCATGGAGGAGATCCCCGAGAACTACGAGGAGGACGACTTTGACGGCGTCTTCCATCAGGGTCACCAGGGCGGCGGCAAGCGCAATGAGGGCCGCCACGAGGCTGGCATGGACGCTAGCGAGCTGGTCCACGAGATTAACAAACTGCTGCAGGACGTCCGGCAGAACTAGCGAGGAGGAGGAGGAGGAACGGCATAGCATGGTTTCACTGTGTGGGGGAGGTGGTGGTAGTGGGGTGTGTGGGGGAGGGGAGGGGGAACATTTCACCACATTCTGGCAAATGCTTGTTCTTTGTGCCAACATATATCAAACTCTATGATGACTGTTCCTTGTTCACTGTAATGCTCGTATCGTTTGTTTTACCAAATATCCTCTTTCCGCTCAGTGCTGAGAGACTCAAAAGTAAAACATGGCACTGAAGTTGCGATTGAGGTGACTTAAAGGAGAATTTCCGCCTTTTTTTCATCATGGACCCTATTTTCCTAACTTTGAGTGTCTTATTGGAGTGATCCAGAGCAAAAAGCAGCAGCCCACAAACGGGGGTTTGTCACGGCTGTATTTTTCCTCTGTAAGTTTTATTTTTTTTGCCTGTCAGGCTCAGGTTTTCATCATAATGTTGCCTTCACACCAAAAGACATAAACATTTCTTTCAAACCAGCAGCAGCTGCGAAGGGATTTGTGTAACTCCTGGTCTGTGAAGCGAAGGTGAAGAGGAGAACTTGTTTTAATCCCAAAAGTTAGAAAAACAAACTCAAAACACAAAAGCAAACTGTGGATTTAAACTATGGTCCGAAACGATGGTCCAATAATCCAGTGTGACCGCTGACTCGTCAAGTTTATTTTGGGCACATGAAAATCGGGCTGCAACTAACGACTTATTTCGGTCGTCAAAACGGTTAAAGGTTAACAGTTAGTTGTTTGGTTCATTAAATGGTGTAAAATGCCGATCACTGTTTCCCAAAGCTAAAGATTCAACCTAAAATTGTTTATTTTGTCCACACCAACGGTCAACAACCCAAAGACCATCAGTTTACTATAATAGAAGACTAAAGAAACCAGAAACTGGTTGATAATCAGATTTTAGAAGCTGGAACCAGAGAAGTTGGACATTTTCTTGTTCTTTTTTTTTTCTATTATCAAAATAGTTGGCGATTAATGTTATAGTTGACACCTAATCAATTAACTGACTATCAGCCTTGTTAATCGGCCACATGGCTCCGTGCTTGGCTCCCTCTAATTTCCAAACAAAGTTCACTTCCTGCTATAAAACAACTGTCATGAGAGTTTTGTGAGACTCGCATCTGACCTGTGAGAAGTATATGAGCCCGACACCTTTGGAAAATAATACTCCTAGAAACAAAAAAACATGTCCAGTCCACCTCCATAATTGCAGGTCTGCTGTGGTGTGGGCAGACGGTTCTTGCTCAATGGAGCAAATTGAGAAATATATTTTCTTCAGAAAGTTAGGAAAACAGTGTCCAGGTTTGGAAAGAAATGCTGAAATCCTCCTTTTAAAGGCAACAAAGAAAGCACTCCAAGAAACAGACTGCTCAGTTGTTATTTACAGTCTCTCCAAAGTTGCTTGAATGAGTGATTTCAAACAGAAATCTGCCAACAGAACTGTACTCTTTTTTTCATTTGTAATGTTTACAGCAGTGTGAGCAGACTCCGCAGGGAGAAGCCAACAGTTGTGTGATCTAATTTTTTTTTTGCTTTTGCAGTGTACAGTATTGTACAGTGTCTGTGAAAAAAAAAAAGGCAAGACTCACTTGAATATTGTGCTACGTCTCCTGTTTTGTTATCATGGAATGTAACTGTACAATTTGACCTTTGTATTTTAAAAATACACTCTTTTTTACTTCTATATATTTATGTGTATGTTTGTACAGAAAAGGACAACAAATGTCTATTTTTTATATTGTCACTGCATGTCTTAATATCACGTAACGTGTCTCTCGTCCTCGGCCCCATTTATTTTATAAAACAACTGTATTTAATTTTGTTATTGAATGTGTGTGTGTGAGCGTGTGTGTGTGTGTGTGCGTGAATAATTAAAAATAATCACATTCCAATGCGGTTCCATGTTGGAAGTTGGTTTTGTATGGTATCCTTGTGACCAGTGGGTGATAAATAAAGTGGAAGGATTCATAGCAGAGCTGTCAGAAATGCATTATTGGAGTTTGACTTCTTTTTGCTCAGTGATTCCATATCTATTTCTATTTCATTCAGTGTACATCATGGTTTCCTTAGTTGATGCTTTGCCCCTCTGTCTCTCAGCTCCCCCTAATGTCCAGCACCGGTACTGCAGCGCCTTTCAAAATGCAAAGTCAATATCTGCTGTGTGGTTTCTAGGTAAACCTTCCTGGAGCCTCATTATGCTGCAATTCACATAAACGACACTGTTAATAAACACACTATTAACTATGGATTTATTCCCGCATGATCTCTTTAGATTAAAATGCATTTAGGCGTTCATTCGGTGCAGGGATTGTCTCTCTCATCCATGAAAGCATCACGCTTGTTGTAAATGTGCCTGGTAAATGAACAGCATCTGATATTAGCTGCACATGATGAGAAATCAAAAGCATGATATTGTACAACGCAGCCATATGGACTGCTAATACAATTAAACAGAATGTGGGAAATGAGGCTCTCTCCTCTCTTCACTCACCCTGCTGGTGATCATGAGAGTTTACACACACACACACACACACACACACACACACACACACACACACAAAACACACACATACAAATACTGTAGAATATTCAATTGCATTTTAAAGATGGAAAAACTCAACACCTTATTGTAAATGAAGCAATAAACCTCATGAGACAGAGCTTTAACAAGGTAAAGGCTAGAATTTGCATACATATACACACAGAGAATAAGACCACACACATGTAGACACGGGCACATGCTAGCACACGTGCAAACACACACCACACACACACACACTTAATAACACGCTTAATAATGAGCTCATTTGTCTTCATTATTAATGAGGCAGAGCCTCAATAAACAACAGCGTTGGCCCTGAAGGAAACTAAAGCATAGATGCTACAGCTCAGCCTCATGTATGCAAGAACAATATGTTCTAGTGTAGCCGTGTGTAACAGTGGAGAGACTCACACTGCTGCTGGATATTTATGAGATGATGTAGGACTTCAAACAGCTGGAAACATCTGCTAACTGCCCTTGCCTTCAGTCCTTATGCTAGGATAAGCTAAGCTAGCTGGCTGCATCTTCTCTGCCTTCTCAAATTAACTCTTGACATGATAAGAGTTATTTATCATTTTTCATCCATAAATGTGTTAAATTTTAAGAAATACAGGCAATGATTTCACAATATTTTGGGAATATATTCATATTTGTCCATTTCATTTTGCCATTTAAAATAAAATGTGAAGAAACAAGCATTACTCTGCATTGGAAGATGCTGGATTTTCCTACTCTGCTTCATGTTTCATAATGAAAATCGGAGGGATTTGAGCCCTTACGATTTTCTGGGAGCTCGGCTGGTTCTTTTTTTCAGCTGGACCGATGAAATATCACCACAAGGACAAAAAACGACGCTAAAGATTGAAAGATTAATTAACTTCTATATAAATGTATCAGCCATTACTCCAACTAGGCCCAAAGTGCAACAGAAAGTCAGGTTGCAGATCAGAAATGTTAAATCTTTAAAGCAGCAACGGTGGAATCAACAAAATGTGTGCGCTCGCATCTCAAAATTAGATTGGCAACACATGATAAACGATCTTTAGCAACTAGAAATATCTTCGGCATAGGGTAATGGTGTGTGTAATAGAAAAAAAAACATACACACACACACACACACGCATTGGGTGAAAGATCCAGTGGTTCTCACTGCTCATTTATTACTCCTCAGATAATTAATTTTACACAAATACAACAGCGGCATTGATACGCTGGTGAAATATGAACCTCGGCCTGTTATTGTCTTCTCGCAAATCCACCGTCAAATTGTCAGTCTCAGTCCGTTTTCATTCCGAAAACCTTTCCTCTTCTATCTTCTCTCTTCCCCCCCCCCTGCATACCACCATATCTCACTTTCATCGTCTGGCTATTTCTGTCTGTCCATCTGTCTGTTTGAGACACACACACACACACCCATAAATATTCTACTTTCACACACAAACATGTCTGAGTCCCGGCTGCTTTCCTCAGTTCATATCACGTCGCCACCGACATTAATGTTTGAAATCTTCTCTAGCTCATCTCCTCCTGTCGCTATCTGATTCCTCCTCAATCGGTGTTTTGCTAATTTTGTGTTTTTCTTTTCAATTTTAACATCGCTGTTGCGACACAAGTATAAAATCACAATTCAGTTCAAATAAAGAAAAAAAACAACCCGAAGATCCTTCACAAACTACAAACTCTTTGCTTGTCTGTGTGTTTGTTGATTGTTAATATGACAGGAAATGAGTGGAGTCTGGTGTGATGAAGTCAAACACACACACACACGGTGGCCATGTCACAGCGAACACACAGCATCGGGGGGAACAGGATATTGGTGAGTGTGTGATATCGCCACGGCTCAGACGTGGGCATCACAACAAGTCGCTGCTGCCATGATGGAATGTCTTATATGTCTTATACCTTGCTGAATAAAGAAATTCATGTAAAGCGTTACTGGATCTCTATCTACCTTTCCTTTCATGTTGCTTTCCCTTCCTTCACGAGGATCTATACATACGGAACTGCAACCTGAGAACGTGTTTTTTCTACCCGTTTAATTCTCTTTTTATTGAAGATTTTAAATAGAGACAGAGCAGGGGAGCAGGAAACAGAATAACATTCACACTGAGATTAAATGTACTCACACCTGCCTGCAGATTCCTCCCACAGACAAGCATGTTCGCATTTTCATACACCCACATCCTGCAACGAGAAAAAAAAATAAAGAAAAACACATAAATAAGCGATATACTAACAGTAATATTAAAGAAACTGTAAAATCCTACATCCTCAAATCTGTCTCAGGTCCTTTAGATCAACGTCCAGCTTAGAAACAACTAATATTATACTTTTTTAGTATAAATCCAGTCCAGAAATACATAAGTGGTCAAATATGAAGTTTAAATTTATAGGTCCCATATCACTGGCACTTTTCTGGCTTTATTTTATGATATTCCAAAATATGATTAATTTGAGCTTTTAAAAGCCAAAAAAAAATCATCTCGATATAGTTTTACATCTCCTCTCTCTGGTCGTTTTCTATCTGTCTCAATCATATTCTTGAGGCTGATTTTTTTATGTGAATGGCTGTGACTGAGGGGGTTGTACGTGTGACATCATAAATTACAAATGAGTTTCTGAATTCATGCTGATTGCATTTTCCTTTGGATTAATGCATATAGTTATTTCTATAACACATTTTAATATACTAATTCTACAAAAAGTGTGAAAAATCCTATAAAATTAGCATTTTTTTCATGTGGTGTTGGATACAGTGGGAAAAAAATGTACAACTGGGAAAGTTAGGGAGACGTTAGGGAGGCATGTTGGAAACTGAATTCGCCTAGTTGGATAACATTTAGGAAATGTACTGAGTCCCGGAGAAAAAATCATTCCTATAAACAGCCTCGATATGTTGTTTAGATGCTCTGCTTAGTCAAATATGTCCATGTTGTTCCCACATTACAACTTGAAAGCACCTCAACACACCTGAAGTAGAAAGACAGCCTTTTCAATTCAGAGTTTCCGAGTATCCAAGGAGCACCTGAACGCAGCATAAATGTGTAGTAGAATGTAAATTCCCACTTAAACCTCTTAAATTCACAGAAAATAAAACCTTAGAGGACCTCTGTATCTTTAATGGAGCGGGTTGCTCACATCAGAAAACGTTTGGCTCAGTCACAGCAATAGATATATATATATATGCAATATGTATATGTGCACGCAAGACAATTCATAAAATAACCCATGTGATGTTCCTTTATGGTGGTTTTGAGTGTTATGGAGCCATTTGGACGGATTTGTCCAGCAGATGGCACTGTGGGACCTATGTTCCAACAATAGGGTGATAAGCTTTTCACAACAGACCTGAAGATGCTGCCACACCATCTGCAGCCCTGCTGAAGAGCTGTGCAGACACACACACACACACACACACACACACACACACACACACTGCTGAGAGTCTAACTCCATCTCCGTTTACACATCTACAGGTTTCTTTACACCCCTTGATTACACAAAGCCAGGATTTCAGGTTATTATGATTATTATTAGAGGTAGTAGAATTACCATTATTTCTGTGGTTGAGCAGGTGTGTGTGCCTGCAGTGTGAAGCTTGTGTGTGCGAGTGTGTGCGTGTGTATGTGTGTACAGGGGGGTGGTTGGGTGTGTTTGCTGTACTCTCACCCTCTAATAGATATCCCCATCCAGCTTGCCATTTAGAATTGGAGAACAGCCAATTGCAAAACGCTCTCCCTCCCCGACTCTCTCTCACTCCCCTCCCTGTCTAACCCTGCCTCTCTCTCTCTCTCTCTCTCTCTCTCTCTGTCTCCCCATCTCTATTTCTCTCTCTCTTTGGACAATTGGATTAGTGCAGAGTGATAGAGACTAAAGACAGAATCTCAGTGCCTCAGCCAGTAGCCTGGCCTCATGCCACATCATATAGACACACACTCGTACACACAAACAACACGTGCACACACCACTGCTGTCATTCCACCCCGAGGCTAAGCTAGCTAGCCTGATATCCAGATGGCTTAATTACTGCATGCATACAGGCAGTCACACTCGTGTGTCTGTGTGTGTGTGTGTGTGGGTGTGTGTGTTGGAATTGGAGGAGGCCGTTTTGTTGTGGGTTACGACGTCATGCGGGTCCTTGTGGAAATTATGCAAAAAATGTATTAAAAAGACGAGAACGGAATAATGAGGATGTGGAATCTGATGCAGGTTCAGAGTTTACCTGTTTTTTTACCTGTGAGAAATGTTGTGAGGAGCAAAGAGTCATGTTTGTTATGAAGAAAACAAAACACAGACCCTGAATGTTACAGGACTTATAGAGAATATATTGTCAATGTTATTATGAGTCTCTTATATACGAATCTGAACTCTTTGTGAATTTTCAAAAAGGAAAGAGCTAAATAATTACTTATTTATTGATTGTTTAATGAATATTTACCACCACTGTGTCGTTTTAAAAAACAGTAAATACATGATGAATTACAGCCATCATGGACTACATGCTCTTATTTCCACAAATAAACGTCCGGAAATACATTAAAGTCGTCACATTTATAGTCAAGTTGAATTTGAGCTTTTAAGAGTTAAAAATCCCCTCAATATATAGATGCATGGTCCTATCTTATATTTTGATCATTGATTAATCTAGTAATTATTGAAATGATTAATCAATTAGCTGCTTTGGTTCATAAAATGGTGTAAATGTTGATGACTGTTTCCCAAAGATGAAGATTCGACCGTTTGTCCAGACCAACGGTCCACAACCCAAAGATCATCAGTTTTCTATTATGGAAACCAGAAAATAATTTGATCGTTTTCTTCTTATAAATGGCTCAAATCGATTATCCAATTATCAAAAATAGTTGGCAAATAATGGACTGGTTGGCAACCATGAACCGACTAGTTGTTAAAGCTGTACCCAACATTCTATCCTACTTCATTATGAACTGTAGAAACGTTCATATTCTTTATTAAGGCTGCTACTAACGACTATTTTGATAGTTAATAGTAAAATAATTAATCAATTAGCTGTTTGGATTCCTGAAGCTGAAGATTCAACTTTTTTTTCCAGATCAAAACGTCAGTTTACAAAATAGTTTTCAATTAACATTAAAAATAAATATGGATACAACTGAATCCCTGTAAATTCCACTAATTTGCACATAAATAATAAAGGGGTTAAGGTATTTACACGTATTAGATGTATTAATAGGTGTGGGGAAAAAACAACAAGTTTAATGGATTATTTTTGATTTTTTGGTTACTTTTAGTGTTGATCTTGTGGAGAACATTATAAGAGATGACTCATCTCAACTTTTTTTTTTTATTTTTTTCCACACCAGAGCCTATGGATTTTGCACCAGTGAACTCTCAGATGCGCATTCATCTTTGTAATGAGGGGTTCATGCACTGCCACCCTGCTATAATATCCCTCTCTGTGTAATTGTGACTGTTCCCGCTGAAGCAGTCTGATCACGTCCTGACATCCTCAGTCACCTGAGGAAGAGCTGCTCTTCTCTTTTTTTCCCCCCCCTTACGTATCGCACTAATGCACAAATGTCGACCGCGACGCCTGACCTTATTTACTAATGTCTTTCCTCCGGATATAAATGCAGATGTCACTTCATTACTACTCTTTCAAAGTCACTTAGATCCTTTCCGCTTTTTCTTTCTTTCTTTTTTTTTTTTTTGAAGCCACAGAGCGTGATTGCATGTCAATTGTTTAATTGTGCCATGCTGTGCACCTGTGCGTCTGAATTCGTTATGTTCCTCTGCTCATTTATTCAGCCTTTCAAATGTCTTGTATATGAATCAGCTAAACATGTATTTACACAGAGAGACGTGAAACCATCAAGAGGATTCATGCGAGGATCGATTTTTGAAAGGCGATTGCATCTTACGCTGTTGCGGTTTCTCCCGAAATCTCGCAGTTTTGACATTATTGCTCCTTCATAGTCCCGCTGGTAAAATAATTGAAAGTGAACTGTAATGGGAGCAAAGCAGCAGAGGAAAAAAAAAAGACAGTGATGCTGAGGGAGGGGCACAGAAACAGAAAAGGTAGAGCTACTGCAGTGTTATTTCCCTGATGACCCGTCTTCCCCCATGTGACCTACTTCCACTATGGGTTACGTCAGATCCCATCCACTAAGTAATTCATCTCCCTTTGGTGTGTGTGTGTGTGTGATTGTGTGTGTGTGATTGTTAGTGTGTGAAGGGAGGTCGGCTGCTTATGCGTTGAATTTTAGAATTATTTTTCAACCCTAGCAGCAGGACGGTTGCATGTGGTCTTCTGTGTGTGTGTGTGTGTGTGTGTGTGTGTGTGTGTGTGTGTGTGTGTGTGTGTGTGTGTGCGCGTGTGCACGCTCAGAATAATACTAGAGGCCATTTATCCAGAGATCACTGGAAGTTGGGTACTGTTTGTACTGCCTCATTCCTTACCAAGAAATCAACCCTGCGTGCATGTGTGTGTGCGTGCGTGTGTGTGTGTGTGTGTTCCCAATAGCAACAGAATCAAACAGCCTCACTACACTGGTTCTCTCTTGTCTAGTTGAGGATCCTTCATGTTCTACTACAGCTCCAGCATGTATTCCTCGAGTAAACAAGTGAAGCTATTTTCGACGTGTTTTTGAGCTTCGCAGAGATAACAGCGTCTGTGATGTTTTTGCCAGTCACAGCACATGTCAATTTGCCCGTGACTGCTGAATTATTTAAACCTGTTGAAAAAAAAATGCCATGTGCTATTTCAAACATAAATAGTAAAACTGTGCATGAAATAATGAAACTCAAAGCATCAGTAATAAGCTGGGGAGGAAAGTTCCAAGATTTCAGTGGAGAGTGACTGGCTGCACGTGTTCACTAAAACTACAGGATGAGAAGGGTCAACTTTTACGCTATGTTGGTATAAAGGTAGAAAAGACAGTGTTTATCAGTAGAAAAAAACGCCCTCGATTATATTCATTCAACTTGAAATTCTATGAATTTTCCGAGATAATCAGACTGACGAAAAACGACAGTAATAAAGCCAAAAGGTGTTGCAGCAAATTATTGGTGTAATGATGAGCATATTTATTCAACCAGGTTACATTTTTATTCATTTATTTATCATTTTTTCTTCTTTAAAGGTTTCAGTTCTTTTTTCAATTGCATATAGGTCACAATAACGGTGGAAAAAGTTGTGAAATTATTTATCTTAGTGCTATTATGTTCTTTTTCGTCTGCATATCATGTCTTTTTTGTTTGTGTCATTGTTAGGCTATGGTAACATGCAAATGCCCCTGTTGTGGGATCAACAAAGTCTAATTTAATTTAATCTACATTGACCCCAACATCAGACAACGTTAAATGTTTCCTTTATTCATATTTACATAAAAAGAGATCCTAATACTATCTATGAGTCAATATGAGTTACAGTCACAGAGTCAGTTTCATAGAAATGTGAGAATTCTTTAATTACCTCTGCCAAGGAGGTTGTGTTTTCACCAGCGTTCGTCTGATTGTTAGCAAAATACCTCGAAATTTTTTGGTCAGATTTTCGTAAAACTTTCAGCAAATGTTGGGAATGGTACCATGAACAGATGATTCAATTTTGGTAACGATCCTAAAGAAATCCAATCAGATTGAATATTTTGTTTGCTAATGAACCTTCAAACGGGTACCATCGTTTGGGGTCACCTGGTGGTGAAATCTTCGACCTGCTTGTTTTCTTTGCAAACTACACCAGAGACACTAAAGGGGTGTTCACACTGGACAAAAATTCGTGCGACAGCGCGACGAGATTACGTTAAGTCAATGGGAAGACGCGATTTTTCGCGGCGCGACATGATGGACGCGATTTCGCGACGCGAAATTCGCCTGTTGCGTCAAGTTGAAAATATTGAACTTTTCTGGCGAATTCGCAGGATGACGTAGCGCGACAACCAATCAGCGTCGAGATTCGCTCCACGTCTCCATGACAACGAGAAATTCACTTACCGCCAGTCTTTTACTTTTCAACGGACTTCAACGGACAACGGAGCCGCGTCGTCCAGGCGGAGCTCCGGTAGAAACCAACCGAGCTCTGTGACCTCCAGAGGGGATCATGTACCCAGAAACAACGGCGGAGCTTCGGACTTTCAGAGCTGTACAACGCAGTGACAGTGGAGATCACACACACACACGGATGATGAGAGAAAACATAACAGACGGGGACGCGATGATGCAATCTGGCGAATTTTAACAGCGCAACAAAATTTAATTTATCACGCGACAAAATTGAATTTGTCGCGTGACAAAATCACGTCCATCGCGCGAAAAAATCACATCAATTGAGTCCGGTGTGAACACCCCTTAAGAGAGGACTTTGACTATGGCTAAAAGACTTTCCATGCATATGGTAGCTATGAACTGCTGAAGCTGTAACTTGGATCCATACTCTGCAATTTATTCATGTATAAGCAGACGATTTCTTGTCAGAATAGCAACTTTATTTTCGAGTAATCTATAACCACGTTTTAGAGACAGCAGTGATGCAAATTGATACTTGTCAATCCTTGATAGGGCATGTATTCAGTAAGCATAGGTCAACAATGTCAGGTGTGAGTCACAATGTGCTTGGCGGAGGTCTGCGCTTTTCTAGTTGCGTCTAAAATCAATCAGCAGCACATATGAACATGAAAGGAAACGTGGTCTTTACCGGCGGAGTGCGACTACAAAATGTGGCAACCAGCAAAGTTTTGCCTTTTCAAAAGAGTAAAAACATGCTAGAAAGAATATACATATCATCAATATCCATGTCATCAATGAAATAAGAGAATGGTACAAGGTTTGTGTAAAAAAAAAAAAAAAAAAAAAAAAAAAAAATCAAACTGCTCCTCCTTGGCTCATAATTTAATTGAATTAATCATTGAATCAGACAGTCAGTCATTTAACAGATATATATAGTTTAATATAAATGGTCACATTCCGCCTTTTTTCTCCCGGTCATTAATAAAAATAGATAATTATCGATAATTATGGTTATCTACTAATATGCAATATTTTATATTAATATGTTAGATATATCGCCCAACTCTACATTTATGTATTAAAAGTTGAGGATTAAAAAAAAAACTAGACTTACTGGGATAAATAAACATGAAAAACTACTTTTTTGTACATTTCTGTTACTTCCTTGGGCTTTAGAATCTTAAAGTCTTTCCGGGAAAACTCAGGTATTCACACGATTTGTGGTGAATGACAAGTTGTTTCTTCAGGCGAAATAGATTTGGTGTTTAAAACCTAATTAAGCTGCTTTATTTTGGAGGTTTAGTGGCGGTCATTATGACCCGGGAGGACAAGGGGTGTGTTCAGAATGTGAAGACCACAGCGGGGATTAAGGAAAGTTTCCTGTGGGTTTGTTCACGATTAAAAAATAAAATTAAACCAAAAACAAATAACTTTTGATCGCATTTATTCCAAAATGAGCCCAAAACATAGACATCTCATCACATTATAAAATTGTAATGGTGGACATGTTTGCAAATGATTGATTATTATCCGTCTAATAGCAGACACTTGGCAACATCAGCATTCATTTTATGGCCACCTGACAAGTTTATGTCTGATATTTATTCTCCTCTAAAGTCTGTTTTGAAGTTCGCCAACTCTTGAAAACTATTGAGCTCATTAGTGAGTTAATGCTGCAGTCGGTCGACTTCCAGCGATGCAAAATAAGCTAAAAGTCCTTGTAGAACTTTAGCGAGTTCTTTTAGTTTTACAGTCTGCCTCTTGAATGTGATGAGGCGAGTGAGAGGGGCGGAGCATGCAGGTGAGCGGTGGTGTGGGGGGAGGGGCTCAGCGGTGTTGAAACAGCTGATTGAGCACAGCTGGAACCGGTTTGTCTAATCAATCTGTTTGTCTGCCTGTGACCTTTTAGTAGATGTGTGTGTGTGTGTGTGTGTGTGTGTGTGTGTGTGTGTGTGTGTGTGTGTGTGTGTGTGTGTGTGTTTGATGAAGATGAAATTGTCTGACTTTTTTATTATAATGCTGTATTTTTATTAAATATTTCTTGAGGTTTTATTTCACTTGTGTTTTTTTTCCAAACACTTCTGACTTTATTATTCAATATTTTAAAGTTTTTATCTCACTTTGGAATAACAATAATAAAAAAGAATTAAGATAAAGTTGACTAAAATCAAAGAGTAAAACATGAAAGAAGCAATTCTGCCAAAAGAATAAATCCAGACTATTCAATATTGTACTAACTGTAGTAAAAACAAGATATTTTTGTTCATATTTATTTTTTTGCATTTTGTTCAATTTAATCTTTCTTTAAGGAAACAAGATAAAATTGTCGCACTTTTTTATTATAATGCTGTTTTTTTATCAAATATTTTTGAGTTCTTATGTCACTTTGTACTTTTATAATAATATAATATAATGAAAAATAAAACAAGATTAAATTGACGAAATCCAAGAAGTAAAACTTGAAAGATGCAAAAGGACTAATACAGCAACTGTACCAAAAAACAAAACATATGTACTTGTTAAGATTTATATATTTTTGTCCAGTTTGTTTGATCATTGATCATTTTAACCCAAACCATGATATTTTCTAACCTTAAACACGGTTTTTGTGCTTAAGTCTAACTCAACCTCAACCACAGAAACAATAGAAGTGAAAATATGCACAGACAAAAAAAATCACTGATATGATAAGTATGAAACATTGACATTCAAAATATCTACAGAAATATAAAGTGTCAACATTTCTCTCTGGAGAATCATTGTATATTTACAAGATGACATGTCACCCATGATGGACGGCGATAGACAGACAATGTCAGTTCAACTGTTTTCTTACCAGATGTTAAGCATAATGAAGCAATCGGTAGCTAAAGAGACAGGTGACAAAACTGAAACAGACGAGTGAATACATGACAATAAAAGCTAATTGTTGTTCCGTATCTTCTAGATTTGTGAATAGAAAAGTTCACTAAGGTCAATGTGGTGTTTTTACACTGGGAACAAATAATCCTATATTTATCCATCAAGCAAGGAGTGTCTGCGGCCCACGGATCTGTCTGACAGTTTGACGGATCAACCTCAACTTTCAGAAATATCTTGCGCATGGCACGATGGTGTGAATCCTTTGAATCCTTGATATTCTAAACATCATTATTATCATTAAAAGTTAAAATCCCTTAGATGTGCGGTTGCCATATAGAACCTTGCTCTTAAGTAGCTGTCTCCCGTCACATTCCGTCTCCCCCTCTCTCTTTCCTGTCACTTCCTGTCTGGCTGCTGTATAAAAAAAGCATCTATGCCACAAAAAAAAACCTTGCAGCAGCGCTTTCTTTACAGTGTAACGCTCTGTATCACGGTGCTCCTCCTCCTCATGTTGCTTCCCAGCAACATTTTGTTCCAATTCAAAGCTCCATTGTCTTGTAGCTTCCAGCGCTAATCGTGTAGCCGTCATAACGATAGTATTGCAACGCCTCTCAAAAACCACACGCTAAGGCGTTAGCCAGTTTAGATGCTACGTTAACCCTCATGCTAACATAGGTCTTACTCCAAGATGCATTCACAGACCCTCAGGAAATCTCAGCACTATCACTTAACAGAACAGAATCTGGGCCTAAACTTATTTATTCATTAAAACATAAACAAGTACATGGCCAGGTTGCTACATGATGCAGGAAAAAGGTATAAAGTAAGAGATTTATCATAAACCAGCTTTTACTTAGCCTTTTGAAGATAATTTCCAACCTGATATATAGGTTGACATCCGAACTTTCAACATAAATTGCAGCCCTTTTCCAAAGAAAATAACATGTGTCATATCTTGGTGTATGTACGTGTCTGACCCACTATTAAGACTGTGTAATAGTTCAACACACCCTCATTTAGCCAAAAATAAAAAAAAAACTAAATCTAGTTGCACTTTTTATAGTAATACATACTTCCTATAAGCACTGCACTAGTACTGTAGATGTAAGGATTACTCAATCCTGACTGAACCTACATGTTTGACACTGTTATATATTGACTGGTGAAAGGACAACATTTAATTTAATTATGTATAATGTTAAATAACTAAATTACAATATTAGCTTATGGGATTACACTGAAGTTAAAATGTCTGCTCTCACATCGGTTAAATCGTGAAAACTCCTGTGGGAATTATTTCTTGGAAATGTTCCATATTTATTTCCTAATTCCACATGCAGAGGTTACCTTGGTGGTGGGAGCTGCAGCTGGAGAGCGAAGCTAATGACTTACTCCCACCTCGTTTTTGAAAATGAAAAAAAAAGAAAGAAAGAAAGTATTCTCTCATTCCCACTGTCTCCATCGCTCACTCCTTCTCCCTTGTCGGTTCCCTGCTGTCGGAGATCTTTCTTGAAAGTGTGTGTCAGAAATGGAGTGAGAAGATGAAGAGGTGGTAATGGTGGCAGGTGTTATGTTTGAAGACGCGTGTGTGTGTGTGTGTGTGCGTGCACGCAAGAGTGTGTGTGTCTGTCAGTGAGGTGCAGGTGCTCTCGCCGTATCAGAGAAAGCGGCAGGCTCAATCTGGGGTCGGCTGATTGGCCAATTAGGGACAGTTTCCATGTGACACACGGCAGTCAATTTACTCTCCCTTTTTCACTGCCTGTCCCTCTCTCTCTTTCACTCTCATCCTTAAGTGCCTTCGTCTTCACTACTATCCGATCTGTCTCTTCCAGTATCTCTCCCCCTTTTTCTTTCTACCATTCAATTTGTTCCCTCTCCCTCAGTCCCAACCCGCCCACTCCTCCGTCTCACATCACTCAGCTGCTTGCTGTCATCTCCAATGCACATTCCTCTATTTTCCTATTGTTGTCCACCTCCGATTTCAACCAAACCTCCACCGTACGCGTCCTCTCATCTCGTCACGTGGGCCCTGCTAATGGGAGAAATGAGCCTTTTCCTGAACTCAGGAAATGCTACTTGCGTCCCAGCATTAAAGGAAAATAAACAAGTGCGTGTGCTGTATTTCAGCGAGGGATTTCTCATTCCAAACCGACGCAGTGACGAACTGTCAGGATCCTACGGTGGCCCTGAAGTACAAACGCAAAGCAGCAAATCAGAAAACACATCGGCAAATTACAAAAACACGACTTTAAATTACTAAGCAACAAACACATATACGAAAACACAGTGCTATTACAGTTATTTTATTTATTTATTTTTTCCAATTGCTAAAAATGAATTTTGCAAACTAGGGTGGTTTTATCAGAGTTCTTAACGCAATTCACAAAACAAACTGCAAAATATCATATATCCTGCAAAATCGAAACACTGACAAAGTCAGAAAGTCAAAGAAGAAGAGGTTCAAATTTGCTTGGTTCAGCTTCTCAAATTTGATTATTTTCTGGTTTCTTTAGTTTCTATAATAGTAAACTGAGGATGTGTGTCTGGACAAAAAAAGGTTGAATCTTCAGCTTTGGGAAACACTAATCAACAATTTTACACCATATTATGAACCAAGCATGAAAAACGAACTGATTGTTTCATTAATCAATAGATTAATCGACTATCAGAATAGTCTTTAGCTGCAGCTCTAGTTTAATAGTTGTAAAGTTGGCAGGAAACGGCTGTTGTTCATTGTTTAATCATAATGTCAGAATGATATTTTACAGTTCTTCAACCTGTTTTTTGTGTCTAAACCTAACTAGACGTTAACTTTGGTGTTGTCACACCATAAAATATTAATTTTTGAAAATAAATACGCTAAGGGAGAGTGAGAATGTGTTGAAATGTACATGGTGTGATCATGTAGTGAGGGGGAGAGAGGCAGAGACAGATGTAGAGGGAAGAGGGGGCGTCTCAAAGGTCCTGAGCTGTAAGTCAGTTCAACTATTTACAGGCAGAGGTGAACCAATTTCATCCATGTTGAGGTGTGAGCAGGGAACTGTCTGAGAGATTAAAACAGAGAGGAGGGATTATAGCGGCAATCCTTACATTCACCGACCATCTGGTTATTTCCCAGTCAGGCTTTGCTCCTGAGCGAAGAGGAAACTTCTCCTTCTCAGCGACACATCTCCGAGGTAACGTTTTCAATTACTGTTTAATTTGCGCTCAAACAGTTGCAACGCGGCACGCGGCGAAGGGACGGGAAACAGACGTGGAATCTACTTTTCTTCCAATTTGTTATGTATAAAATCCACTTATGCTGTTTATTACCCTGCACGACGCAACATAATGGCAGCGTGGTTCATTATCTGCAAATTCAATACAGAACATGCGGTGAAAAAGTGAATTTGACTTCAAGAAAACTTTTTTTTTTTTCGCAGATAATACGAAATGTCTTCACGAGAACATTTTAAAATGTCTTAATAAATCATTAGATGTGTCTGGTGACACGTTAAAAATATACAACAGTTCCCCAAGATACGAACATCTGACTTACGAACATCTGGAATCTGTAGATACGAAGAACCGCTGACTGATGTCTATAAATGTTCCTATATATAATAGACAATAGACAATATACTGGCATACTGACTATATATATATATATATATATATATATATATATATATATATATATATATACACACACACACACACACACGCTACTGTTTGGGGTCATCCAGATAATTTTGCGTTTTCCATGAAAAGTCACACCAGGAATTGTAAAATGAATAGACATTGTTACTACATTAACCTTCTGATGCAATGAGCAAACACATTGTACCATGAGAACACTGGAGTGAATAGGAAATGGGCCTCTATACACCTATGTAGATATTGATGCACCAAAAAACCAGACATTTGCAACTAGAATACTCATTTCCCATGTTAAAAAAACAGTGCCTTTCTTTCAAAACTAAGGAAAGTGACCCCAAACTTTTGACATTGTTACTTATATCCACCCAAACATCCAAATTACAGCCTATTTTTGATGGATAATTCCAAATGTGATTGAGTGAACAGGAGCTTAGATTATTCATAATCATTGCATGTCCTTTCACATTTTAGCCTAGGCTACATTTACACTAGGCATCTGTTACATGTATCTGTGGGCTACTTCACTATATTTAAATTCTCTTAGAATATTGTAATTTTAACCTTTCCTCCAGTACCTTTCTTGCTGGAAGAAAAGCTAACTTTGATCAATGCAGCCTCTCATTCAATGCGTATTTCTAAAAACCAGATCTGCAGTCGGCAGTAACATTGTGATGCTGTTTGCTTTCACTTTTAACGAGTCAAATATATAAGCATCTCTGTCACGTGAGACCGTATCGATGTCATGATAATTAGGTGGCCTTTATGTATTTAGATTTTCAGCTTTGTGTTAGAATTTTTACTTTCTGATATGTAACCTAAGGGGAAAGGGGAATCTGAGTATGTAAGTTGGGCACTGTCTTTCATTCGTTTAAAAAACACATTTTTTGGTTTAAAGCGGTAAAACCGCATGATAAAACTTGCTTGGAATTATTGAACAATTTTTCCCGTTCGCATTTTCATTTTATTACAAAAGTTTTAGATGTAAAAATGATCTGTGATCCGCTAAATTGTTATTGCGGGAGCTCTGGGTTCAATTGCTTTTGCCTCCGCTCAAAGCTGGAAGAGCCCCGCAGTTTTCCACACTTCGCTAAATGAGTTTAGTGTGAAAAGCTGCATCGCTTTTGTCATTTTTCCTTGACAAAAACGCCCGAGGAAGACATGAGGGTTATTGTACATTTTCCTCCATCAAACACAACGTTCTCAAAACCCCAGAAACAGACTGATATGTTATTAAAAAAAAAGACAAAGAAAAAGTGATATGTCACAACGGAATAATGACACAGAAGCGAAAAGCCGCCTTGATGGTGCATATAGAATATCTGCTGCCGTCCGCAGTGTCATCCATCTTGTCAGTAATTCCACACCAGTCTGTAGATCAGCGTGAAGCACGGTCAGTGGCATTTGTTTGGAAGGAGGCCGCTGCAGCAGGTTACTGGGTCAGCGTCTCTCTCTCTGATGTATTTATTGTCTTTCATCCTCTCCTTCCTCACGTCTGCACTTGTCGTGATGTATTATGAAACATGACAAACATCGAGAGTGTGTATGTGGGATGAATGAGTGATAATCTTATGTAGGACGCCTTTAATTATTGATCGCGACGTTGTTTTTCAAAGGCCTATTTAAACGGCTTTCGAGCCATTAGACAACAAATAAAAATGACAGACGTAGAAAGAGGAAGCGCCGGACGTGCTGAGATGCAACAAATCACATTACAGGATAAGACAAAAGCAAACAGTGAATTGATCTTACTAACAAGAAGTGTCTGTGCAGCCAAAGCCTGATACACACACACATATATATATATATATATATATATATATATATATATATATATATATATATATATATATATATATATATAATCCCAACTCTGTTTCCAGAGGGAAGCGTTGACAGTTTCTGCACAAACGCTGAATGCCAACATTTCATACACAGCAGATCAATGTTTTTTGATGCGTGTATGTTTTCACAAATGCTGTTTTATGGTTTATGCACAAAAAAAAAACACTTGGTTAGTGGAAGGAAAACATCATGGTTTACTGTAAAATACCCAATAATAGATGCGTTTCAATTAACCGTGCGTCCCCTTTAAACGCAGGGCGTAGGTGTATTTTTTGATAAATAACTGCCTGTTGCAAATGAACAGTCTCTAAAATCTAAAATCAAGGAAGAAGACGTGATCACAGCATCTGACCACATCACTGTCTTGCTCAAATGCTCAAATTAATTGCAGCGAAAAAATAAAAAAGTACGACATGAAGTTTAAACTTTCTCTTATTAAATATGCGGAGTAAAACTCAGGAGAAGCAGACACAAGTAGCTTAACTACAGTACTGACATCTTTCCCTTGAATAATGTCAGTTATACGGTTTTCATGCTGGTTTAATAAAAGAATTTGAGTAAATTACCATATTTCTCCAGTTTTGTTGAGCAAGATTGTTGTCAGGAAGGAATTATTCACTTGTCCCAGATTGCCACCTGGTGTCAAAGTCATCTGAAACTTTGACATTCAACTTATTTGTGGTTTGCAGAAACATAAACTGCTTCTGTTTCGCTCTGATTCTCTCTAAAAACACAATGATGCTGTCAATAGGGCTGGTTGAAAATGGCCCCAGTCCAAGAGCTTTTAACTCACAGTTGAAATTTTCATTGTAGATTATTCTGTTTATTTTTCAGATTCAGATAATCGATCGTTTACTAATAAGCTCAATGTTTGGGGTAATCCATGTCAGGAAAGAGTCAAAAATGGTCATCGTGATTTCAACCAGCACTCTAACACTCAACGACGTTGCATTTAGAATCAAGTAAAACGGAGAAATGGAAACTCTGGAAACAGGAAAGTGGTATTTGTTGCTTTAAAGGTGACTGAATTATTACAATTGTGGTGAAATTGAAAGAAGATTGAAATCAATGAAATAACGAATAGTTTCAGCTCGGCTATAAACAACAGCCTGCAGATGCTTAAGGATGAGCCTTTTTCAGTGTAAGAATAAACACTATTTCTGATGGATTTTTTAGAACTATTTACCTCCAAACAGATGCTGAGGCATTGTTGTTGTTTTTTTGTCCTTTCACGCCACGTGTTCATGAATACATTTGGACTCTATTATTACCTGCAGAGTAACAAATTCCTAGCCTGGCTAACACCAAACCTCGTCTCAGTGTAGACTGAGATGAGGTCGGGGAACCATCCCTTACGAACCATTTGTTCATACTTCATATACCTCTTAGAACCATTTATGTGCTACGAATATCTGTCAAAGGCATCTGGATGTAGCTTATAGCCAACCGTATCACACATACCTGATGATGTACCCAATACCTGATGATAATACCCTATTGTGTTGTAGGGCTGCAACTAACAACTATTCTGGTATTTGCTGATACCGACACCCAATGACGACGAAATAGATTTGCATTAAAAGTTGCTCATTTTTCAAAATAAACTTGGATTCTAAATGACTTAGAACATGTTCTAAGGCTGCATTGAAAGGTAAATTACCGCCTTCCCCCATGGTGGATCCACCATTATCAACAAAACCGATTTTGTACTTCGTCATGGTTTTGCTAACCTGTGGATCCCTCGCTGAGGGGAAAATTGGGTCCTTGGTGTCCAGACTGAATTGCAGAGCAAAGTGAATTCGTGTGCATGGAAGGATCGGTATACCCAGCTCAACCAATTCCCACGTTTAATTCTCTGCACTCTTAGAACACACAAAGACTAAATAACTCACATCATACTCGTGCTATGGTCTTTACTGTAAAGCCCTGTGTGTTCAGGCAGCTGTGACCTGCTCCATTCTTACAGCACCAGGAGGTCACTGAGGAGTTTTACAGACTGCCCTTCAGTCTTCACTAAAAATAAAAAAAAAACAGGTACAGGTAAAAGAATAAGTGCTTTATTGATCCCTGTGGGGAAATTCATTCTGTGCATTTGACCCGTCCTAAATACTCGGAGCAGAGGGCAGCAACAGTTCAGCACCTGGGGACCAACTCCAGGTCTTTAACCACTGACACGAGTATTAACATCTATTAAACACATGCTGGATTCAAACCTTCTTTTTTTTAATTGCAGGGAGTGTATAGAAGATCATATTATGTTGTTTTAATAATTTTATAAACAGATTCGAGAGGCTGGAATCAGAGAATTTTGCCATATTCTTTTAAAAAAAATGACTCAATCGATTATCAAACAGTAATAGTTGGCACTTAATCGACTAATCGTTGCAGTTCTATCTACTCTGTGACCTTGCTCTGCGGAAGGTGCATCACTAAATAATCTTTAGGAAACCAAAATGTGAAAAAAAGTCATGTACCGCAGCACGGCAGAAGAAAAACATCATTAAAGAGGAACATGAGAGGGAAATATGCATCAGAATAGACAGGAGAGAAGGAAGTTGGAAGGAAATGGGCAGAGACAGAAGGAGAAAATAAGACTTTGAGATAGGAAGAAAGAGGTTAAGAACGCTGAGTGGCGAGTAGCTCCCAGTGTCCCCGTTGTCTCAACATTCCAAGAAAGAGAGAGAGAGAGAGAGAGAGAGAGAGAGAGAGAGAGAGAGAGAGAGAGAGAGAGAGAGAGAGAGAGAGAGAGAGAGATGACAAGACAACTAGACACCAGCATCAAAGTGGGTCAGAGGAAACCAGGCTTGGAAACAATATCAAAGCCCTCAACAAGGGGCACCAGAGGAGAGACAAGAGCTGGAGTGGCAACAAAGATGCCAACATTCTGTGTGTGTGTATGTGTGTATGTGTGTGTATATGTGTGTGTTTAAGCTAGTACACAAGTCCGTACACGTCTAATAACCGTTCCCCTTTGAGTCTCCGCACATTGCGTGGCGTTCACATACGTGCACGTGCTGTAAAAATCCTGGAGCGCTGACAGAGCGACCACATCGCCCCTCCCCTCCGTCTTCGCCGTGCAGACGAGGCTTTGGCAGCGAGACTCGTCCGAGCGTCAGAGAAACACGGCGGCGGCGGCCGACACAGATGGTCAAAAGCGGAGACGCGGGGAAAAAAACAAAAAACAAAAGAGGAGTTCGCGGGCGCGCCAGTGGCGGTCGGCCAAAATGCCGACAAAGCCGAGACTAAGAGGTCCAGCAACAATATGTTTGGTTAGATACGGGGATGTTAAATGGCTTGGCGGCGACATTTTCCCCGACAACAGTCAGGGAATGTTCTTACTTCATTTGTGCCAGACGAGCCGCCGGGAGCTGAAAGCTGAATCAGAACCTGCGGTTTCAATGATGTTTGGGTTTTTTGGGCGCCTTGACATCTTATAACCCTGAAAAAGGGCTGATAAACTGACAAAAAGAAAAAAGTGACACGGCTTTCATCGTTAAATTTGTTTAGTGAAGTGAATGTATAATAAATAGAGTGACATATAATATAAGGAGAGTCAAACTCAGCATTTAAGGGGCATTTAAAACCCTGAACATCATTTTAACATATGAAAAAAAATAATTCAAATAAAAAAAAGCATTTAAAGGGTTAAATCCTGAAAATGACTGAATGTTTGGTAGTTTAGAGCAAGTTATAAGTTGTTTATGCTGTATTATTTAAAATGATGAACAAAAATGTTGATTTTCAAAAGTAAAACAGAGATAAAGTGGACTAGCTGCTTGTTTTAGGATCATTTAAGGCAACTGAGGAACTTACTGTTCATATACAACTGCATATTAGTGTGTTTTACTTCATCTCGTGTTGTCCTTGATCATGTTTGTTCTCATCGGTTCGTCAGACACAGATGATTCGGGTTCAGTCTTTTGCTTCTTTACGTCGCCAAGTGACGAGCTGTGAAAATGAGCCGCACACACAGAGGTCACCGTGTAATTCAGCGAGACTATTACGCCGGTCAGCGGATAATTACATTATTATACCAGAGCAGGCAGGTAATGCGGCCAAAATGACCAGGCAGCACTTTTATTGGAGAAGTGGTTGCTGCTGCGGTGGGTGGTGGTGGTGGTGGTGGGGCGATGGAAAGATCTCTCAAAAACCTCTGTAATTCCATCTAATAGCGTGTACTTATTAGGAAATTACACTCATAGACTGCAGGGGATGGAATCTTTTGTGAATGAAAAAAAAAAAAAAATCAATAGGTTTGATTTAGAAAAGCACTCTTTTCCCCCTTTAACCAGATTTTCATGATTAGTCATTTCTGTATTTTGCTTGCCAGCAAGTTCATTTTGTGGATTTTCAGGTCGATTATTATATGGTTGTTACTATCCCAGTGCTGATTCTTGCCAACTCTCAGCGTTGCTTCGCCACAGAAACGCGGAAATGCAGGAAAGCGGCTCTAACGTCGCCTCACATATCGCAGGACGTCCTCTGTTTTGATGTGAGCTAGTTAGTCCACAAATAACGTGTTCTGGAACGCCGCGCGTCCTCAGGTTATTATGAGACACGTCAAGTTCTCCAGCGTCCCGTCACACTGTAACACACACACACACACAGGAACGTAGATCCAGTCGGTGCTCTCAGCGATAATAACCGAACGGAGGTCTCGGCCCTCTTTATGAAAAGAATCTGGCCGCGGGACCAGACGTGTCTGCTCCAATCAGACGCTCCCGTTTTGAGAATGATTACAAGAGCCACAATAGTCTTTAATTGTGGCCCGGAGCCGCAGAGGTCTTAATGACTTTGGTATTTACTAATAGCTGTGTGTGGAAGTGGGTGTATGGGTTTGTCACATGAATGTATTTGCAGAATGAGAAGACTGTATATAACAACTTGTGTTATATTCCATGATTATTTTTGTGTGCATGCATGATATAATTGTTTTAATTACGGGGATTTCACACACGCACACATATACACATACTTTACTCAATATCAAGGGTTTTTCCTTGTGTTCATGCCACTGCTGTTAATATTTATTTGACAACTACTGTTTTATTAGCCTATAATGAGCTAAGAAGATGTGATGCTTAGGAATAGATCAAAATAACCTGCAAAACAACAAAATAACAAACAAAGCATGAAGACAAATCCTCCAATAATACATGAACAGACTCAGGAAAGGGGATTTTCTAAATCAGGAGTTGACTTGTAAATTTCAATCTCAAACACTAGAGTATTTAGGGGAATTCTTAGTGTAAAAAGAGCCACTTTGAGTCCACTGCATTTAATAAATATAACACTAAGAGGAGTCAATTTGCATAATAAGTATTTCTACTTTTCATTCATTGAGTACATTTTGCAACCAGTGCTGAAAATTACTTTTAATTTGGAAAATGTCTCAGTTCTACTTCCTCCAGTGTGTATCTTTTTTTTTTTTTTTTTTTTTGCTTTACTACAGCTGCACTAATAGAATGTTTTTGGCAACCGGGGGGCAAAGCTAAAAACACAACAAATATGACATTATCACCAATTAAAGTGGTTAAGTCGAAATGTCTGAGAAAAAGCAGTTTGTCTATTTACACATTCAGCAGCCACAGAGACAGATTAGCGTTAATTTGAAGTTATTTCTGGTCATCATGATGAATATAAGTCCAATATTCAGTCTCCTTTCAGCTGTGTTTTTTTGCCTTGACTTGTGTAATTCCTCCACCAGCTGGCAGCTCACTTTGTGCACCGTTCGGTGCCTGGCGGCCACTTTACAGCGTATTCAGCTTTTTTTCACAGGAAACAGATGCTCCTGCTGCTCCTGGAAGCAGGGGTGATGAATACAGAGACCAAAAGTATGAGCTAAAAGATGCTAAAACGCATCTAAAAGAAGTAAAACTAAAAACTAAAAGAGTTTTTCACTTTTCATATTGACCTTAAACATATGATCCAGTGTATATATAAAGATATTCACCTATTAACTGCCACTTTTTTTTTTCCTAAAGTCCACATGGCATCGAGTTTGCTCTTATTGGCTAAAATACGAATGAGAACCATGTGGATGCTGATTTTTTTGGGCTATAAGAGTCACGTTATTATTTACTCAGTATTTTATCCATTTTATCCACCCTAAGCAACTTTTGTCAAACTTTTAGGAAACCACAAACAACTTGATCAAATGCAGAGAATGTTATATTTACTAATCATTTCAATCAAAAAGGCCTTGACAGTGGGTGACTGTGGACGCACATAGAACGTTGTGTGTTACTTATTGAACGTTAAAGTGACACGGGCCAACTTTTGAACATTCTAATATGAATATAGGCAACTTTAATCCTTGTTTAAACTGTCCTTTCATTCCATAGTGCAAACTCAAAACTTACATTACCTGGAGTTAAATTAAACAAATGTCAGGTAAACCAAATCGATCAGGAGACAATGTCCTTTTTCATCCCTTGTCCAGGTACTCAACATCTGTATTGGACTGAAGATCCTGGGACTTCCTTTCTTTTTTTTTATTTAGCTACATATTTATTGAATGTTTGCTATGCACAGCACTTTATATTAAATTATTATTAAAGTCTAACATGAAATTTGGAATAAATTACTATAAAACAATATAGCCTATAGCCTTTATGATAATAAACCTTATCACACACCGGTAGGAACTGATTCGAGAATCATGTTTAGAGCTTCTTCTGCCCTATAGATTCTTGCTTCTTGAAGCATCAGGAAAGCTTGAATAAATTGACATTTTTTCCTGACTTGGCCAAAAACTTTGACTTAGAGAAAAAAAAAAAAGAAGTAAAACTTGAACTCCCAGCAGTTATGAGGGGGAGCCACTGCAGTGGGAGGTGTGCTAGTCATGCAAAAGGCTGAATGTGTGGCTATTTGGATTTGTTCCTATAAATCCAGCTCATTTATGGGCCCCTATGGGCTGATTTGGACTATATTTGGCACAAAGCCTCTGGATGACCTCTGAAACAAGTGTCTGAAACAAGTGTCTTAAAACTGAAGTGGAAAGAGTTTAATGTGAGTGATATATGAAAAAATATATGTTTTTTAACTGAGCAAAATATGTCCGCATACAAATGTTTCATATGTGTTTTTAAAAATCACTGAATGTTTTGTAGCTTTGACGTGAATTATATATTTTTAAATATTTTTTTTATTGTTTCTGTTTTCTTGCTTCAGTTGTTGTTCGACTTTCTTTAGTTTAGAGTTGTATTATATTATATGTATATATATTTTTTGCTTCAAAATTTTAAATAAACATTACATCCAGTCTTCTCCTTCCCGTTCGTCCCATTATTTTATTTTCTCCGTGGTGACTGTGATCGGTACAAATGGTTCTGTGGGGTTTTTACACAGCCGCAAATAGACATTCTCGTTCTCAGGGGAACTTCCACATCCAGAGGTTTTGTGCATAAAATAATTTTTTTCTCCCCACTTATCCCAAGGTTCTTTTTCTGGAAACTTCCACCCAGTTGCTGCGGTGGAGTCACACACCACTTCCAGGCCTCCAGAGAGATGGAATCCATCCTTTGGGTCTATGTTCTCACCTGCTTAAGGTCTGAAGGGACACGTCTGAGCACGCCTCGGCTCCTCGGAGGAACTCGCGGGTCGTCTCGGAGTCGTCTGACATCTTGAGTTTTTGTTTTGTTGCTTCAGTCGCCGGCGACCATAAGCGAGCTTTGCCACGGACCGCTGAGCGGATATTTATTGAGGGCTCTGCCTGGCGGATCAGCTCTTTGTTTACCGGCACAGGACCAGCATCTCTAGATCGCTTTTTACACTCGTGTCGCACTCATGAATGAGCTGTTCAATCCCCACCTGAACGGACAGGACAGGACGGGGAATCACTGAGAGCTTTACAGGAACTGATCACAACAGCGCTCAGGAAATAATGCTCAGTATCAATTCTTGAGCAGTAGATGAGAGCAAATCCTTGCCAGATTTTTTTGAAAAAAGAAAAGAATATGGTCTATATAGGACTGTTTTTAAGCACTTGATGTAGGAATCTAATGGATCGGCTCCATCTCCGTGAGCTATTGTCTGTGTCCCTCCACATGAAGCACAAAGACAGGAGGAAGCAGGAAAAAAGGAGGGTTTCAGAGAATGATGCATGATCTTTGTTATAATAACCTCATAGGAAAGTGTGTGTAAGAGTTGAAGAGCAGCACAAAGTGTGTGTGTGTGTGTATGTGCGTGTATGTGTGTGTGTAGGAGGTGGGGTGTGATGGGGATTTAAATTTTAAAAAAAAGAATGAATTGGGAGGGTATAGAAAGGAAAAGGAAAAGAAATACTAAAAAATACCAGTAGAATACTAAAAAATCATTTAAAAATAAATAAGTATAAAAAAATATATACTAAAACAAAAAAGAATACAAATACTGAAGAAATAAAGACGAATTTTTTTAAAAATATAAAAAAAAAATAAAAAAGGAAATAAATACAAAAATACCCCCCCCAAAAAAAAAAAAAAATTATATATTTTATTTTATATATATAAAAATATATATATATATATATATATATATATATATATATATATATATATATATATATATATATATATATATATATATATATATATATATATATATATATATATATATATATATATATATATATTGGACGTTTTTTTTACCAGAGCATCTCACTACCTTTGTTTTGAAAAGCTGATTAGAGGTGTTTTTTAGACTGAATGTATTCAAATGCGTAAGCCACACTGCACCCAGCCCAGTTTCCGGTGTTGTTGTCTCGCTGTGCTCATAATGAAAACATTAGAGTGCAACACAGAGTCTGAAGTTTGACCATCAGGCAAAGTCGTAGGATGCTGGCGGAGCAGCTTCATCTGTTATTAGCTGGAACACCAAACGCCTGCTCCGAAAAATCCCAGTGATGAGGGGGATGTGTTAACCACAGTGTGCCAATGGAGTCCAGAGCCAGAGCTGCTTCAGGATAGATCTCATCCACCCTTGGTGCTTTTTCGTGTGGATAAGAAGGCAAATTGCAGGGTGAAGGGCTCTATTAATGACTGCGCTTTTAGAGAAGAACAGAGAGAGAAAGCGAGGGACATGGAGAAACGAGGAGTAAGGCAGACATTTGCAAGTCTAATAGCATCCTGGCTGTAATGAACAGTGTTTCTGGTCATCGTTTCTGGAGGAAATAACAACCTACAAGAGGTTACACACAGGCAGAGAGGACTGAGCAGGAGGAGGTCAGGTCAGTAAAGGTGCCAATAATGAATACCAAACAGGACAGGATCAATAAACTGTCATATATTTGTGTGTGTCTTTTGTGTGTGTGTGTGTTTCCCTGTGTTTTGGTGTGTGTGTGTGTGTGTGTGTGTGTGTGTGTGTGTGTGTGTGTGTGTGTGTGTGTGTGTGTGTGTGTGTGTGTGTGTGTGTGTGTGTGTTCATCTGTACGGATGCACAGAGTACACCAATGATTTTACATAGCTCACTGTACGTAATTTTTTTCCCCAAACAAAATTAAAAATTGATTTTAGCATGCTGACAGTATGCAATAATACTGTATATGTATATGCGTGTGTGTGTGTGTGTGTGTGTGTGTGTGTGTGTGTGTGTGTGTGTGTGTATGACAAAGTCTTAATGTACAGATTCCAGAAGACCGATAACCATTTAACCAAGTTGGAGAATCTGCTCTTCATTAAGAAGAACATAGAAGGTAATATCAGCTAGGGCTGCAACTGATAGCCGGTTAATCTATTGATTTATTGAAACGATTAATCAATTAGTTGCTGGGTTCATAAAATGGTGTAAAATATCGATCACTGTTTCCCAAAGCTGAAGATTCAACCTAAACTGTCTTTTTTTGTACAGACCAACAGTCCACAACCCAAAGATCAACAGTTTACTATAGAAAAAACACAAAAATAAGCAGATTTGAGAAGCTGGAACCAGAGAATTTGGACATGTACTTCTTGAAAACGAATCAAATCGATTAATCGATTATAAAAATAATCAATATTCGCATTTGTTGCAGCTTCCATTTCAGGAAATACAGTCTGTAGCATGTTCCTGTTTCTGTGTGTGTGTGTGTGTGTGTGTGTGTGTGTGTGTGTGTGTGTGTGTGTGTGTGTGTGTGTGTGTGAGTGACAGCTTCTCACTGAGTATTCACCCGTGTGTTCATGCCTCCGATAGGTCAATACATATCCCATTTGTATTTGATTATCTGAGAGCAATGTGTTACATTCTTAATAAGCGGTTCCTTCTATAACCAGAAGATGGCAGTAAAGCCTTTCCTCTCAAACAGCTGCAGCCTCCACTGTCACAGAGAAGTGTGGCATCCACAGAAAGTCCTGAGTCTCCACACACACATACACACACACACAGATTTTATGAGGTGTGCTTCTCAAATTATTATTATCTCTTTCTGACCGTACGTTTTCTTTCCTCCTCTTTTCTCTTCTTTCACATCTCCGCCGTGTGACTGAAGTTTTCCCAACATCCGCGTGTGATGAAACTCCACAATGCCGGAATTCTAATTAATATTTATGCCATATATAATGAGCTGTTTCTGTGTGCTGAAGGTGCAACAATAATTGGCGTAGATCACTAAAAGTGCTGAAATTGTGAGAGCATCCATTTATTAATCCTCTCTCTCCTCTCCTGTCTCTCTCTCTGTCACGGGTTCAGGAAAAAGCTGAAAAACAAGACATTAGGTTGTGCAAAATGTAATTCTGGAGGTAGACAAACACACGTGTTTAATACCGTCACCATAGCAACAGCTCACAGTAGGGTAGAGAAATCACACACTAAAAACACTGACAAACACACAAACACACACACACACTCCTCGAAATACCATAGTTTGGATATGGTCTTGTTGGAAAGCAGATAACGTGTAGAACTACAGGACTCGTAACTGTGACACTTGCTTATTTGAGTTTTACTGTACGCTGATATGCTGCCAAAGCTTTTTTCGTGTACAAATCTGAACACGCGTGCATGTCGCGTCACTCCTTTGTGTGTTTGTGTCTCGTTGGAGCTAATCTCGGCTGCTGTGGATTAGCAGACGCCGTCTACACGTGAAAACTCTCTGTTAACGGCGGCGGCTTCGTTTGTGAACTAATAAGATCGGCGCGTGTCGGCGGTGGCGCCGTCAGACCGAAATAGTTTACATGCGATATCACGACGCCGCCGGATCCTTTAGGGAGTGTTTGTACACTTCGCTGCGACGTGTCAATGGAATCTTGGCTGCTGCGCTACAGAAGAAGTTGGAAAAATGAATGAAAATCTGTTGAATGGCGTGACACTCTTCTAACGCTAAGCCTAGCTTTAAGCGTAATTGCATGGATAATAAAATAATAATACAACAGCGTTCTTTTTTGCTTTTATTTTCCAGACACATCCAGTGAACTTTATCCTTGTCACTTAAAGAGTCTTTTAAAATGATTGGAGATGCTGATGTGAGCCGTGATGGCGCTCCCCTCCGCTCTAAAGCCGCTTTATAAATAGAACCTGTGTCGAGCCGTAAAAGCTGAGGAAGTGCTATTGAACATTTAATCCCATAAAACCAACAGATTACTGCATATTCTTTGCCAGTCAAGCCAGTAGGTCATTAGCCTAAAATACCTTCTTATTCTCTACTTTTCTTTCCCATAATACTCTTCCCTTTAATCCACACTCTCATTGTCTGCTTATTTCTGTATAAGATAATATTTTATTTCTCATGATTTATTAATGTTACAAGTAAGAGATGCAGTTATTAATCAATTAGTTACCAACTGATAGTTATTAATCGATTTGAGCAATTTTTAAGAAGAAAATGCCCAAACTCTCTGGTTCCAGCTTCTCAAATCTGATTATTTTCTGGTTTCTTTAGTCTTCTATAATAGTAAACTGATGATATTTGGATTGTGACTGTTTATCTGGACAAAAAATGATATTTTAGGTAAAATCAGTGATCAACATTTTACACAATTTTATGACTCAAACGACTAATTGATTAATCGTTTTAATAATCATTGATAGATTCAGAATAGTCGTTAGTTGCAACTCTACTAGGTAGTTGTGCTTTACTGCTTTACTCCATCAGTCATGAAGACTGATGGAGGAAACAGACGCTAGTAACGATTCCTTTTTCACAGCAGCCATATTGACAAGACACAGCAAACACAGGTGTTAACATGATACTTAATAAGCTTTTGTTCAATTCATGCACAACAGTTTTTCCACAGCTCCTATTTGCCGTTATTACATTAAGAGCTGGGCGACACGGTGGCGCAGGGGTTAGCGCTGTTGCCTCACAGCAAGAAGGTCGCAGGTTCAAGACCTCCTTGGTCCGGGGTCTGGGACCTTTCTGTGTGGAGTTTGCATGTTCTCCCCGTGTCTGCGTGGGTTTTCACCGGGTACTCCGGCTTCCTCCCACAGTCCAAAAACATGCTGAGGTTAATTGGCAACTCTAAATTGCCCATAGGTGTGAGTGTGTGAGTGAATGGTGTGTGTGCCCCACGATTGGCTGGCGACCATCTGGGGTGTATCCCTGCCTCTCGCCGTAACACGCTGGGATAGGCTCCAGCAGACCCCTGCGACCCTAATGAGGAATAAGCAGGTATAGAAAATGACTGACTGACTGACATTAAGAGCTTCCCCGTGTCTGCGTGGGTTTTCACCGGGTACTCCGGCTTCCTCCCACAGTCCAAAAACATGCTGAGGTTAATTGGCGACTCTAAATTGCCCGTAGGTGTGAGTGTGTGAGTGAATGGTGTGTGTGCCCCACGATTGGCTGGCGACCATCTGGGGTGTATCCCTGCCTCTCGCCCTAACGCGTTGGGATTGGCTCCAGCAGACCCCTGCTCCAGCTGCTCAAATCTGATTATTTTTGGGAAAGAGTGACTAGAATAAATAGAATAATTGACTCAGAACAGTCAAGAGTTGGAGCTCTACTACAGTTATTAAGTTTGTACAGTAATATAATATAATTTGTCCTCAGACCCTCAATTCCAATTAGGAAAAACAGACATAAACATGCATTAGATGTTGTGTGTACAGAATAGAGCTACAACTAAAAGATATTTTGATAGTTGATTAACCTATTGATTATTGAAAGGATTAACCGATCCTTTTGGTTTATAAAACTGTGTAAAATGTTGATCAATGTTTTCCAAAGCTGATGATTCAACCTAAAATGTCCAGTTTTTGTCCAGACCAACAGTCCACAACCTCTTTTATGCTCATATGGTTATGAGCAAAAAAGAATATAAATCTGAAGGGTTATTGGAAAGTAGGGATGCAACTAATAACTATTTTGATCAGTCCATAATTTCTCTGATTTTTAAAGTTGTTTGGTTCATAAAATTGTGTAAAATGCAGATCACTGTTTCCAAAAGCTAAAATTTCAATATAAAATGTCTTTTTTTTGTCCAGACCAATAGTCCACAACCCAAAGTTTACTATTATAGAAGAAACTATGAAATAATAAGACTTGAGAAGCTGAAACTAGAGAAGTTGGACATTTTATTCTTCAAAATGACTCAAATCGATTATCAAAGTAGTTGGCTATTAATGTAATAATTGGCAACGATCGACTAATTGTTGTGGCTCTACTTCATATTAGTCAATACTCAACAATTACCTTTGTGAGGTGGTATTGTGTTGGGTGGCGACTGTTATCAGTAGGGCTGATGAACTAATGACTATTTTGATGGTCGATTAATATATCAATTATTGAATTGATTAACCAATTAGTGGTTTGGTTCATAAAATGGTGTAAAACAATGATCACGGTTTCCCAAAGCTGAAGATTCAACCTAAAATGTCCAGACCAACAGTCCACAACCCAAACATCAGCAGGTAACTGTTATAGAAGATATATAGAAAATAATCAGATTTCAGAAGCTGGAACCAAAAAATTCAGACATTTTCTTCTTAAAAATGACTCAAATTGTTTAATCGATTATCAATAGGTACTAATCGATTAACCGTTGCTCTAATACAGAAACTACAGAATGTCGTATTTATACAGAACGGGATTTATATCAACAGCAGCTTCCAGGTGCCACCAGAAGAGAACAGATCTTGAGTAACAGAAATTATCAGCACCAACTTCATCATCGTCCACTACTTCATCTTCACTTTCCCTCCCGATAAACTGACACCCGCCATTAAGCAGCACTTTGGAAAATAGTACATTTCAGCCCTCGCCATTGGAAGAAACCGAGAGGAGAAACATGGCTCCCAGTAGACAACATCCTCATTAGCCAGGGAAGAGAAATGGACGGCAGGAGAGAGCCGGGAAGGATAAGGCAGAGACGACTTAAGAGGAGTTATAGACAGATGGACCAACTCTGCCATCCAGATAAATGGCTCTCGAAAAGCAGAGAAAATGAGTATTTGTCACTTTACCCCTTCTTGAGCGAGCTGTACGCTTTTTAAATGAAGTAGGCTTGCACATACTGTACATATATGGCCGAGATAGCTTGAATTATTCCAAAAGATACAGTATTTGAAACAAAATGAAGAAAATTCATGTGTATTTACAGTTTTCTAGCGACCTTCTTTGCCTTTTCTCCGTCCTGCCGCTGTGAAAACAGATTCTCATGGTTTATCACACACATGCTGACAGTGCTGCTGGTGTCAATACAGACATGTTGTCATCAGCTGTCCGCGCGTGTGCGTGTGTGTGCACGTGCGAGCGTGCGTGTATGTGTTGGCACTGAAGTGTGTTTGTTGGCTCATGAGCCTTTTCTTTTCCAAGTGAGAGTCCAGGAGGAATAAAGGAAGCTGTTTTATTCTCAAATGTCTCTTTTCAGTATGTTCAGCTGATGTTATTTTGTTATGTAGAAAATCAGCTATATATTATTGTGATGTGAAAATAACAGATGTGTTACTTAAGTAGAAACTTTATGTATCTATACGTTCCTGCAGCTCTTTATAGTAGAGTTATACTTTACATCCCTGCTTGCATAGTAGTGTAACGTCTCTCAAAAACTACATGCTAGGACGTTAGCTGGTTTAGCCGCTACTTTATTCCTCACATAGGCTACTGTGGCCGTATCCAATGCCAGTATCATCTAACAGAATCCCAAATTGGTCTTTAACAGCTTTGTTACTGTCCCTACCCCAGTCACCACCTTGACCTAACAAAGTTTCTGCAGAACACAGACTTAACTGGAGTAACTTTTTTCATTACTTTTACATTTTCACATAATTGCCTGTACTGGCTACTCTTTACACTATCCTTGAACAAAACCCTCTCTGGATAAATCACGCTGCAAAAGCTGAAATCAGGTGAAAATATGAAAACGTTTCTGGTACAATTAATCCAATATTGAATAGAATTAACTCATTCCATTGGTAGATAATTTATCTTATTTCAAGTTGTATTTTTATTATTTGATATTTCAATTATTTTAATCCTTTTTCTTAAAGAAAATGTTAGTCTTGTTTTCTTAAACTGATCCAAATCAGGAAAAATAAAACTCGAAATCAGCTAAATTGTCCAATGGAATATGAAACTTCTACTAAATATTGGACTAACTGTACCAAATATAGGACATTTTCTTGTTAAGATTTCATTTCTTTTGCAGTGCATGAACTCTGATGTTTCCTTCTCAGTCTTTTTACTACACAGAGAAGCTGGGGAAGCCAAACAAGAGGAAGGGATACACCTGTATTAAATCCTGTTCTTCCCCACTGATGGCGGAGGAAGATATGTCTTTGGTTATCTGCTGTTTCTGCCTCTGGCATAGGACTGTAGAATACACACAAACACACACACACACACACAAATGCTGGACAGGACTACGCAGGAGCCACTGGTGCCCGGCTGTATCGATTAGAGCAGTAACACAGTTATTTCTGCAGGTCTGTCTCCAACAGCTGTCCCCCGATGGCTGCTGGGTGAAACGAGGAGGTGGGGGAAAGGAAGGAGGCCACAACGAGCAAAGGGACATTCCAGGAAAAATGGATGGAAAATTGGAGTAAAAAGAATGGGGGGGGGGTGAACAAACCAAGCAGACGCAGGACAACAAATAGACAAAACTGAAGGAGAAAGTCAAAAAATGGCACAGAAGGAGAGATCAGATGGACTGGAAACAGGCGGCGGGAGGCAAAAAAAGCCAAAGTGGAGGCAAAGATAATAAGGGGCGGATTAAAGCACATGAGCCAACAAAGGGAAATAAAGTGAAACAGAGATGCAACAAAGAGGGTTCGCTCACCGGAGACGGCGGAGATGAGGGGGAAAGATTAAGGAAACAGGAAAAGGATTGGATGTGACTTTGTAGGAGACACTTCTCATCACCGCTGGTGGAGAGATTAAACACTAACTCACCCGGCGAGCGCGGCCACTGATCACTGATTGCACTGCAGTGAGTTATGGATTGCTGGCTCAATGTACAGTAACGGGCCTCCTCTCCTGTGTCTGTGTACATATCTCTGCACGTTTGTACGCCGCCGAGCATTCACGTTTATACATGTGGGCGTGTAGGGAGGGAAGCTGTAGAGATACAACGTTTGGCCGGTTGCTAACTGCTACATTCATCGCTAACTATTTTGATAATCAACTTGAAAATGTCCAAATTCTCTGGTTCCACCTTCTCAAATCTGATTATTTGCTGGTTTCTTTAGTCTTCTATAATAATAAACTGATGATCTTTGGATTCTGGTCTGTTGGTTTGGATAAAAAACATATTTGAGGTTAAATCTTTACCTTTGGGAAACAGTGATCAACATTTTACACCATTTAATGAGGCAAACAACTGATTGATTAATTGTTTCAAAAATCAATACATTAATCAACCATCAAAATAGTCATTAGTTGCAGCCCTAGTTATGGTTTAAAATCATTTGAGTGCATAGATGTAACCCTCAAGTAAAGCTGAGACCGCATAATGTCCATATTCACCCCTTTACCCTTTGTGTACTGAATCACCAGAGCTGCGATGATTAGTTGATTAATTGATTAGTTTCCAACTATTACATTAATCACCAACTATCTTGATAATCTATTAATGGATTTGAGTCATTTTTAGGGAGAAGATGTCCATATTCTGTGGTTCCAGCTTCTCAAATTTGATTATTTTCTGGTTTCTTTAGGCTTCTATAATAGTAAACTGAATTTGATGATGTTGGTCTAGACCAGCAGTTCCCAGACTTTTTTAGCCGTGCACCCCCATCTATATCCCAACCTGGTTGACGCACCCTTTATTTCCTACACCTTCCAAAAAACGCAACTAAATGTGTTAAGGCAGCATGTTTAATTCTGCTCAACCAGAACACGTCATCTAATGATCACATTAACAAAATAGCATCTGAATTAAATTGAAATGTACCAAAGTTTTAAGTCAAATTTATATCAGGAGAGATGACAGGCTTAGCAACAGGAAGTATGTTGGGGGAGCAGGGTATTTAAACCACAGCAACACTAGTCTGATGATACAGGATATTATGGGATATTATGTTATTGCTGCTGTTTGATTGATGTTTTTGGATGAATGATCATTCATCATCTTGTTAAAAGGATGTAACAGGGGCTTTCACACTGTCCTCATTTGGTGGCTTTAAACGGACTAGAGTTGGTTTCCTTGGATAGTTTCACTTCATTTGTCCAGGTGTGAAAGCTCCTAGAACTCTGGTCCGGTCCAAACAAACCAACTCTGGTCCAGTTGACGTTCCTGGTCTGGTTCTATCCTGGCCTGGTTCTATACAGTGTGAACGCTCACTGGACTAAACACAGGACCAAATGTACATTTTATATTTATTCAGCAACATCTCCGCAAATCTGCGGAAATGTGAGCGTGACTCCAGTGACTCCACTCGACTGCCGTGTGTCACCTGATGCAGGAATAAAAAAAAGGCGGTAAACCAGCAAGCGTCTAAACGGGGAGAAGTCGTATAATGGGATGTTGAATATCCATTTAATATGACAAATAAAACGTTTATTTAAACGTGTCGGAAAATCCCACTTTGAAAAAAGTGAAAAAACACTCAAGACCACCACCACATTTTTTAGCTTGCGAACATTTTGGATTAAATTTGCAGTTTGTGGAAACAGTGATCAACATTTTACACCATTTTATGAACTAGACAAGTAATTGTTTAATCGACTATCAGAAGAATCGTAACTTGCAGCCCGAGTAGCTCGTGTGTGTGGACTCCAGAGTTAATAGTTAACTGCTGTAGTGCCACTGACAGAAATACATTGATGTGGGACATAATTTACAGCCTCCTCCCTTTACCACCCCGCCACCACCCTTCCTCATCTCAACCATCCTGATGGGCCAAGGTCAGCCAATTACCCTTCACTGACCACCACACACACACACACACACACACACACACACACACACACACATACACACAAGTGTGTGTGTCTGAGACTAGTGGACAGTGGCCTGGCATGCTAGATTCATGGGGAATATGTCAGCCATCAGCCTGGGCATTTCAAACAATGCCTCACAATGTGCTTGACAGCCCTGAAAAACAGCTTGGTGCTTGGAAACTGCCAGACCATCATCTCAACTCCCTCATCTGGGCTCTCTCTGGCTCTCCATCTCTCTCTCTCTCTCTTTCTCTCTCTCTGTTTGTGTGCTCATCTCTCTATATCTCATTTTCCCTCCTAATTCACCCTCCGAGCTCTCATTTTCTGTCACACGCCCCCTCCCTAAAATTTCCCCGCCGCTACATTTCCATTTTTGTCCCTTCCCTGACGCTCGGACGCATCCTCGATGTTAATTTCATCCGCAGAAAGCCCAGCCGGTGTATCACCCCTTGTCTTTCCCGGCATTTCTCCCATTCCTTTCCCTCTTCCGCTCCTCCGTCCTGTAAAACAGCACCAGATGCCCCATATTAGGAGCTGAGCGGCAGGTCACACGGTAGTTAAGTGCATAACACACACCGTCTCTTGCGCGCGCACACACACACACGCGGGGTAGTAATGTACATGATGGTATTATCTAGCCAGGCGGTGATATATCTTAGTGAGACACCGGCCCATAAAGCTGCAGGGACATGCAGTTCCCCTTCTCTCCTTTCTCCCTCCAGTCACATGCAGTAACGGCCGGGCCCCTGATTCACAGCATTCAATTTACACAGGCTCGTAACAGGAGGTGATGGGCTCCTGGAGGTTGGAGGAGGACGAAGAGGAGGGGAGGAAAGCGGGGGGGGGGGAGTGAGTTTTCACATGAGAAAAGATCAGCAATGAGCTGCGGGCCGATGCTATTATAGATTAGGATGATGCAAAAATCCTGCTGCAGACATTTAGACGCAATTAAAGTCTAAATAGACAATTATGTGAATTTGTTCATGCAAACCACAACGTCCTCTCAACCCAGTTCGACACGCTTACAAGCGCATGCATGTGTGTCTGTGTGCGTTAGCCCTTTTGTGTTTGTAAGTCTGCACACAAGTGTCAGCGCAGCCACCGAAAACAATCCAAAGAACAGGCCGACCCCAATCCCATCCCCCGTATGAATATGTATGATTCCAAAAACCCTGATCCATATCTGCATGCTGTAATTCTAAAACTCCACCCCCCCCCCCCCCCACACACACACACTCTCTCCACTCCATGCACCACGCTATGCATAATATAAACTTATAAATCTGTTACGGTTCAAACGCCCGCATCTACATCCGAGAATTTATTTGGGAACATATTTTTCATGCTTCTGCTGAAAAAGCCCTTTTTTCAGGTATGCGTGTTCTTTTGTTGCGTGTGTCAGAAGGGATTATATGACGGGAATAACACGGCTCCGCAGCCTTCTGAACTTCTGAATAGATGCCTCCAAGGTCAAATGTGGTCAGGTAGAGTTTCCCTCGGTAACAGGACAGAGGAATAAAGGAGAATATGTAAATGACGAGAGCATTGAGCTGTGAGTGTGTAAGCAGGTAGGAACATTAAACAGGCTTTTAGTGGAGAAGTCTTTGCTCCATCACTGTCTCTAGACGCGTATTATGTGATATTGCTCCCCTGTCTATGGGCATTACAGTGATGTGCACACTGGGAGGCAGTAAACAAATAGTGCGTCTAAAACATAAGCCCACCGGAATGTCTAAACATCCACTCGTGTGAGTATATCCTCACAATTATGAATGATGTGAGTGCTGAGCTTTGTTTTTCATCGCGTCCTGGCGTTAAAAAAAGGAAATTTACAGGCCTGGATGTATCCAATCAAATGGGAATATATATATAGAGAAGGTGAAATTATGAGCGTATATCAGCGTGACATAAACACACAGCTCATCCTGTCCGGGGAGATTCGCCCATGTGTACATGTATTCCACGTTTTTTATGTTATTTGGATAATTGATTGCGTGTGTAAATGACAAGAGCCTCGCACACATATCATTTGCGGGCGCCGCGTCCCGCCGAGCGAGGCCTGATCTTTTGACATATCAGCATATGAGGATGATGGATACACATGTGGGCCCCGGTAGTTGACATTCATGCTCGGCTGATAATTCATGAGCTTCATTGTGCATGGATCTGCCCCGTTCTTGCCCGAGACTGACAGAGCGGCGGATCGCCGGCGGTGCACCGAGGAGATATTTAGCATTCACGCTTTGGCGCGGGCGTGTGCTCCAAATGGTCAGCGACAACCCACTGCAGGTGATTCATATTCACAGTGTATATTTGTGCCGGGCAGGTAATGGTTTCTGATGCGTCCCGGATCATTGAGATTCATCGTGTGTGTGTGTGTGTGTGTGTGTGTGTGTGTGTGTGTGTGTGTGTGTGTGTGTGTGTGTGTGTGTGTGTGCCGCTGCTGCAGCCGAGGACCTGTCAGGAGGACACGGGGAGGGAGAGAGAGGGACAGAGCAGAGATTCGGCTGTCGTCTCTGTCATTTCTTACTTGGAGAGGGAGACCCTTGGGACTCCCCTTCAGTAGCAAATGGACAGAGCACACACACACACACACACTTACACACAACGTAGTGGGGACAGTGTCAGCGGCACGCCACTGAGCCGATGCCCATATATCAGTGAGATGTGCTTCCTGCTTTCTGCAGGATTTCTCGGTTCTTTCTGCAGCAACCAAATCGTCCAGAAAGCAGCAAGTATTCTGGATTCTTCTGGACATGTTTTTGCATTTTGACTTTTCTATGTTGCCATTACGACATTGTTATATTTTAATACAAATATGTTATCCTAATATTTTGACTACTATGTATTTATTTATTTATTTTTAACATGGTTGTCATTAACATTGGAGGTTATATCTGATATGTTTCATTATGTTTGTCCATGGGTGGTGCAGTAGGTATCGCTGTTGCTTTACAGCAAGAAGGTTGCATGTCCTCGGTCAGTTGGAGACTCTAAATTGCTCTAAATTAGGTATGTGTGTGTGTGTGTGTGTGTGTGTGTGTGTGTGTGTGTGTGTGTGTGTGTGTGTGTGTGTGTGTGTGTGTGTGTGTGAGTGAATGGTTGTAAAAATACTCAATTACAAGTAAAAGTCCTGATTCAAAGATGTTATATGTAAAAGTACCGAAGCATGATCAGCTCAATGTACTTTACAGGCATTTACAGACTCATACTGATTGTTTATTGTATTATTTTTTTATATATTGGTAACCTGATTTTAATTTCTTTGTATGTCTCTTTTCTTTATATATTATATTGTATTTCTGTATTTATTTTGATCGTGAAGCCACTTTGTGAGAGAAGTGCTATTATAAATACAATTTAATTACTTATTTAAAGCATCAAAAATAAAAGACCACAGTGTAAACTGTGTTACGTAACAGTATATTATACTACATGTTTGAATCGTTAAATACAAGTGAGTGTATTTTAATGTTTTAGTGTAGATACTTTGATTAATAGTAATAGTTTTGCAGCAGAATAATTAGCACCTTTCATACTAAGTGCCTTTATAAAAGAAAAGAGCAACACTTCAAGAGAATAGTAAAGTATGTTAATATATATTAGACTTGTAGTCAGACATGTAGCCTAAACCAAGATCAAGACACTACCGAGTATCAAGAGTATCAGCGTGATCATCAAGACAGACCACGTTAAGACTAAGACCAGTTGAGCTCAAGACCAAAACAAAAAACAACACTAGTTACACCATATGTTTTTCCAGTTCAAAAAGCTAATGTTAGCTAACGTTATCTGTAACGTTATCTAGCATGTGAAGGTCTGAGCTTACCCTTCCTGGTGTTTTCTCTACAGATGCCTGATGAAACTCCACGTTGTTCCTGCTGTCTTTGTCAGACATACTTTACAAAATTTGAAAATTGCTGAATGCTTCTTCCTTCTTGTTGTGTGGCAAATGAATCCTTTGTGCTCTGTAAAGCCAAACCTTTCCACTGCTGAATTTGGACCAATGTGCCAACACATCAGACAATGCATATGATTGGTACCACTTGAAGCAAGCATGTAATAATGATGTCTTAGGAAAAAAAGAAGAAAGTGTGCCTGGCAAATTACTCTGAGACCCAAGATATTGCAAGAGAGAGAAACCTGAGACTGAGACCAAGACCGAAGACTGTTGAGACCATGACCAAGACCAAGACCACAAAAAAGTGGTCTCGAAACTAATATATAGTATCAATAGTATGTGAAATGCTACAATCTCCATCTGAGCAAATATTAAAACTGTAAGATAAATGCAGTGGAGTAGAAACTTCACCCCCTACAAAATTGTAATTACAGTTACTTTGCATCACTGACTATTTATTTGTATTTTACTGTGTTTTTGTGAACAACAAGTTTCTCCTATTGGGATTAATAAAGCTGTTCATATTGTATTTTGCCACCTCTGCTGACATATTGGCGGCCCGCTACCGAAGCTGGAAATTGATTATGACAACTATTTGTGAGCCACTTCACCATTTCTGTCTCCTCGGCGTCCACAGGCAACACGGGAGGAGAGCAGCATGACAGGTAAATTAGAAAAGGGAGAGATGCTAAACACAGGAGGAACATATAGAAGGAGAAGATAAAGGAGTGGAAGTGATGGGAAGTAGAATCTAAAGAGACAGGAAGTATTTGCCTAACAAATGTGGAGCTCCAGCTTTTCCAACAATACTCATGCACAACATCATCCTCCCACTGTGTGAACATTCCACCGTGATAAGTGTAACGCCTCAAAGATTTGAAGCCTCAAGCACAGTTATCCATGCATTCACACACACACACACACACACAAATGTACATGGCAGATATACAGAACATCAACTTTTTTTATGAGGCTATTGTTTTAAAGCTGCTCATCCCGGGAAGCCATCCTGGCAGCATCAATGTTTATGTTCTGTTAGAGGGGATTTTACAGTGCATCATATTTCTGAACATCTCAGTGGCCTCCTTATATTAGAGGCTGCTTTAGGTTACGGATGAGTGATCACAAATGGAATAGGACTGAACAAGACAAGGTCAACAGGTGTGAATTCTGCAGGTTTTATTGATGTGTTTGTGTATAAAACTGCAGAGATTTCTGTGTACTTGCCTGGAGATGGTGAAGTGTCATTTTGGAAACGCTGACAATGTATTAAAACATGAATTTATTGATCTGAACCTCATGTATTATTATGCTCTTAATTTCTTTTTTTTTTCTTTTTTATTTTTTAAATGACAAAAGTACAAGTTAGAAGTGGCTCAGATACCCTACGTGTGATCGAGATCTCTTTTACGATTACTTTCACAAACATTAAAGCTGCACTAATCAATACTTTTTTTCATATTAACAATGGATTAAATTACTATGTAATGTGAAAAGCAACGCTCAGGGCAACAGACTGAGAGAAAATTACCACCTCGGTTCTGCGGGGAAAACCTTAGTGTCTCTTCAGCTCAGTGGTTTTACAACTGTACTATTTAGATTCGGTCTCATTGTTCTCATCATCTTCATATCGAATGTTAAGTCATCATGTTTACAAAGGGGTACTGAAGCCTTTTTTTTAATACCAGGAGGTTTACTTATGTCGCTGACACTCTCTGACACACCCACCAAACAGCAAAGTTATCTCCTAAATCTGTTTTCAGCTTGATTTGTCCCAGATTTAAAAGGAATAGTTTGGTTTTTGATACTGAGCCCTATTTCCCATGTTCCTGCATGTATCTAAAAGCATAGACACATCATTTCACTGGTACCACCAATATTGAGGTTTGCGGGATTTTCCATATAATGGAAGTTGACTGGGCAGTAGCTGTTTCACCAACAGGAAGCTTGTGGTTTAATCTGACTCCATTTATATCTGCCATTATATGGAAAACCACCACTGCAATTGGAAATTTCTTATTATTCCAACCACTTGGGATACCCCGAGTCCAGACCTTTTGAACCTCCCACCTGGACACAAAACCCTGCAGGATACCCCAGGTGTGAAACACACCATAAGAGGTCGGCGTAACCTTAGGGGATGTTCCTCAAGTATAAATGTTTAGGTCTCCCCATGCTTTCAGTCTTTCTCCATTCCTAATTGACCTTTTCTTTGCAAAGAAAATAAAGACCTTTTAACTACATTATGTTTGGTAGTTTTCCATGTTATAAAATCTTCAAATAAAAAAAAAGCTTGGGACAAGTAGATCATACAAAAAGAAAGAAAATTGAAAAACCTTAGCATAGTCCATCAAACTAGGCAAATAACAGGCGTCTGTTTTTAGATCCGGATCAGATCCATGTTTTATACGTTATATCCCTGCAGGTCTCACTTCTGTTTACCATCATGTGTGATACCTGGTTGAAGCCATAGACTCTGCGCCTGCTTCTGAGGAGGGTCTCTCCTCGTGCAGCGAGATTGTTTGCTCGACCCAGAGCTGCCGGTGATTCGCATTAGCCGTGTCACCTTTTCATCGATTGACTCCTGCCTGCTGAGCGACGGGATCCCACCAGAGATTCAACCTTCATAATTAATCATAACATCAACGGCGGGCTGCCGTCAGCGGACAGAGGTAGGGCCTGCCACCCTCGCTGTTGACAGCGCGAATAACTGAGCTCAAACAGACCTTCTGTTGAGTTCGGGACTGTGTTGCACTTCTCCGGCAGACCAGCGGCGACCTTACCCACGGCGGCATTGATAGTATTACTCGCTGCTAAATGTCCGTGACGCTGTAGTAAAATCCGAAGGCCTCTCTTTGCTCAAAGCTGGTGTATTCATTCCGAAATAGAAAGAAAGGTTACCTCATCTTCGGCATTATTCAGAAGTGAACTTTATTTTCACTCCGCCGATCATTTACCGAAGGTACCGGATTTTTCAAATAGTAAAAAATGAAACGCGCCGCGTGACCTTTGCTGAAGCCAGTGATGGAGCTTCTTCAGAGCAGAGACGGCAGCTACAGATGCAGCGGTACTTGTGTGTTGTTGTAGTTACAGCCAGTGTCAATGCGAGTCTTCCACTACATTATAAAGAGGCCGCGATGTTAATGGATGCACTTTGCTGTACTGAAATCTAAGAAATGCACAGACTCATACGAGAGCAATTTAATTATAGCGTCTGCACTTCTTCCTTTTTTTTGCCTCAAAGATCAGTTCATGCTAAAAACATTTTCAACAAAAATAACACATTTTTCTAAGAAATGAAGCAAAGAGCTGCAACTATCGACTATTATGATAGTCCACTAATCTAGTGATTATCAAAACGATTAGTTGTTTGGTTCATAAAATGAAGTAAAGCGTCAATCAAAGCTGAAAAGTGTCTACAGTCCACAACCTGAAGATCATCAGTTTACTATTATGGAAGACTAAAGAAATCAAAAATAGACGGATTTCAGATGATGGAACCAGGGAATTTGGACTTTTTTGTGACTTAAAATGATGAATCAATTATCAAAATAGTTGTTTAATGTGATAGTTGCCAACTAATGGATTCATTATTGCAGCTCTACAAAGAGCTGGTTGTGTACCTTAAAGGTACAGTGTGTGATGTGGCACCTAATGATGAATTGTACGTAGTAGATACAAATAATCAAAGGTGATAAGAAACATGATAAAATATATTCTATTTCTTAGTTCCACTAGATGTCTAAATCTTACCCGCTGCACCTTGAAGGCAATGCGGAAATTTACAAACATTATGATGTAAAGCATATGTGGAATCCAGAAAGATATTCATTCATTCATCCAGTTGACCTTTGTGCCACCTCGTTTATAGAAATGCCAGAGTTTCCTGCTCACCTTCTCCCTGCAGCACTGCCAAACTGTGACTCAGTGTCCTTGTTTGAAGCCATTACTTGATTTGTCTTAAAATAGATAAAATGACCGCGTTGGCCGTTCAGAGCTGTGGCGTTTGCCAAAGACACGCTGCTGCAGATACAGAGGTTCAAATGGTAAAACTAATTCTATTCCTACTTGAATGCATCAAAGGCTTTAAATTAAAGTGGTGCATGCCATGCAAGCAGGATTAGCCACCAGAGCAGTTCCTTTTTTTTTTTCTTTTTTTTTTTTCCTTTACTGACCTGCTGTGAGATAAAAAGCTTTGGCTGAGAGTGTGGATTCGCTGTCGTGTTGCCACACAATCATTTGAAATAATTCATGAACCTAAATTCATATATGCAGAAACTACAGCTCCTGACCCACTAGGAGAACATGCACCCATTCAAACGAACATAGACTTTGATATAATGGATATAGAGATAGACATAAATATAATAAATATAGCAGATATTATGCATTCTTTTCTTCTTTTTGAAAACCTACAGTAACCTCTGTATTTGTTTCAAAGCGAAACATTCACAGGTTTTAATTTCGCCACCACAAGATGGCGCTGATGCACAAACATTACTGCATTATCAGAAATAAATGTGCGAGTTGAGTTTATTTGATTTATTTCAACACCAACAGCTCTGCAACACACAACTGTTTACACCATACCACGAAAAAGTCCGGAATATATTGGAAAATATAGAAAAATTAGGGAAAAAATGTGTTTACAGAGTCTATAAAGAGATATTAGATGTGAGAATAAGGTAACGATATAACAGGTCTCTTAAGAACATAAATTAGTAGTAGTTTTGCTCCATTTTCAGAGAAGATTGAATTAATTTAATTCATTTCCTCAGCGTACTGAGGAAACTGGGGGGGGGGGGTATGCAATATAGGGCCTTAACCCTCTATTGCATAGCTTTATTGCAACAATTACTTTGGGTCAATATTATTAAAAAGCAGTAATATAAAATGTTCCATGTTTTACTGGTCTTTTACTTTGAAGGACAAAACAATAATCACATCGGATGAGGTAAGTCCAAATACCGCAGTGCATTCTGGGCCAAAAGAAAGAGATAGATACTCTAGATACTCTAGATCTTCTTTGAGTTACCATATGTCCACACTATGCAATAGTGTGGACAACAAAGACGCACCCTAAAATGCCCTTTTTAATATCTAAACAAGCACTAAAGTGTTATTTTAAGTCGTTAAATGTGCAAAAAGTGCCCTTTTAAATGTCTAAACATGCAAGTGCCCTCAAAACCGCATTAAGTTTTGGTGGCGAGGCCCCCCAGGAATTATTACCTCCTCACTCCGTGTCTCTGTGTGAGATAAATAAGAAAAAACAGAAATGCATCCACAGAGTCTATAAAGAGATATCGGGTGTTGAAATAATATGATATAACACGTCTCTTAAGAGCATGAATAAATGTGTTGCATTTTTCAACTCAGTGGGTAGTAGTTGTGCTCCTTTTGCAGAGATTGAGTAATTATAAATGTTTGTCATGATTTTTCTCACCATGATCCTGTGGCTGCCTATACTTTCACACGAATCAGCTGGTGAGGAATATAATTTCCATAGCCACCAGAAGCATATTTAAGTCACTAAAACAGCTCTTTAAACAGCTCTATAGTTTAAAAATGATTCTTCTTTGAACATTTAAAAGTCAGCTAAAGATCAAGCTTCCAACCAGTTCATGGAGCTGACATTTAATAACACCTTAACAAGCAAGCTAGCTGCATACATAAAATCTGACAGCAAAGGTTGTTATTTCAGTCACTAAAATCAATGGTTGCCATGTAGAAATGAGAAACCTGCTTCTGCCTCAAATCAAGGGCTCAGAATTTACTCAGAATTCACCACTAAATCTGTCCTGTTTTTAATTGTAAAATCAATATGTGCCATGTGGGGAATATTAAGACCAGCAGGTGCAAAGTGGTTGGAGCTTATCAATTCTGGATTTAGGCTGAACTTGGGCCTGAAGGAAGAGATAATAGCATATGTGCCAGGCCATCAGGCCTTCCCTTGGAATTCATTATGTTGTGTTGGGTGAAAAAAAAAAAATATATGTTGCTCAAGGTAAAGCAGCTCAGGTTTATTTCCCCAGTGTTAATGTTTTCTGCTGGTTTAATGAGCAGCGGAACAGTTTGCGCGTCTCTATGAGCGAAGCTTTGCTAATTGGTAAGAAAATGCCACTGGCGTCTGTTTACAGTTTCAGCCTGTGACTGGCAGGTGCCACTTACTGAGCTGGAGGTTTGACGGGGGGTAGAGCCAACGCTGATTGATTAAGATGGGAAAAAACGAGAAAAAAAAAAAATGCAAAAAAAAAAAAAAAGGGTCATTAACAGATGTTTGGTAACTGAGTTACCAGAGTTGCAGTGTCCTTTTGATGCAGCAGATTCAGTTAACAGCTTGACTTAAAACTGTTGATGTACATTATATATATATGTATGTGTTTCAGTATCCACACGAGGAGCTTTTCATCTCAAATTTTGATGATTTTTTTTGGGGGGGGAGAAACTGGAGAACAAACAGTATCTGTCAGATTGTTATTTCCACCACAGCCATATTTTAAAGTCATATCAGGATGAAACTTGAGCTAAAGGCAGCTTGTTTTTTTTGCTTGACATTTTTTATATGTATTTACACCTTTATACTTTATGTCTCGAGTCATTAATGAAAAAATGATTCATTATATTTAGAGAAATGTCTGCAGTTTTTTACTGTTAAAGTAATATAGTAATGTTACTGTATGTTACAGTGACAATGTTACAGTAATGTTACTGTACTCTAAAAATGTCACTGTAAAAATAACTGGTTAATTGCTGCCAGTTTTACAATGTACTTTCTCTATAATATAACTTTTACACTATTACCTGTACCATGATTCTGTAGAATAGTATTATGTCCAAAAACAAATAAATAAATAAATAATAATATTTTTTTCTTCTAGTTATTTATTCAAGAAAATGTCATAATTGTGACTTTGATTTCAGATTTATCATTAAAGTCAGAATTCTGACTTCTTTCCTAGAACGAGCAGGTGTGAGGTCTGTTTTCAACTATATTACGATAACTATATTTTTTAACTATGATTTTTATTATGCACCATCGCACTCTGAGATTCTTCAGAATGAAAATTGCACAACAAATAAATTGCATTATAATTATTATTACTTTGCTACAGTTTTGAATCATTTGTATCTCATGGATATTCATACAGTTGCGTGGATACTATAAGTATCCCTTTGTGATTTTATTATAATCTTAATTATAATTTATTTATATAACACATTTCATACATATGGGCAATTAAATGCGCTTACATTAGAACAGACTTTAACATTACGAATCGGAAAAAACTAAAACAAGATACTTTAAACAAGAAAATAAAGCATAAAAGTTTGCAGCATAAAGTTATAATTTGTTTTAAAATCATTAAAGGGACAGAAAAAAATGAAAATTTAAGGTGCTTCAAAATAGCCCAATCATGATGTGTTTTTAACTAGGATTTAATAAAGTCCGCAGCTGGGGCTGATTTCACTTGAAGTTCATTAAAGTCGTTTTAACGAGACGCGTGTTGTGGAGAAGTCGTTGTATGACGTGTTATAAATCCAGAGGTGTAATTTGCATCAGGCTGATCAACAAATCTGTTGAAAAGAGCCTTGTGAGAATCCAAACTCGGAGCGGTAATTGCCTGCAAATCAACTCCGTCCAGGTTTAATGAGCGTTGGAAATATCGGCTTTTGAGTAACCTTTTTTTTCTCTGAATAACAGGTTTAATTACTCAGATCTGCGAGCGACTCCTTCGTTATTGTTGCAGCTCGCTCCACTTAAATTCTGCTCTGGATATACGATCTCCTCCCCTCTAGATAACCTCGCCAACCCACAGCCCCTCTGTCCCTTTGTGAGGAGAGATAACTTAAGACATCGCCATCGATGTTCACCAGAAGAGACAGACATCAGTAATTCAAGTGTAAGAGCCAGTGTGTGTGTGTGCGTGTGTCTGAAGGTCGCCTGTCTGTCATTTCTCTGAACACCCATGGGTCTCTGATTTCTACCTCGCAGCTGCAACACATCCACCGACGGCCATTTCCTTCTCTTCCGTGCTCCCGTTTTCCACATTCCAAACTTTCCTCCCTTCTCTTTTCGCTCAGTTCTCAGTGATCAGCCTCACGACTATGTGTTAATCTCTCCCCCTCACACATCCTGACCATTTCACCTGATCCCATAAGCGCCGTTTTCACTTGATCTTTCCCTTCCGGCTACACATTACTGATTATCCTCCTTGCGCCCTCCTCTCGGAGTCCTTCTCCTTTTTTTCTGAAGCCTTTTTTTTATACCTTGACGTAAAATAGTTTCATTTTAATAAAAACCCGCCTTAGTTTCCTGTACTTGCTCCGAGTCTGCCTCTCTCTCTCTGTGCTCACAGCCCCTACAGTGACATAATTTAATATTCTTGGTGTCATAGTAAAGAGAGAGGAGGCTGTGGTTGTCAGTGCGGCGTGAGAGTCCACATTGATTTAGCGCTGGCATCACAGAGGGAGCATCTCTCTTTATTTTATTAGTAGACTACGGTCAATCTGATGCAGTGACAGGGAGGTGGGGCTCAAATAAACAGCTGGAAGCTAGTAACACTGACTACAATATATACTGTAGACTCCCTATAGAGCTGCAACAAATAGTCAATTAATCAATTAGTTGCCAACTACCCTATTAATCACCAGCTTTTTTAATAATCGATTCATCATTGTGAATAGTTTTTAAGGAAAAGATGCCCAAATTCAGGGGTTCCAGCTACTCAAATTTGATATATATGTGTATAGATAGCTATAGATAGATAGATATAATTCCACGCTGAAATCTCATTAAGGCGATATCGTATTATTTACTACTGCGATTGATTCTCGATGCGCTCTCGACAAGTATTGATCGCTTATGTTAGTAGTATGGCTGCATTCATCTCCCTGAGATGCTTCTTTGGAGGTAGATGGGGGCGTGCGCTTTGCGAGATTGGCTGGACGCGCCAGCGACATTTAAATCCAAAGTATGGGCTCACTTCGGATTTTACAGCAGTGCGGATGGAACAAAGCTATATAAGAACTATGCAATATCGAAGAACTGTTTTTCTAAAGATCGGTACGCGGGAAACACGACCAGCATGCACAGCCACGTGAGCTGTGTGAGAAAGCAGTGGTGGTCGTTGACTCGAAGTTCACACAGCCCGGCCTAAACACGTTTTCCCATCGCTGTTTACATGTGTAAAGGACTATTTCCATGTCGGAAATACTTCGCTGAGAAAAATTATTCCTGCCCTTTAAGCCCAAACCAGAGCTAAGGTTGAGTCGGCACTCTGACCGGCAAATAGAGGGCATAACATGTGAGGGGTGGACATCAAGGGCCACAGACTCTTACGTGACATTAACTGGACATTTTATAAACGAGGAGTGGGAGATTAAATCGTTTTGCAAACACGAGCAATGCACGAATCGCACACCGGAGAACACGTGACAAATGTAATGAAAGCAACAATGGACGAGTGGTGGTTGTCACGGACAAAGCATCAAACGTGTGTAGCAACGGACCTAACAGGATGCAAACATGTTATTTTCTTTCTTAAAACATGACAGCTATATCGTGAGTTATTGTAGTCAATATATCGATTATCGCAGTATCGCCATATCGCAATATTACCAGTATCGTGAGCCATGTATCGCATGTCATGTTGTATCTTGAGGTACCCAGTGATTCCCAGCTCTACCATCCTCCATGTTTATTTAATCTGTTGGTTGCCAACTATAACATAAACCGCCAACTATGTTGACAATGGATTAATTAATGCAAGTCCGTTTTAAGAAGAAAATGTCCAAATTCCTTCGTTCCAGCTTCTCCAATCTGATTATTTTCTGCTTTCGTTAGTCTTCTATAATAATAAACTGATGATCTTTGTGTTGTGGATTGTTGGCGTGGACAAAAAAAAAACATTTTAGGTTGAATCTTCAGCTTTGGGAAGCTGTATTTGATATTAATTACAAAATAATAATTATTATATTGTTATATTTAAAAAGGTGCCGGCTCAATGCAGACATATTAATGTCCATATACTATGGTTAGAGAAATATATTAATTTAGTGCTGTAAAATTCCTATTAAACATTGTTCCTCACTTCCTTCCAGCACCTACTAGACCTAAATGTTCCCCATCAAAAACTATTATTTTCCTTTTTTTCATCTTTTTTTTCCCTCTTCTTTTATGATGTAGTGCCAGTGCTTTTAGACAATAGTGCTCATTTTTATAAAAGAAGAATCACAAAAATTGAAAGTGTTCCAATATACTAAAGGCTCATTTGCTTTTGTGATCAAAACTTTACACCAATTAGTGAACAACACGAGTAATCGTTTTCATTAACTGACGAAAATCAAAACGATTAGATTCATTTTTAAGAAGACAATGTCCAAAATCTCTGGTTCCGCCTTCCCAAATCTGATTATTTTCTCATTTTTTAGTCTTCTCTAATAGTAAAGTGATGAGCAACTAATTGATTAATCTGGTCAATAATCAAAAGAATAATCAAATATAAAGATATTTGTTAGTTGCAGCTCTAACTCTCCCAGAAAAAACACACAAGCACTTTTTGTGTGAAAGTATTGAAGAAATGATGCTCTGATTTCCTCCTGCTCTGTTTTTCTCTAATCACTCAGTGTCACTCTGTGCAGTAATTAACAGAGGTCAGATTAATATCTGCGAAGCGATGTGTGATGTTTGTTCTTGACGCCGAGTCGGTGCATGAGAGAGAGGTGTAACGATAATTGGCGTCGGTGTTTGGTTCAGGTTGGAGTGTGTTGGGTTTAAGAGTCTATTTCTCATCTCTTTATGTCCCCTTTGCCTTGTGATTACCACTGAATCATGGCCGACTCTGGCTCCTCTGAAATCAATATTTTCATCTTCACGGTGCCGCTTGGTGCTGCTGGTGTTCAGACATGTGGCAGACATGTTGGCAGGTGTATGTGTTAGAAGCATGTGTGTGTGTGTGTGTGTGTGTGTGTGGGCCCATGAGGACTCAGCACTGCAGGTGTGGAACTGGGCCATGCTGGTGTTTGCAGGCAGAAGACGCCACCGTCACCTCCCACCTCCCTCAGTGCCAAAACATGCAAACACTGAGCATTTTCCATTAGTGAGTTCACATGGGGAAAAGAAATAAATAAAACATGAATGACTCTGATAGGACGTTATAGAGCTGTTGTGTAACTGACTGCTAACACAGATTCAGAAATGCTTCAGGGATACACGCTTTCAGTTAGGTTGTGTTTTTTGTTTTTTTTTAACAGAAGGCTAAAGATAATCCAGGGGGTAAATCTTGTTTTCATTACACAATGAAAAAAGAAAATAGTTTAACCGACTCTTCCAATTGATTACTCCTGAATTAATTAGGTCTATTGAAATTAAATTAATACTCCAACTTTATTTAATTTCAATGAACTTAATTGATTTAGGTGTTGCTAAGTTCAACTATTTCCTTTTTTTTTCATTGCAGCTGCATCACAAATAATTAGAACATCTTGGAAAAATTCTATATTTTTTTGTCAATCATTTCAGAAAGTGAAACTCCGGTTTCACTTTCTGAAATGGACAAAGGTTTGTTTTGTCCATTGCTGTTAAAGCGATGGACAAAACAAACCTTTTATAATATTTTAACTCCAAAGGGTTAAAATATTTCACACTATGTGCAATTACATCTGTGTTTTCAGGTAATATTGTAAAAAAAAAAAAGGTTAATGTTCTTAATGTTCTCAATATGACTCAAGTTCTAATGAACTCTGTCAATTAGATAAAAAAATATATTATTTTATCATTTATTATATATACGTATATACTATTTTTTGTGTGATTGAGCTGTTATTATTTTTTTGCCAGGTGATTCCAACAATAGTTTCCCTTCTGGCTGCTGATTGCTGTCAATTATTTGTTCCTGTTCCCTTGATTTGCTATTGACCTGTTACTAGCACGAACTGTGCTACACTGAACCATTTATTTCAAAGACCTGCTGTGACCTTTAAAGGCAGTTTGTTTGAGACTCGCTCAGTATCATTTTGATATTTGAAGAAAATTGCGATAATGAGATCGAGCTGATCACCTTGTTTCATTTGCAGGCCGCTTAATGTTCGCCAGCAGCTATGGCTCCGTAGTAATTGGATGTGAATGGATGTGCCTGTAATTTAATTCAAGCCCATCATATCTGTGTCTCTTTAAAAGCACTTAATTGTGATTTCAGAGATTTTGTCTGTTTAGCCAGATAAATTGTATACCACCGATTCAAATGCAATTTATCCAAATTTGATTCCGAATCGCAATATCTATTTTCCTTGCATCTTGCATTTTTCAGTCCACTTTCATCTCTTGTAGATGGAGAAATCCTCTCTGTGTTATTCTCCCTGTATTATATTTCCAGGTCATTTTCTCCTGAAACAAGAGAAAATCATTTAGGCTTAAACCCTTTCATCTATCTTGTATTTCAGTTAAATAGCAGTTGTCAGACAGCAGAATGGCGCATTATCATTGCCGCTGGGCCATAATGGTGAAGCTTAGTTCTGTGTCTGTGTCTGTGATGGCTTGTTTTCTGCTCCCCTGACACAAACCAGACAAGTATTGTGTGAAAAGGTTCAGGAAATAATCAAATTTGTGTGAACTTTGTGCTCGATTTTAACAATATTTGTTAAGTGATGTGACGGATGTGTCTGGGTTCATATATATTTGAGGTAAAAGAAGAACAAATTGTAAAAAGTACGCTTGTTATCGGATTACAACAAAATGAACCCCCCCCCCCCCCAAACCCCCAAAAGCCTGTGAAAGACAAAGCGGGACTTCATGTCTTTGCTTAGACCGCGTCAATATATCGACGGCCATTGTGTGAACGATTCTCTGGAGGATGTCGGTGGGGAATCGGGGCTGCAGCGGGTGATGGAGTATGTCACATAGCATTCGATATCATGTGTATTTGTGTCAAATGGCTGTGGACGGATCGATCCGCCGCGCGAGATGATGTATGCGCGCATCATGTGATGAGGTACAGGGCCAAGGTTTTAGGCTGAAAGCTCTGTAATTCATTACGGCTGTGTGAGTGGTCGTGTGTGTGTGTGTGTGTCTGTTTGTGTGTGTGAGGATGTTTGTGTGATTCATAAGATGGAACCCGCCCGGCTATGAGGGAACTCATTAGACTCCTGTCGTCTCGCCTCCCGGTAGGAAAAATACCTGGCATCTGGGAGTTTATATTCCCTCTTCTTTACAACTCTCTCTCTCTCTCTTTTTATTGCTTCCACACTCTGTGCCACAAAATCCGAGAGCAATCACCAATCAATCTTGTACACTCAGCGAGCGCTCGCTCTGCTGCTAACCACCACCTGCCTTCTCCTGTTTTCCTCCGATGCTCACTCAGCCTCCTCTTCAGTCACATTCAAACACATCCTCTCTCCTGCTTTTGTATTACATCCCATTAAAGCTCATCAGGCTCATCCTTCTGTAATCATGTCTTCTGTGCATTCTTCCCCTCCTCCTTACTTCAGAGAAGTCATCTATCACTCTCCCGCGCACTTACGGTCTAGGTCTGCTTTTATAAAGCTCCAGAGTGATTGCACGCCGGGGCTGATTGGACGTGTCCTCTTCTCTGCTCTCACCTCACCCTGTAATTTCGCCGCGGAATTCCCCGTCTGCTTGTACAGGTCGTGTCACAGGATTAGTGCGGGTGAAAGAGGTGAAAATGAAACCGGACGACAAGAAGAGAAGCAGCAAGACAATCAAGGTCAATCAGAAAGAAGGAATCATGAATGCCATCCATTTTAAATACTGGTATTATTGAGACTTTATTCAGAAAAGCGACGTGTTGTGGCAAGGTGCACCTGAAGCAGCTGCCACGTCCTTACAGGCGCAAAGGTGACGCAATCGAAACAAATCTGTGGTTACTCAAAGTGGATCTTTGTCAGATCATCAAAAAGACACCACAAAGAAACACGTGAGACAGAAAAAGAAAGTAGGAAAACCATCATCAGTCTGTATGTGACAGGTCTATCTGAGAAATTCAGGAGAATCTTCCACAAGTACGATATCCAGGTCAATTTCAAACTGGGCCAGACCCTAAGACAGAGACTGGTCCACCCCAAGGACAAAAAAACTCAAACTCAGTCATGCTATTTATCCAGTCCAATGCAGCGAGGGGATCAGACCTCTACAAAGGTGAAACCAAACAGCCCCTCCACTGACGCATGGCTCAAAACAGAAGAGCAACCTCATCGGGACAAAACTCAGCTGTACATCTGCACCTGAAGGAAAAAAGACTCTTTTGAGGACTCCAATGTCCTTGTTCTGAACAGGAAAGAAAGATGGGTTGAGAGGAGTGAAAGAAGCCATCAGTGTTCACTTAGAGAAACTTTCTCTAAACAGAGATGGAGGCTAAAGACGCAATTTATCTTCCACCTACAATACTGTCTTGGGAGCTCTACCCAGGAAGTTTAAACCTCATTCTGGCGTGAAGTCATGTGACTTTGGTTTTACCCGAAACCAAACATAAGATCACACTGGGGTTCAATACTTGGGTTCTTACTTTAGTCACACAACTAAAGAAGCCTCTTGGATGAGAGATGAAATGTCTTCAAACAAGCTAAGAAGTCCAGGTGTTATTTTTCTACAACTCCGCAAGGATAAGACGACCTGGATGACTGGGCACCTTCACGGACACGATGAAATCGTTGTTTTCAAGAGATGTACTGAAATCAGAAGTTTCACACAGGTCAATGTGGCTATAGCAGCAGAGTTAAGAACAGCTTCTGTATGCCTGTGTGGCAGTTTTACACCTGTGGCATCAAGGAAACGCTACCTCAGCTCTAGAAGAGCGATGGGACACGTTGCCGCTCCTCTATTTTGTAGACTGGCTCAAGACATAGACATTAGTTTTAACACTTACTTATTACTACTACTACTTATTTGTGTCTTGATTGATGTATTTTATGTGTTTGCTACTATAGCCCTCTTTTTAATATTAGTGTAATATTATTGTTGCTTCTGTTATATGTTTTATCTTATTGACACATGTTCAGCAATTAGGTCAAAAGGGAGTTGTTTTTATATGTGCTTTATAATTAAAATTACTGCTTTAGGAGAAATACACTGTTGTCTACAAGGCTAGTGAACACGTTAGACCCTGAAATGAAGGAAAGATATTAAATTCGTTAAGGATTTCTACCTAAAAGCTATGACAGATGTCATAGCTTCAGCCTTAAGGCTGTGTCCAACATGGCAACAAGATCCATGACAACAGGATCCATTAGTAATACACACAGAATAAAGGAAACTTCTACTCCTCTACAATTCAGAGGGAAATAGTCTACATTTTACTCTGTTACATTTATTTGAAAGTAGAACTGCAACTAACCTGGAACCAGACAATTAGAACATTCTCTTCTTAAAAATAACTCAAATTGATCATTGGTTTGTCAATATTATGAAACATTATCAAATTGATTAATTGAATATCGAAATAGTTGGCGATTAATGTAACAGTAAAACTAATCAATTTACATGTATTAAAGTGACACCCCCCCCCCCCCCTTTTTTTTTAAATCCCTAAATTTTCTCAGAAAACATACATCTTCTTTTGTGTGGAGCCAACATTTATAAATGAGGTCTCGGCTTTTTCTGATTAAGATGCAGCCAGCAACGAGCTGCAGTGACAGAATGGGATCTGACTGATATCTGTCCAATTATGTTTGCACCCTTAAACTTTGGGCACGATGTGTTACTCTATGTATGGGCGATATCGCACACTACTTTCAATATTGATGTAAACCTTCTCAAATTAACGCTGAGACTTGGCACTTTGATGCATTATTCATGATTTTACTTTAAATTGAATGTGCTGAAAGAGCCTGAGGAACAAAGCAGGTGTAACTGTCCAAATATTCCTGTCTGGAACTAAAGTTATTTTAGCCCAAACCATGTCTTGTCTCTATTTCTATCAAATCATAACCAAACCTTAACCACAGAGGTTTTACTGCAGGTGAGAACCAACTTTATTTTTTTTTTTCCCATCAGTGAAATACTGACGATGATGATGATGGTGATGATGATGATGATGATGATGATGATGATGATGATGATGATGATGGTGGTGGTGGTGGTGGTGGTGATGATGATGATGATGATGATGGTGGTGGTGGTGGTGGTGGTGGTGGTGGTGATGATGATGATGATAGTGGTGGTGGTGGTGGTGGTGATGGTGGTGGTGGTGGTGGTGATGGTAGTGGTGGTGGTGGTGATGGTGATGGTGGTGGTGGTGGTGATGATGATGATGATGATGATGATGATGATGATGAGGACGATGACGACAACGATGACGGTGGTGGTGGTGGTGGAAAGGAACCAAGTACATTTTCTTAAACTGTACTGAAGCTTTGAGGTATTTGTACTTGAGTATTTCCATGTGATGCTACTTTATACTTCACTTTACTATATTTCACTGGGAAATACTCTACTTCTGCTCCACTACATTTATCTGAAAGCTTTAGTTACTAGTTACTTACATAATAAAATGCAATAAGATTATATATTAATATTCTAAAAGTAGTCCAATTTTGTATTGTTACGCAATTATGAATACAGTGTATTCTTCTTATTATTGTTATTATAAAATCATACATAATACATAATGTGCAGTACTATTAACATTAATCCACCTGTAAGTATTGTGATCCAAGTTGATAAAATAATTGAGTACTTTTATAGGACTTAGATTTAAGTATATTTTGCTGAGTACTTTTACTTAAGTAGCATGTTCACTTGAGGATTTTTACTTGTAAAGAATATTTTTTGATGAAGGTATTTTTACTTTTAATTTAGTAGGATTTACCAGGATTTACCAGCTTTAGCAGCTATTTAGCTATTTTGTCATTTCTCATTTATACAGCACATATCCCATTAGTGATATTTTAATAATCAAATAATAAGAATCCAATTGTAGTAATGAATCATAAGAATTGTAATAAATGATCAGATTTGTGATTCATCAGGTAAAAACATCAAACATACATCAGTTTTATCTTTTCAGATGTTTTCTTATCACCATGTTAATAACGTCTTCGGATTCTTGACTCTTGTTTTGTGTGTTTGTGTTGGTCATTAAAAAAAATGTATCTTCAACGTATCAGGTTTGGTCCCTGGAAACTTAGTTTGTTAAAAGTAGTTTGTTTAGTTAGAACAAAAGACTAAAGTCTGAGACCTTGTGCTGATTCAGATCTTAGCTGCAGATCAGCTGAAGAACAGATCCAGAGTGAAGGGTTTTATGTCCCGAACAGACCAGGAGAAGTTGATTTAAGGTTAAAGATTTAAGGCAGCCAGAAGGACTAGACTCAGCTCGAGTTTTAACCAGAACAAAGAGATCAAGGCACATTAGTTCAGTTCTAAAGTCTTTAACTGGCTCCCAGTAAACTGTAGAATAGACTTTAAAGTTCTTCTATTTGTCTATAAATCCCTAAATGGTTTGAATGATCTGTTAGTTTTTTCTTTTTTTTCATTTTTTTAATATGTTTTTAGTTTCTGCTTTCATGTTAACCATACTATGTTGCCCCTAGATAGCTAAAACGCACCATATAAATAAAGCTGCATTTCCTTGATTAATTAGATGGATTCAACAAGGATGTAAATAATCATTAGTTGCAGTCCAACTTAATTAGTAAAAAAAAGAGTAGAGCCACAGTCATTAGTACATTTATTTACTTTTGTTTCTATAGTAGTATTATTGTTTAAGTCACTGTTAAAGCAAAAGTGAGAGAAACAATCTGTTGGGTTTTTCTGGTCGAACACTGTATTAAACTGAATAGTTCTGATTTGGATTATTGATTGGACAAAATGAAACTAAACAAGATAAGCACCACACTGATTTAATTGTCAGATTAAATGAACGAAGATAATCAAAATAATTAGTCTGCGTCTTCAAATTGTTTTGTCTGACAACTCTTTCAAACTAAATTACAATCAAATAGAAGAGAGAAAAGCAGCAAATCTCCACATTTGACAATTTACAGCCAAACAATCCAGCATTTTATGCTTCGTAAATTATTTTAATGACAAACTCGTTGGAAAAAAAAATACTTTTTCTGTCATTTTGATGATTGTTCCAGCATTAAATGGAAATCTGTGATTCCGCAGAGGTTACAGGCAGTGTCTTGCCGCATCTTTTCGTGCTTTGTCAATTTCGATGGCGTCTGGCTTTCTCCTCCTTTTTCTCTTTCTCCTTTAGCCCACTTTGCTCCTTCTTGCCCTCTCTTTAGCTGCCGTGATCCTCGGGGTAATAGCGCTTGTCGTCTTAAGTCTGTTCCATCAATACGTGGCCACTCTGTCCGGTCGGGGAGGCCCTGGTTCCCACTCCCAGCCGCCACTCACCCGTCCACTCAGCCTCACCCTCTCACCACAAGTCTTTGTCTCGCCTCCTTTCAGCCAGTTTTAATCATCATCACCTTGGCACCTTAATCTCCTACAAACAAATACTGTGCAGCGGAGCAAAACTTGGCAGTGAACGCGGCACTGAAACCGCGAAGCACCTTTTGTGAGCAGTTCCTTGTGCCCTTTTTTTTCTCCCCCCCCCCTATTCTAATGGAAATATCAAAATCCCACAAGATATCGCATCAAACAATGAATCCTGCAGCATCTCTGCATTCTGCAGACCTTTACTGCCTCGGAGTAATCACCTGCGTGCCACACGGGGAGAGGAATAAAGCAACGAGAGGGGGAACTCATAACCATTAAAGTCAGTGCAGTAATTGAATGAAAGGTGGGCTGCTGTTTTAGTGGCTCGCGCGCAGGTATGTGTCCTAACAAGATGGCGGAATAGCGGCGATGCTTTGGTTGCGAGAGTAAGCGTTCCCGTCATTAGACTTTAAGGGGTCGATTCGGCGTTTGGGGCCGAGTTTAGTCGCATGTGAAATGGCGAAAGAGGCGAGTAATTTCACACAATGACGGATCGGCGGGGAGACACTTTGTGTTCCTCGTCACGTCCTTCTGATGTTGTCGCACCTCCGTGTATGTGTGTGTGTGTGTGTTTGACTTTGTGTGATAGGCGAAGACGCTCCGCCAGGCTTTTCTATCAGCTGTTAAATTCTTATCTCTTAACACAATTGCGCATCAGTATGCAAGAGAGCGTCTTTGTGGCGGGAAAGTGGAACAGTTATAAAAATATAAAAAAGGGTGAATATTTGTGTGCGTGTGTGTTTGTGCATTTCTCTGCAAGAGCCTAGAGAGCAGGTTGTCAGCCACCGCGGCATATGGCTTGCACCCAGGTGACGAGCCAGTCTCCAGTACGATTTTTTTTTTCTTCCTGTGTGTGTGTGTGTGTGTGTGTGTGCGCGTTCACTCCGATGACCATCTGTGCCCCGGCCTCTTCAAAGCAGCCCCTTCCTGCCCGCGGAACCCAGAGATAAATGAATTATTAAACTGCTTTTCCAGGTGACACCCTAAACCGTTTGTTACCTGCGCTCGCGCCCTCGACACCTGACGGCCCTATCAATTAAAATGGAAATCCGCATTTCCCGTTTCGGCCGTCTTCCACGTCCTCTCGTCGCGACCTGCCGCCCGCTCATTTAACGCCTCTCTGTCCTCGCCGCCCGACCCGCTTAATTCGGCCTCCTGTTTCCTCTTTCTCACTCTCCTCCTGTCCAAAAAAAGTCAATCTTTTCTCCCAGCCCCGGCCTCGGGGACTGCGACCGCTTGAGGAATCCAATAAGGTTGATTAAGTGATGACAGTATAATTACAGCGATGGCACAGGCACGATCAATCTCTCGCTTCCTGAATAGGATAAATGAGCCGACCCGGGTCATCGGAGTGCGGGAGATAACTTTGCTCCTCGCAAACTCAGGCGGAGGCTGAGAAAAATAATCGGATGTGAAGGAGTGTCTTTTCAATACAGGTTCTTAACTATTATTACACGATTAGAAAAAGAAATATTCTTTAAAATCTTTCAATGTATTCGTTTTTTTTTTTCAACTCAAGTACTGGATTGATCAAACTAACAAAAGCTAAGTTCTATTATTTCAAACCAAGAACATCTTAACAAATCGGTTTAATTTCCAGCAGACAGTTGTTTGAAAGGGATGTGAATACGAACACCAACGCGTGAAAGAACCGGAGCTGACGTGCAGAGCTGTTTTTCTTCTGCCCATGTGTTGTTCAGGAGTGTGATCTCTCTAACCCGACATTCACTCGCGCTCAAAACGCCCGAGATGTAGCGCGATGGCTCATTGTGATTGAACCTTGAAGCTGCGCCAGTGCTGCCTCCCACTGCTGGAAGACTCTGAAAAGTGTTCGGCGGCGTGATGCGGGGAGCTTGAAATAAACTTCAAACTCACTGTTGTCTAAAAAATGGTTGGTTTTGATCCCTTCGCTGATTTTTTTTCTTTTTTTTTTTTTCTACTAAAACCGCGCCTGCCACATGTAACTTAAACCAGGTCCATAAGGAAAAGATGCACTGACACTGCAAAAGAAAAAAAAGAGAAAAACAATCTGAGAATGTAGATTACAGAACATCCTCATATGTAGAGACGGATCCTCATTTACATTATATCTCATTAATTACATCTCATCTCAATGAGAAAAAAAATGGATGCATTGCACATGTGGAGTTTGTCTCAAATTGTATGAGTTGCTCTATTAGTAAAGACAATTAAAACACTTAAAGCTTCCTATTGGCTCAGGGGTCAAATTGACCCACTGTTCCATCCTTCCTTCTTTCCCCTTCCTCCTCCCTCCCACCCTCATTCATTTACTCCCTTCACTCCTTCTTTCTTTACTCATTTCCTTCCTCCCTTCTTTCATCTGCCCTTCCTTCTTTCCTCACAACCCCTCATTTGCTTATTTGCTCTGCAGTATCAGTCAAAAGTTTGGATCCAGCTTCCATCCACCTGCTGCCGTATGACCCTTCCTGTCCTGGGACCCTCGCAGTACACATCAAAGCCTCCTGTGAGATTTCCTCCTCTGACCTACAACGTGTTGCTTTGCTAATTTAAAATATTCACGTCTGATCACAACACAAGAAGAATATAGATAACAGGAAGACTTATTAATAACAAAGAGCTATGATCAGACATCTTGATTCAGAAAAGAGTCCACAGGTGTATATGGTGTCGTGTGTTTCGTGTGATGCAGTTGTATGGGATTAAAAAAAAAATGTATTCCCTCCACTTTCACTCTGTATCCTACACAATTGTTGACCAGTAAAAAGGAAAAAAGAGAAAACAAAGAAATGAAGAAATACCACCTTAAATTACAGAGATGCTGAACCACTCATACCTGGAGTCATATTATCACATGACCTCTGTTTGTTAAAACATGGCGATTCACAGTTGAATTCTTACTTTACAAATTACAGACATGGCAGATTCACGCAGGATTAAGATCACAGACGACCTCCGCCGTTATTATGAATCACCGGAGGTCCCCGGGTGATGTGAGTGTGAATATGGCTCCAGTCACATACAGTGAAATGATGAAAAGACAGAGGTGCTGTGGATCCAGGTGGGGAAACTCTTTCATCACTCATGTCACTGACATCTGGAGCCATTCGTCGTCCTGCGTGATGAAGGCTTCCCTCCACCGAACACACTTTGTTGTCGGCTTAATTAACAGGTGCAGCGCAAAAACAAGTGCTCCTGAACCAAAACGATTTTTTTTTTTTCTTTTTCAAAACGGTTTGATTCCAGATGAATGTGTCTGTCGCCTTTTGATCTAAAGTCAAGGAGACTGAGGACTCTTCTCCCCTGTGTTTTTCTGGCCGCCGCAGCAGCAGCGAGCGGCGGCTTGTTTTTTTTTTTTTCGCTGAAATCGAGTGGCAGGTGGTTTGGCATCTGGTCAACAGGCTCATAACCCCCTTAACAAAGCTCATCTCATCACTTCATTGTTCCAGTCCTCTGATCGTCATTAGCAAGTGTTTGCAGATATGGTAATTTTCAACAATAAACTATAATGAAGTTTATTCACGGTTCCCAAAGATGGGAAACCAGGAGATACCTGAGGGAGACAACCAAAAAAAGTGCTGCGTTCAGAATTCTACCACGCAAAGTATGTTGAAGTACCAATTTTCCAAAAAAGAATTAGGGTATATCTTGGGAAGAGTAGTAGAGACTCAGGGACACTTCTGGCATGTCCAGAAAGTTCAAATTATGTCAAGCTTCCAAGTGACTATGACATGCCCTTTTGGGGAGCCATTATTATTAAATCTCATCAAAATTAATGAGTGCAGGAAAGAGGTGAAATTTCAAAGTGCTGGGTCCAAAATCCTAGCTACAGAAGATATTCAGGAATGTGGTTGCTTTGGTTTTATATTTGAATCTTTTCACAATAGAGCTGAAAGTAACTATTTTGATAGTTGAGTAATCTATCAATTATTAAAACAATTGTTGTATGGTACATAAAATGTTGTAAAATGTCGATCACTGTTTCCCAAAGCTGAACATTCAACCTAAAATGTTGTTTTTTTGTCCAGACTAACAGTTCACAACCCAAAAATCATTATTAATCATTATTATTCGACTTATTTAAATGTTTTCAGCTCGAACCAGAGAATTTGGACATTTTCTCCTAAAAAAATACTCAAATCCATTATCAAAATAGTTGGTGATTAATGTGGCGACTAATCAATTAATCAACCGATCATTGCAGCTCTACTGAGAACAATTTGTTGTTCAAAAAAAAAAAAAAAAAACTTTTCTGCACTTTAAAGGGGTCAGGTGTGCCGGGTGTTTGACATGGGAGCGGAGGGCCTTTCATCTTAAAAGACTTAGGAACGGAGCCATATTCAATAACTCATTGAGACTCCCCCTCTCCTTTGAAGGGAAATTAACCAGAGTTAAAAGGCCATTGTCAAGTCAGACAATCAAAGAATTAATGGCAGCTTGGTGAATATTTTAATATCTACACGGAAAACCAGGATCCGCCATCTGTTTCACTTTACAAGATAGAGAATAATGGCCGCGAAAAATCCATATTTCAAACGAGATGATGATTTTCGGTTCCAACGGGTGATTTTCGTAGGAGATAATTGGGCTGGGTGTGTCAAGAGAGTCGCGAAAGTAACTTGAAAAAGAGATGGAAATAACCCCCCTCCCAAAAAAGAGAAAAGTTAGAAAAATAAGATGTGTGACAGCTGATATCAAAGCGGGCGCCAGACTTGAAACAAATCACACAATTTGCTCCTCATCTCAAACACGCGCATTACTTGCTCATCAGTTTCTGCATCAGCCTCATTCATTCAGTCTCGCTGCGTCTCGCTCGCTCGCCGCCGCCGTCGCCGCCGCCGCCGTCGCGCCTTTGAAACGTCTGTCAATATTGACTTTTTTTTATTTAATTGACATCACTCGCGCTGACACTGGGACCTTGCATAAACAATGACGCAACGATTTGGAAACTCTCGGCGATGTGCGAAAGAGGGGAGGGGGGGAATAAAAGGGAGCACTCGTTCCTCGCTCCTTCCCTCCTCCCCTGTCAGCCCATTGGGAGGAGAAGCTTAAGTACTTTGGAGCTGCAGTGTCTGTCTTTCACACATCAAACGATTTGTTTTATCCGGTTCATATTCTCCCCTTCAGACCCCGCGCAGCCTGATAGGGCTTTGATGATGAAACGTAGAGGACATACGTGCATTATATCTGAATTGCCATGTATGAAGGAAGGTGTTTGTGCGCGTGTGTGTGTATTTGTGTGTGTTTTTTTGCCGCCACAACAATGTAATTTCAGGCGAGCGGTGTCACCCTTCACTTCCCCCTTTATTTCCCACCCTCTGTCCTTCTCCTTCCATTGTTGGGATGAAGGTGGCGAAAAGAAAAAAAGACCGTCGACACACCTGTAACAAGCAAGAACACAAAGTACCAGAAGGAAGATGGAGATGATCCCTTTTTTTTTGTTAAAGCCTGCTGCAAACATGAGGACACGGTGTTAGCTGAAAGGAAGTATGCTCCGCTCTACTCATAACACACAATGAAGCCCGTCAAATTAACCGTGATGCTGTTTTCACAAAGAGAGAAGTGAGAGAATTCTTGGAAATTCATTCCCAACGAAATGATGTTGTGCTACACTCTCATAAGAGCTGGTCCTGCAAACTTAATGGCACAATTTTGTCTCCAGGTCTGATGACACCAACGGAGGTATATATATTTTTTCTATTTATTTTTTGGGGGGATTTTCTTTTGGACTTGAAAAAGATCCTGAGCCACAAAAATACCCTTTTCAACTGATCACAGGCTCTGTCAAACTAAACAGAACAAGATGGCTTTAGTGGTATAAGAAATGGTTGAGTTCCTGATCCAAAGGATTTCATGGAATCCATTCATCTAAGAAAAGACAATGAATGCAGTTAATGTAAAGTAAGTGACCTTCAAGAAGCAGCTAGCTGCTTATTCTGAGAGAAATGATGGGGCTGTAGCTAGCAACTACTCTAATAGCCGATTAACCTATTGGTTATTGAAACGATTAATCCATTATTTCTTTGGTTAAAAGAAATGTGTAAAATGTTTCACTCTTTCCAAAAACCTGAAGTTTCAAACCTAAAACGTATTTTTTTTCCCACAACCCAAAGATCATTAATTCATTATTATAGAGGACTAAAGAAACCACAAAATAATCAGATTTAAGAAGCTGGAACCAGATAATTTGGGCATTTTCTTCTTAAAAATAACTCAAATTGATCAGTGAATTATCAAAATAATTGGCGACAAATGGAATAGTTGGAAACCAAGCAATTGGGGTAATATTTGCAGCTCTACAATTATGGCATAAAATGTTGGAAATATTTTGTTTCATGAATTTAGATTTGTGTATAAAGAATGGCCCTGGAGTATTATAAAGTTTAACAATATGGTTTATCTTGTATTTATTCTCCTTTTTTATTTTGTTTCCCATGAATCTCACCTTTGACTCATTCACCTCACCTGGCTTTCATTTTTAATTAGTGTGCATTTAAATTGTGTTTTCAGTCCAGGCCTTGTCTGATCCTCTGTGTTTTCTGCCTGTCCCTTGAGTCAAATATTAAAATATATCTTCAGTTCATCCCGTTTGCTGGTCTTCCTTGTATTTTGGTCCTTATATGTACCATAATGCTTTAAGGAAGCCATCAGCTCATTAAAGTCAGAAATGTGAGTCGGTGCTATGAAGGAGGACATGGATCCACTTAGGGAAAATGAAACGTTCTCGCCACACTGCCAGAGGGCAAAAAAGCAGCAGGTTAGACGGGTTCATGCCGTTAAAGACCATTTAGATGAGGCTGAAACATACAAGGCCGGATCTGCGGCCAACGCTGAGAGACAAGTGGCAGGAATACAGACTACAAGGAGAATATTTCTCTGACTGCAAATATGACATCAGTACGTAGCTTGATGCTACTGGCAGCTCAGTATAGATTTACACCAGATGGATGTTAAAACAGCTTATCTACGTGCTCCGATCGATCGCGAGGTGTACATGGAGCAACCCCGAGGATTTGAATGTCAGACGCAGGTGAGAAGCGAGTCTAAAAATTCAACAAGTCGATGCATGGTCTGAAATGGTCGGGGAGAAACTGAAACAAAATGTTGCATGATCACAGTCCAGCAGACAATTGTCAAGTCTCAGGTTCATTTATTTATGTAGCCTCAAATCACAAATCACAGATTCATATCGGGAGGTTTTACAGTCTGTACAGCAGCACAATATCTTTGGCTTTTACATCCTCTAATTAAATAAGGAAAACTTCATGTAATCAATAAAAGAAAAATGGAAGAAGAGAAGGGTTCCTCAGGGAACCTTTAAATAGATGTGTACAATACTATATAGTCAGATACTTGGAATGTTGACTAGAAGATAAATAGTCGACTATCAATATGTTGTCGCAGAAAGTCTTTTTTTTTTGTTGTTGTTTTAAGAGCAATGAAGCAGAATTATATAGAAAATAGTGTATGTGAGTGATCCCTTACAATATAAAAATATGTATAAATGTGCTTGAAATTTGTTTTATTTTGCAAGCTGAATGCATGGTCTACATTGTTTCCAGGGCTTGACTTCCTGTCTGGTGCAATCTGTTCTGTTCAGCTCGACAAATTCGCAATAAACTACTGTTCCCCTGTGTTCCTTTCCTTTGTTAAAGGACCTATTGTCTTTTTCACATTTAAAAAATAAAATATTCTTTTAAAGGTTCAAGTGACAAATCTTGGCACACGTGGAACCCTTATTGGTCATATATTAACACTGACTTTGCCAGAGCCTGAAGAAACTGAAAGCATTTCACTGTGATTTATTACCTCCGTCAATGAGGTTATGTTTTCGCTGGTGTTAGCCTGTTTGTTAGCAAAATATCTCAAAGATGTTTGGCCAGATTTTTATCATATTTTCAGCGAATGTTTGGAATGGTACTATAAAGATATGATTACATTTTGGTAATAATCTGGAAAAATTTGTGGTTTCTGGATCACTTTGAATTGTTTGTTGTTTGGTAACATTGCTGTAAATGGACCTTCAAACAAGTGCCATTGTTTGGGGCCACCTGGTGGTGATATCTTGCACCTGCATAGCTGGTTTTCTTTGCAATCAATAACCAGAGACTCTAAGAAAGCACTTTGACTGCACCTAAAAAACTTTCCATCCTTGGGGGAAGTATGAACTGTTGAGGCTGTAACTCACATACCTATTTTTTTATATTTATTTACGCATGAGCATTATCACTATGCAGTCACTAAGTTGCAGATGATTTCTTGTCAGAATAGTAACTTCATTTTCGAGTAATCTATAACCACATTTTACAGACGAGCGATGATAGTGTGATAGGGCAACAGTGCATGTATTTAATAAAGTATCAGACAACAATGTTGGGTGGGAGTCACAATATGGTTGCTATGTGTGCTCAGAGCGCTTTTCTTGTTCTTTATTCTTCATTTGTATTGATATTATAGTTTTAGTTATTATTCTTTTGTTCATTAAATTTCAGTCAGTGTAAAGGGTGGAATGGGAAGGCAGTAGTTTTGGGGTGGATGGGGAAAAAAGGGGGAAAAAAATAGACCATGCTTTTATTAGCTTTTCTCTGTTCATTTTCTTGAATTGTGCCTTTTGTTGGTATATGCCTAATTAAAAAGAACACAAAAACTACCGTTACGCCTTGGTCATCTCTTTTTGGTGCCAGAACTAAAATGTTTTAATTTGTGTATATCTTATCAATTCAGCTTTAGACCCTATGAGAAGTGATTATGTTAAGAGGATGTCATCATAATTTGAGCAAATATTTGACAGTCGATGAGCAGTAGTTGTCGACTAGTAAAACACTGTAGTCGTAAAAGACCTAATGTACCAAAACAGAATACTGCTGTTGTGTCTTAATGCTTTTAATGTTTCGTGTAAAGTACTTGGAATTACCTTCTTGTTGAAATGTGATATACAGCTGCAAACAGGCTGAAAATTAAAGGATAATTCTGAAAATTAAGGTTGATCATCTTAATTAACGCTGTGAAAGAAAAATTAAGATGAAGGATTTTTGGAAACTTAAGCATTTCTTAGATATTTACTCTACACAGACAGTTGAAATGAGGATGAACCAACAAAAAAAAAAGGTCCATGACAAAGACACTGGAGAGGTTTGGAGGTGATGAGTCAATAAGTCCCAGAGGGCCTGAACGCTGACTGGAAGCCAACAGCACAATAACTAAATTCACCTGCGTCTCAACAGGATTTACAACGCAGGAACATTCAAAGCAAACAGCACAATAACAAGAAATAAATTCACCTGTGTCTCAACAACAACACAGGATTTACAGCACAGGTGCACTCACTTAAAGCCAACAGCACATTAAAATATTCCACTCTCAGCCATAAATAAGACAGAAGTTTCAGCCACCTCTGATATTAACAAACACGTATAGCAAACATGGAAAGGCTTTTTAAGCCTAAACTAATTATAATATATTCTTGCCTCATGCTCTACTTCTTACAAAATCAACCATGATATCATCAAAGTCCAAAGTATTGGTCAGTCCGTCCCCATTTGCCATGAGAGGAAGAGCCTTGAGGCATGTTTGCGTCATCTTAGGTCTCAGTTTAATCTCGGACAGGACAGAGTCTTCTCCCTTTCACAAATTCTGAGAAACAGATTTCAGGCCTTAATGTAGTTATTCAGAGGCATCCTTTCAGGCTTGCTGTTATATTCAGACTTGTATATGATATGAGATGAATTAATTAATCCCCTAAATTGTCCTATAGGTCAGGCCAGAATGTGGAGGTCAAAACTTGGTCTTGGTCTAACAGTGATGACAGCAACGCCTGAAGATTTTTCCCTGAAACTTATACCATTAAACTCAATATTTCAGTTTCATCAATGGGGCTGCAACTAACGACTATTTTGATAGTTGATTAATGTAGAGATTATCAAAAGAATTGATTAGTTGTTTTGTTAATGACATAATGAAAAATGATGTGATCCAAAGCTGAAGATGTGAACTCAAAATGTCTTTTTTTGTTCAGACTAAAAGTCCACGACCTAAATATCATAAGTTTACTATTTTAGACTAAAGAAACTTGAAAATAATGAACTCTTCTAAACTCATCTTTTATAATATTGATTCTCCCCATTGATTTACTTTATGGAGTCGGTGTCCACGATGATGTGCTTCACGTCTAGACGAAGAATATCATCATTCTTTCATTAACAGCCAGTAACAATTTTTTGAATGCAAAACTGTATGCATTTACTGTGGATGGGTAATCCATAATCTACTGTCTATCAACCACTGGACCATTGGGCAACATGCTTGTAAGCTGCGTATTTGTTGAGACTCCAGTCTAAGTGCATAATTGTGGACAGTAATCAACAGGGGAAATGTCTAATTTACATATGAGGTATCCCAAGATTTTGGAAAATACACGTTTACGGATCACAATAATCTGTAAAGCTGTAGAGAACAGGCAGCTGCACATTGATGCCTCCAATGTGCGTTGTGCCTCAGAACTAGAAATGGGGATTGTTCATTTTTACGGATATTAATACAGGCATCGAGACCCCCCTAATAAGTCAAGTCAGTTTTTATCTCTACTGCTATCAGTGATGTTTTATTATTTTGGTGCAAAAATGAAATGACAAGACATTCTTAACAGAACTGAAATTGCTTTTATTGCTTAATATGTGAGTCAGTGACTGATTGCTGAACAGCTTGAAAAGTTTTGGTTAATGTCTGTGCTGTGTTTTTCAGTCCAGTTTCAGCGATTAGGAGATAAATCATTGTATTTTAATTTACATATTTATATTACAAGATGATTAGATCTAGTTTTGGAAGTTATACAGATCATGACTCCTTCTTTGATGTATATTTTATATTGCTGAGAAAACAAACAATTCTCATATATACAACTGTATTCATTTTAAGTTTACACAATACTCATTTTACTGACAATACCTTAAACATGACTGGGACTGAAGCTATAACTTCATGTTATAGGACATAATGGACTCAATAGCAGAATCAATAAGCTGCCGTATTGATTTTCTGGTTTTCAAAAATGTGGACCAAATCCTTATTAGAAATGGGTCTCCATGTCTATGGCAGAGCTTACTTACTTCCTCTTTTGGATAAACACTCATCTATTTATTTATTTGAAAACTATAAAAAACACATTAAGGCAGACACTTGCAATGGTTCAGACATACAAGAGGAGACAAAAAAAAATCTCCAATGAAAGCAGTGAAGTTGTAATAAATACAACATATGTGGCTGCAACAATTAAATAAAATTGAGAGTGAGACAAATAACGAAGTAAAATATTAAAAACAAAAATACATCAAAAAATCTCCATCAAAAAATTTAGCGATTATTCTATTTTTGTCAAGTGTACATTTCGAGTATTTGAGGCACAGCAACAGAAAACAGATCATAACTGTATGATTTGTTGGCTCCTGCAGGGTATGTGTGGGTATAATGGCTACCACTGTGTTTGAAAAATCTCTTTGTAAATCGATAGGAGAAAAAAAAAAAAAAAAAAAAACGCTGATTCCTCCTCGTTGAGAAAGCTGGCGAGTCGGGTTTTTGGGAAACAATGGTGTGTCTCATAATTATCTCTGATAATGAATCTTAATGTGGAGTGATATATGAGACTAGAACTGGCCCATTAATAACATCCGCCTAATCCAATACAGAGAGGAAAATTGCTTCAACAATTAATTTTCTTGTGAATAAAAGAAAACAAGATTTATTTGTAAAAAAAAAAAAAAAAAGAAAAAGGACCAATTTCAATCTCAGCTTTGGTAGCATGTCAATATTAATCTGCAATATATAGGTCATCCATTGATTTTGGATACAGGAGAACCCCCTATAACCCCTATATAAAAAATTAAGTATTTGTTTATGTCAAGCCAGTTGCCAACTGCTTTAAGGGAATTTAATTTGTGTTTTCACAACTGGAAAAATTCCAAAAAACTTCTTCCTACACCTCTTCAAAGATGAAATTGTTAGAGTTGTCTCATATTTATATATATACACACACACACACACACACACTTCCTAGACCATGTTATTATTAAAAAGCAATTAAAACCTCACTTTCTACCATATGGGAAATTCAATTGATGCATATCAAAGAAATGGATGATAATAAAAACAATCAATGTAGCTTCTGTCATGCATAATTATGGAAATCTTGAGCTTGTCAATTCAGTAATATCAGAAGCCTTGGATGTCTTATGCATAAAGGTTTATCGACGCTCTGAGACCCTCGGGGGACAATCTAAGTGCAGTCTGGACAATGAATGTCATCCCAACAAGTCTGCAGGAGAATTGTCTGCTTGCCTAGTTATAGCTCAGATAAGGTTAATTTGCTTCCCAGACAGCCTTGTTTTAAGACTAAACACCACGAGGAGAGGAGAGGTACATCTTGACCCAACAAATGACACAAATACACAGGTAAATGTGAAAATTCCTTCACATTTTACCCTTTGTTGATCATAACATCAACAATAATTACTCACTGAACTCCTCTGTGTGTGCAATACAATATGACGACCTAAAGTGTCACTTCATTTATCCGTGCTGTATTCTTGTTTCTGGTTATAATTGTATAAATGATAGCTACTTTTTTTTTATTAGTTTTCTTACAATGCAATGAAATACAACAAAATTCCACTCAAAATGCACCGTTTTATTTTTAAAATAGAAATTTAAAAAGTGTATATGTCTAGTTTATCTATATCCTTTACTTGATTAATCAAATATCATGTATGAATAGATATATAGCAATCAGGAAGCAACGTCAAAGTGATATTGTAACATATACGTAATAATGTAATGTGAATTGAATCTAGTTTAGTAATGTGATCAACAGTTGGTATCTCAACAATACTATTTAACACTAATCCGTACACATCCAATTAGACATATGAAGATATTTAATTCATTCACCACATCTGGGCCCAGCAGGGTCATTTGGTGACCAACGGTTCAGTATGTCTGGAATACAAAGTCAACCCCATATGAACAGAAACAAACCTTGATGGTTACAGCGAATCTGCTGATAAATAAGACCTGAGCTAAGATGGATTGTCACAAACACGTATCAGAGCCAAAGGAACAACACTGGATAAGTGCCAAACATGTGGTGAGGTACTTGAAAGGTACAATAAACCAGGATTTGTGTTACGGGAACAGAAAAAAAAAAGAAAAAAAAAATCTCAAACCTGCAGTGATGCTGATTGGGCAGCATATCAAAATGACAGATGAAGCACAGCAGGGTGTTGGTTCAGTTTAACTAAAAATGAGCCTGTTATTTCATGAAAATCTAAGAAGCAGCTTTATCTCATTGTGAAGACAAGTATATCCAAAACCAGCAAGAAATGTTGGCTATTAAATGGAATGGATCGTTTGAATATTGAAAAGATTAATCGATTACTTGTGTTTGGTTCATTGTATAAAATGTAATCACTGTTTTCCAAAGCTGAAGATTCAACTTAAAATGTTTTTTTTTTGTCCAGAACCCAAAAATCAGTTTATTATTATAGAAGACTAAAGAAACCAGAAAATAATCATATTTGAGAAGCTGGAACCAGTGAATTTTCATGTTTCTTTCTTAAAAATAACTCATTGATTATCAAGTTGGTGATAAACGTTTGAATATTTATTCAGACATTTGTGTTGATTTTTCAGATCAAATTTGTTGTCTGAGTACAAATAATTGGCCACACTTCTCTTTAAAAAAACTTACTGAACAAAACTTTTAAAACTTTTATTTTTCACTGTTTTCATGGAAACAGTCGTTCCAGCTCTTATGTCAACATAGGTATCATTGTATTCGGTCTGCACTAAGTGAAAAATTATTAAAAATATTATATTCAGGTTTTATAATTGGAATGTTCTGGTGTGCAATTATGTAACTGATAATATTGTGCTTAGTATGAGTCGCTTAGTATAAGAGTAAGTAGGGCTGTTAACTAATAGGATAAGATGTTAAAGCTCTTACACCGACTGGTTTTGGTAAAGAAAAATAACAGCCTCATACTGATCCAAATTATCACAATGCCTGTGAACAGCAGTAATAGGGTAGCCTGCTGTTGTTAAATTGACATTTTCACTAACTAAGAGGACTAGCAAAACAAGGAATGGTCAAAATGGAGCATCATTAGTAGTGTAGGCTGAGGTATTTTCTATAAATTCCATGCCTTTCAATTTAACACCAAGGTCTGTGACACTGCTTTCTGTTAGGAGCCTAAAGTCTGAAAATAACCCTGACAACTCCATCAGGGTTATTTTTTTAAACTCTAAAAAGCTCCCCCCGGACCTCAGACATTGCACAGATGTTTTTAAAGGCTGAGCAGGAGTCGTTGCGGAGAGCTGGAATGACTCCACGGTATGAAAAAAAAAAAGTCAATAGTACTGTAAGTCAAAGCACTCAAACTTTAGCTTTAGATACAGATAAAAGTTTTAAAATACTGTGAATGAAGCAGAAATTGAATGAAGCAGTTTGTCCAAACATTTGGTACTGGAAACATTTTCAAAACCGATTGTTAACTTATTATTTATTATTCCTTATTCCTGACTGTTTATTAGAGCTGCAACTAACAACTTTGCAATTTTCCTGTGTTTAAAATCATCTCTGAAGGTTCTCTCTGCAGCTTTAGGGATTAGTGGTTAAGGCAACAATTAATTAATTGAATGGTTAAAGATTCAATGTAAAAATGTCATGTCCATAGACATGCTACACCATTTTATGAACCAAACAACTAATCAATTAATTGTTTAAATAATTAATAGATTAATCAATTACTTATTTGGGTCCTAAAATGGTGTAAAATGACAATCATTGTTTCTCAAATTTCAGTAGATTCAACCTATGATATATTTTCGTCCAGAATGACAGTCCACAAATCAAAGATCATCAGTTTACTAATATAGACAACTAAAGAAACCAGAAAATAATCAGATTTAAGAAGCTGGCACAAGAGAATTTGGACATTTTCTTCTTAAAAATGACTGAAATGGATTATCAAAATAGTTGGCGATTAATCGACTAATCACAACTGTTCTGACTCATTACTCAGGCCAGAACTTGACTCAATGACCCATATAAGCAGTTCATGTTTGTATTCTCTGAGTTAGTGCCTTTGTCAGACTCCATGTTAGGATTGGCTTTGACAGCATCGGTTTAGACCTGTTCCTAAACCAAAGAACACAATCAATCCAAGAGTTCTCCTTCGGGAACATTTTTTAATCCAGTCGAGGAAATGGCAGCGTGCGTCTGGCACTGGAAATACCAGCTCATATGTCTCAAAGCTATCACCGTATGAGACACTACATCATGGCCATGAGTCAGACTCTAACTAAACCTGCATGGCCTGAAGCCACTACATGTGTCACCGCAGCGGGCTGGAAATATCACAGCGCTATACCCTTGCCACCGCTGTACTTTGGCATGACAAAGAGCCAGTGTTCCGGACGTGCACGAAATCACAAAAACGTCCGCGGCTGGTCACATCGTGGTATTACACTACCTCACCTCCCGTCCCCTCCCTCGACCACATTCTTCCATCCCTGTTTCTGTCAAAAGCCTGTGATCAAATGCACTCGCTTAGATTTATATAGTTCCATTGTGCCTTGGCGATGTTTCCATTTCACCCTCCTCCTCCTCCTTCCCCTCTCGCTCTCTCTATCCTTTCCTCTATTTCTCTGCCACCAATGTGTTTCTCTCTTATTTCAGGTGAACACAGGCGTTTTTTTTTTTTTTTTCTTTGCAGTGGTATTCAGGCTCTCAGCTGTTTGGAAATGGCACTCGGCCATTTGAGCGCGAGGCCGGCCGGCGAGCACAGCCGGGTTCTCTGGCGGTCATCGTTTTTGATTGATTTACGCCCCGTCTCGGAGATCGTGTGATAGATGGTCGGGCCGAACAACCTCAGTGTCTCCGCTGTCACTTTAACAGCATGAAAAATAATTTCATTCGTCAGGCTCGGCTCGGAGAAGAATCTCCAATTTGTCAATGTGCTGCACATGAGCAAAGTTTTATTAAGATTTCGGATAGTGGGGAAAAAAAAGAAAGATCCGATACGATGGTTTTTCTTCTCTTTTTTAGGAGGATTGTTATTCAGACAACATTAGCATGATAAATGAAAATTAAATGAAGGGAGTTCAGTGAAGGGTGGTATTCTCAATCTGCATTCTGTAAGTGAGTGCAAGCCTGGTTTTCAAAAAAGTCACTCTGATCAGAGCGATACTAAAAGGCGCATAACTTCGCATTCATTTTAATTTGCAAAGGTTAAGAGAAGTATTCCTTTCTTTTTCGATTTTTGCAATTCTCTTAATTTTCTCCTTACCTTGAAATTCCACGTGTTGTAATGTGAATTGAATAACACATGCTTCTAAAAATGGCCAATTCAGCCTGGTCCGACCAGACTTTCTTCTTCATTTCATTTGTACACAGCCTGTTCACTATCTATTGATAAATGTTAACTCCCTTGAAGACAGGAGACTCTGTTGAAGTTTAAAAACCATTGATCAACCAGATCCGTATCACCCATATCAACCACAGTGAGTCTGGATCTGTCATAATAAATCGCTAAAGTTTGGTTGTGACGTGTGTCGGGTGAACAAGATAGGAAAATAAAAAATCTTCAAAGATTATTCTTGTTACGGCTTTAACTTCTAGATATTCAGAGCAATAGGGCTGCAACTAATAATTTACTTTATTAGTTTTTGGTTAAATAGAAATGGTGTAAAATGCTGATCTCTGTTTCCCAAAGCTAAAGATTCAACCTATTTTTTTGTTTCCCAGACCAACAGTCAACAACCCATAGATCATCAGTTTACTATAACAGAAGACTGAAGCGAGCAGGAAATAATCAGATTTGAGAATCTGGAACCTGAGAATTTGGACCTTTTTTTTCTTAAAATGACTCAAATCCATTATTAAATAGTTGGCAATTAAAACTTAATAACAACTTCTACGTCCTTTATGGAGAAGTTGGTAAACTCCAGATATGCGTAAAAAAAAAACGAAGTGACCTTTTCGAAGTAGAACCACCACCACTTTTGCTTTCTGAATTATTCCGCTCACATAGGTCGAGTGGTGTTACGGAGACTTTCCCCTGGCTGGAAAAAAGATAGCGGCTTGCAGGGATTTAACATTATTTCAATGACTCTTGGCTGTTGCCTGTTTAATTAGCTGCTGCTGATAGAATCTGCCACTGGAGATGTTTTGTCATTTTTTACCAGCAGAAGCCAACGTTCAGTGCCAGGTCTATGTTTTCTACATTTCTCTTTGTTAATAAAAACGTTGCCAATTGGAGTGCCAGAAACCAAATGGAACTAGCTTGCGGAACAAAATCAGATTCCCTCGTGGCTGATGCTGAAGGAGGGAGGCCCAGAGGCCTTGTCTCGCGATGAATCCGTGGATTTGAGGTTTAAAGAGTTAAAGATAAAGACATCACTTACCTGAATGGGCCTTAACACCATCAGTCTCTTACGCACACTCACACACTATCAAAACCTACCTGAACAGCTGCTAATAAATTGTGGTCGAACACATTAATCAACCTTTTGATTCTCGAGGGCTCGCCGCGGCAGCCTCGCTGAAAGCAGATGCAAATTGCCTCCATTACAAAACGACAGTGAGTGCTAGCTTTCTGCTCCCAGACATGGATTCCAGCCGAATAATTATCAGCGTGATTTACACATGGAACAAAACGATTGTGCTCAAATCCTTTAAAATAAAGAAATCGGGGGAAGACATTGAAGGAGTTAGCTGGATTTCCTTTTCCTTTTTTTTGTCTTTGAGTATCTCCTGCACACAAAAAAAAGACCAGCATCAAAGTAAAGCTGTGAGTGAGGGCATAGTGACACACACTGTGACTTCAAGTGCAATAGCGTTTAAGTGATTCCACTTTAGTGGAGAGATCTCATGCTTTTGGCTGATGCAATTTATTTCATTTACAGAGGGGGCTTTTGAACAGAATGCCCAGAAGCAATGAAATACTGTCACTTAAAAAACAAAATTGAAATAACATGACTCCATGCCAAATGAAAGATCTCCAAACTTGGCCACATGGAATCTAAACACTCGTGATTTTTCTCTCCTTTTCGAAGATGTTTAAAAAAGGGGCTGTGTGACACCAATCACTGATTCAAGCCTAATATGCGAAGAAGGAGGAAGCTGTCTGAATGTTGATCAAACACATGACTTGTGAGGCTGAAAAGAAATATATTTCCACCAGCCGCAATCGGCGCCAAGAAAGGGGCTCTTTCTCATTACTGTTGCCTGTGATGGGTGTGAGCTTCCCCTCCATGGCAGTGAGCTGCCATCTTAAGCTGTCATAGCCCAAAAGATATGGGACAAAACTTACCCTTTAATCAGGAACCATCAGATCCCCTTTAATCATCTCAACTGTCCTCGCCATGTCACTCTCTTTGCTGTCTGTACACCATGTACACATGAGGATTACCTCTTCCGCTATATATACGTATCAAACTCACGCTCATTAAAAATAGCAGCCTTGGATGGATTTTAAGAATCTTCTGGAAAAAAAAAAAAAAGCAGAGATGTTTCGAGAGGTTTTGGAGCGTGATAAGTTCATTACTATGTGGACAAAGCCATTGCTGGTTAATGAAAGATGAAAGATATCACGACGTGACCTTAAACTCTGTACTTCAGAAATACCAAAGAGTTTCTTCCACCGTTCCGATTGTAAACTAATCAAATTTGAAAGAACGAGCTTCGGTTAAAAAAATAAATAAATAAATGAAATAGACAAATTACTCACTATGAATAGCCTCTGAAGTACATTTTGTCCTTTTCAAAATGTCATCGAAAATCTTTTTCACCATGGCAACACCCCACAGAGTATTAGAATGTGTTTGGCTGGGATGTGCGTTCGTGTGTGTAGAGGCGGCGGGAGGGTTTCTACTCTGAGATATTTATTTTCTTTTTTTCTTTTTTTGTGAGCGCTTATTAATGAGCTATATCAAAAAGTTTAATTTTCCATTCAGTTTTTCTTCTTTCGCTGCTTTCTCAGATTTATTTGTTTGACATCCACTTTCTACTATTGCGTGCGGGCGGGAAGCTAGAGGGTCACGATAAATAATTACAACGATGTGCTGCTTGACCACAGTTTACCGCTGCTCTCCGTGGCTGTGGAGCGACAGGTAGACTGAGTGCTCAACCCACTTCTCATTAAAATCCGATATTTGCGGAGACCCAGCAGCTGCTGCAGATGATTAAATGTCGCCGCTTGCTCGACCTCTTGCCAAAGATCGGGTCCAATCTCCATAACCGCGGCGGACCCCTAATCCGCACTCCCACCTTCAAAAAGACCCACTCCGTTCCGACAAGCATTTAAATGATAATTAATACTTAAGCCGCCAATTGTAACAGGAGCCCACAAAGACGAAAACCTGCTCCAAAGACAAAATAAGCGTCCGCCCTGAGGCTGACAGACAGGCTACTTTCGGGGCGCATGAATAACAACTAGCCATGGAAAACGCCGTGGCCCCACTCAAGTAGGTGTCAGGAAGTCAAGTGGGTTTTGTGTTATCTCTCCATACTTTCAGCTGCCTATTAGCATAGCTATTCAGACGGCACGGCCCATGGCCCACAATGGGAATAGAAAGGGAGGGGAAGCCAATCTCTCTCTCTTACTTCCCTCTTTATGTCTTTCACTCTTCAGTCTTTCACTCTCCTCGCTCCCTCACTCCCGACTAATCCGGTAAGTCCCGCGGGGGGCCAGAAGTCGTTGAGTTCTGAAGTGGCTTTTTGTCTTTTTAGTTTTGTGTTGGGGAGTGGGAAGTCCACCTGCTCTGAGGAATGTTTAAAGAGGTAGCGTAAGTGGACTGTCTGTGTGTGTGCGTGTGTGTGTCTGTGTGTGTGTGGTGGTGGGGGGGAGCTGCAGAAATATTCGGCAAAGTGGGGCAACTCATTTTCAAGGGTAATATGTCATTTCTAAGAGAGTAAATGAGAAAAATAACTGCTTCATGTCCTTAAAATCCAATACACCGTGTTTATACTTGTGCAATTTCTCTTCATATCACATGGAGAGTAGTTATTTGCCATTAACGATGTGTCAAAAGAAGATGGAAGTGAATTGACTCTTTGGTGCAACTGCAAACAACTTAATGACATATATACACAAAAGGCTCCAAAAGCCACTGCTTTCATTATTAAAAATGCAGTTTCATTTATAAACTGTTGAATTTTAAAGTGACCCCAAGAAGTTTATGTTTGGTTATGAAACAGTCTCATTTGAATGTGGGAGACTCTACAGTACGCATACTTGTTTCTGGGCCCATTTTTGACAAACGTTTCATCAATGCAGTTTATTTTTCATGTTTTTCATGTATATATCATATATATTACAAAACAGTCTCCTACCTCGTCAGTAGCTGTCGCTCCACCTTCAAAACAGCGCAGGTTTACGTCATTTTGTGCTTAGGCTCTTGTACAGTCTCCTTGTAGGGTCTTTGATCTGAAAAATACAAGAAAATAAAGCTTTTAAAAAGACAGCAGTGATTAGTTGCCAACTATTACATTAATCAACAATTTCTTTGATAGTTGATTCATCAATTTGAGTCATTTTTAGAAAGAAAGAGTCACAATTATTTGGTTCAAGTTGGCTCACAGCTGATTTTTTTGGTTTCTTTAGTCTTCTATAGTAGCAAACTGATAATGTTTAGTCTGTGGACTGTTAATCCTAACATTTTAAGTTGAATTTTCAACTTTGGGAAACAATGATTGACATTCTATACAATTTTACGACCAAACAACTAACCCAATGAAATTGTGGGGTGGATATTGTTTATGTTGGGAAATTCTGGTTTGTCAGAACCAGATGAGGAATAGGTCTATTTAAAAGAAGAAAGAATACCAGTCAAGCCCCGGTCTGAGTAAAGTGTTAATGAACGGTACAGTGCCAATGATTAGTTGCCACATATTACATTAATCACCAACTATTTTGATTGAGTTGTAATTGGTCTCTGGATGTAGTTCAGTAATGGCAGCAGAGAAAGATATGAGCGGAGCTGTCCATTGCAGAAAATTAAGTTTCTGAATAGAGCTGCAACACTTAGTCGATTAATTGCCAACTGTTACATTAGTTGCCAACGTTTTTGATAATCGATCAATCAATTGGAGTCATTTTTTTAAAGAAAATGCCCAAATTCTCTGGTTTTAGCTTCTCAAATCTGATTATTGTCTGGTTTCTTTAGTCTTCTATAATAGTAAAGTGATTATGTTTGGGTTGTGGACTGTTTATCTGGGCAAAAAACAAAATTTTAGGTTGAATTTTTGACTTTGGGAAACACCATTTACACCATTTTATGAACCAAACAACATAATGGTTTCAATAATCGATAGATTAGTCAACTATCGTAGTCATTAGTTACAACCCTACTGTCAGATAAATATAGAATATTTTCCTCTGAAATGCGGTTTAGTATTCGGGTGTGTAAAATTAATGGCGCCTGTTGCCACGGTAAACTCGTCTCATTGTTCGCTCCTCTCCGACTGAGCCGTCGTGCCGCCCTCGACCGTCTTTCCTGCACAATGTATGTTTCACTGTTGCTATTCCATATTGATCCCCTGCCCTCACTTTCCTCGCCTCCTCTGATGGCTTCTCAATAAGTGCATGGATCTATGATTGATTTTGCCATTGGATGTCTCCTTACAGTCATTATGAGAGAATTTGCACGGGCCATAATAGGATCTGATGGCTGTGAGTGTTCACAAATCACTTTCCCATTGAACCGCAGCTGGATTCAGGAGTCTTCAGCAGAGATCTGGTACCAGAGAGCAGTTCTCTGAGCACTTTCCATTCTCTCTCGCGCGGTTATACACAGTTTTTGAACTTTATAAAGGAAAATACAGTAAATTGACTCCAGCTGAAGGCCGAACCCTCCCTTTCTGTCTGTTCTCGTAGCCTCCTATTCTTACCTCTAAATCCTCTATTCCACACCATTCCTTCTCCCTCCCTCTGTCCCTCCCTGGCTGATGCCATGACCTTTTTAGCGGCTGCTTAAACAGATTAGCTGTTATTAAGAGCCATGCACCGCTGATGACTCTTTCATGAGGTAGGGCCCTGGTCCCGCGGGGGGAAAGAGATTGGACGGGTGAGGACGGGAGGGGTGGATGTCAAGAGGAGGGTAAGAAAAAGAGGAGGCGCAGGTAGGCGGATCGGGGAGGAGTGAGAGATTCTGGGGAAGGAGGAGTGGAGACGGACAGGAAATTAGAAACTGAGAGATATAGGTCAAACTAAATAGATAAGTAGATGAGAAGGGTCATGTGTCAGTGTAAATGATACTGGAGATATTACACAGCAGACAGTAAAAGAGGAAAAGAAAATGAAAGAGAAGCACGAATGATAAACATGGTAACAGAAAAATCTGAGCTCAATTAGTTGCCAACAATTGCATTAATAACCGACTACTTTATTTTCTAGTTCCAGCTTCTTACATTTGATTATATTCTGGTTTCTTTAGTCTTCTATAATAGTAAATTAATAATCTTTGGGTTGTGGACTGTTGGTCTGAATTTTACGTTGAATCCTCAGATTTGAGAAGCAGTGATCAGTGATTTTACACCATTTTATGAACCAAATAATCAATAAATCTTAATCAAGACAAACTGCACTCAACACAATACCACCTCACAGAGGTAGTTACATTTGAGTAACGACTAAAATCTGGAGAAAAAAGACCTTGGAAGAAATGTACGTTGAGGAATGATATTTGTTCACAATCTACACTAGAGCTGCAATGATTAGTCGATTAATCGATTAGTTGTGATTAATTGCATTAATCGCCAACTAATTTGTTAATCGAGTATGTCCAAATTCTTTGGTTCCATCTTATTTTCCAGATTATTTTACAGTTTCTTTAGTCTTCTATAATAGTAAACTGATGATCATTGGGTTGTGGACTGTTGGTCAGAACGAAGACATTTTAGGTTGAATCTTCAGCTTTGGGAAATAGCGATAAACATTTTGCACCACTTTATGACCGAAACATCTAATTGTAATCAGTGTTGGGAGTAACGTTACGTAGTTACGTAACAGCGTTATTTTTTCAGTAATCAAATTAATTACTGTTTCCATCATTACAACGGCGTTACCGTTACAGACGATGAAATGCGCTTGGTTACTAGCTTGAGCGTCCCAGAGCTTTCTGTTTCTGCTGATTGTGTCAAGGTGTGTGTTTTTAATCGGTTTCGGGGCAATTTTTAGCACAGTTTCAGATGCATGTCACTTAGTCAGGCATGCATATAACATGACCACGTGTCCATCGGCCAACCAGAAACGCATTTGTTCAGCTCGGCTCGCCTCGCGTTGCATAGCAACCAGAGACGCACTCAGACTTGTCGCTCCCTGCCAAACGGCACAGACAGACACTGAAACAGCGTAGATTACACTGAAACGAGCACAGTGGAATTGTTCCAGCACTCGGACAATGTAACTAACCTGACTTTAGTACATTTCTTTATTTAACATGGGATTTTGACAGAGAGCTTCTTCTCCTTTTTTAACGGAACGCTGTTCCGGTCGTGAATCTTTTAACGGAATGTCGTTCCGGACACTTCCGGCTCGAGATGGCAAGTCCAGAGTGATCGGAAAATAAGATTGCCTTCACAAATCGGCGAGAAAAGCACTACTTCACCTTTATTGAGATGAAAGATAAAAATGTATGTGAAGTGCAAATTGGGTGCTGGGGGAAAGCGTTTGTCCATGTCTGTTCTAAGCAACGCCAATTTAAAGGAGCATCTCGACAAAATACATGCTTCCACTAAACTAGTGGAAGTGGAGTCTTTTTTGAAAATAGTTACTTTTACCAGTAACGAGTTACTTTTACAATAGAGTAATTAAGTTACTAACGCGGTTACTTTTTTGGAGAAGTAACTAGTAACTATGGCTATGACTGATTGTAATAATCAATAGCTTAATTGACTAATCAAAAGAATCATTAGTTGCAGCCTTACTATCCAATGACCCTCAGATTTATCTTGGGGTCATGCTTGTAACCACTGATTAAAAAAAAAAGATGCAAAAAATACAATGAAAAAGAAACTTATGAAGGGAAATAGTCCATGAGAGGATCCGTAGTTAACCCCTTTTTTTTCCCCAAACTAATTTCGATGAAATATCCCATGATTGGTCAACTGCTGTGTGCATGGACAACCGATCAAACACATTCTAATTTCTCAACTCCATTGAACTACTCCCACATCCATTTTTACACACACACACGCATTTTTTCCCTATAAATTGCACTAAAAGAACAGTTCCGTTCGATTTGCAGGTTTCATTGATCCCGAAAAAGTAATTAGTAAGAGTTATTACAAACAGAGATTGATCTGTGCCGAGTTGGATGCAGCTCGGTGTTATCCAGACTCAGGTGTACAGACGTTGCATTTAAAACTGAGTTTTCATTCTTCGCTCTCCCAACACCTGGCGGAACCACATTCATTGTTCTTCGATTTGCTTTTTCCACTGACCCGGCACCGTTTATTATTCTGATGCCACAAAAACAGGGGGAAAAAAACAAATTCAAGGTCACTTTCTATCAATTGCAGTTGTACGCCAAAGCATATTTCTTCCTTAAAATACTGTGACGTTTTTGTTGCCGAGCATTTTTTCCCAGTTCCTGGTACAACATGCTCGTATTCCGTTGTGTCTGATATAAATTGTGTGTGTGTGTGTCTGTTTGCACCTGTGTGATGTACAATCCAGTAAATTGAAGAAGCATAGAGATTGGTCTATCGATGGATCAATAAATTGATATACAGCGTTGGTTATGAGCTCTGTCAGGAGGTGTATGTCATTGTTTTATAGACTGCATTTATAGTATTTTTGTCCTCATCCAATATATCTCTTCCCACTGGATGCAATTAACATTTACTGACATTCTAATGAACACTTGTCTATAATCCTCTGTGATTTTATAATCAGTCAGGCTTACCGCGAACAAGAATAAGATTTCCCAACTGTTGAAAGAGTCCCTAAACTCGCTAAAGCCCGGAAATGTCAGGTATGTGATTTGATTTACAGGTAAACACTGTAATTACCTCTGTAGATTTGAAGGAAATAATGTCAATCTCCTCGCCAGGCTCCAAAAAAAAAAAAGAACAGAAAACGACAAAAAGAACTTTACAAAGCAAGTGCTCTAACTTGTAAAAGTGGTGTTTTTAATTATCTCAGAGGAGAGCGCTTGGGCACAGATTAGAATCAGTCTGTAACCAGGGGCGACAGCGAATCAGAGAGAAGCGCTGGTCATTGATGTGACAGGCCTCCTGCCGGAGGGGCCCGTGCGGCCAGATTTACCCCCTCACTCTGACAACTGTAAAAGGTATCACACATATTGTTATAATGAGGACCAGACTGGCAGTCCTTTGTGCCCTTCACTCCGCACTGAGAGAGAACAAATGCACATAGGGGGGAAAGGAGGGGTGCAGGGAGAGGATAGGTACCATCACAGACAGAGAGAGATGAATAGAGGCTGAGTGATCATACATGGATGGGCTGAAAGATGCAAGAGTGATTCGATTGTTTGTGGACTGGAACATTATCTGTGAGAACTGGTGCATGTTGAAAAACCTTGTTTCGAGTGTTTATGCTAAGATACGCTAACCTGCTACTTGCTGTAGCTTCGTACAGGTGTGTAGAGTATCGGTCTTCTCATCTAACAGCAAATATACATTATTTTTTCCTAAAATGTTGAGCTATATCTTGAAAGTGTAAGTTAATGGTTGTGACTTTAACTTACACTTTACTTACTTTTACTTATTGCTTCAAAAGCTGTGTAAATGTGATGTGATGTTCCAGATGAAAATAAAAAGCATTGCATGAAGTAGAGTTGCAACATTACATTAATCGATTTGAGTTGTTTTTGAGGAGAAAATGTCATTTTCTGGTTCCACCTTCTCAAATCGGATTAAATTCTTTAGTCTTCTGTAACAGTAAACTGATGATCAACATTTTACATAATATTATGAACCAAACAACTAAATGATTACTCTTTTCAATATGTGGTAGATTACTCAACTATCAAAATACACTTTAGTTGCACCTCTACAGACAAATGGCTAGTCAATTTATCGATTATTTATTATGGACTGTCGTTCTAGACAAAAAAACAAAAGACTGTTTAAATTGAAATTTATACCATTTCATGAAGCAAACAATCGCTTAGTCATTTAAAAAATTACTAGAATAATCGACTCTCAAAATAATTATTTGCTGCCCTATTCATGCTAGCCGTTTCCCTTTGTTTACAGTCTTTATGCTAAGCTAGGCTATCACAGATGCAGATGCAGATAGTTTTTGGTCTTATGTTTACTAGTTAATTAGAGAAAATGCTTAAAACAGGGTTTAACGTCCAAAAACATCCACTTCCTCTTTAACTTAGTAGCACCTTTTTAATGGCCTTTTAATCTAAACACACACTTGATCTGGAGATTTGGTGAAGTCACACGCATGAACACAAACAGGTGAGTGTTGATATGTCCCACTGTTCGCTTCAAATGTGAAACACTGCTTTGAATATCAACAGGCAATTTACTCTGCATTTGCGTCCGCTCGGGCTAAATTGGCATCGGAACAGAATCAACGGGAACATCAACCTAAAACAAAAACAACAAACAAGGCTCGTGGTGAAGCTTTTACCATGTAAAACACATGAATACGTGGGAAAGCGCACGCCGGGCAGACGCCAGCCGTCGTCGCGCACGTTTTTGTCGAGGTAGGAATCAGCGGTGACACACTGCAAGCTCCCAAATTGTACGCTATGTACAGCCAAGCAGCTTAGAGCCAGTATTAGATATCATTAATGTCAATAGCTGGCAATCTCAGGGACGTGATAATGAGCCATGAACAAAAAGGCGGTCTCCGTGAAGTAATGTCGGAGGAGTACCTTGCAGGCACCGCACGGATACACTGTCATTTTAAATAAGGACGAACAAACAAAAGCATTAGTTTCTGGCTCCAGTCCAATTTGTCTCGGCACCTGTTGCTAAAATGCTATTTTTTTTCTTCCTTTTTTCCCCCCCTCTTTCTTGATTTCTCTGCTAATCACTTTTATTTTTACGTCGGATAATCTGCTCGGTTCGGTCTCAAATACTTTCCCGTTTTCAGCTGAAATAAGATGTACCAGTCTAATAGTGCTCCACATTTATGCCAACCCAATTTATTCTGAGAGGGTTCAAAGACCCCATCGTTTGCCATCAAGCAACAGGGGACCGAGAGAGTCTGTGTGGTCTTATTATATCCATGGAGCAGTAATAATTATGATTAAGTTTTATCCCTATAGTTCGGGTCTCCTCTGGGTTTTCTGTGTGCTTAAGCATGTTATGAGGCAGGTGTGGGTGTTCGCTGGCAGTGGAACCCGTCTAAATTGTTATGGAACCAAAACAGCTGACGTTACAGCATTTGGAAACAGCTTTTTCTTGTTAATAACATGATTGTCTCTAATGGTAAATTGAGAACTTCCATTTTAATGCACTGCTCAGCCAATGTCCATCCCTTGTGTTTGTGTATTGAAGAACCAACTCATGTCCAAGTTGACTATGAAAGTGAAATGGATCCCAGTCCTTTGCGCAGCAAAGAAAAGCTACACGTAGCAACTATTTTGATAGTTGATTAATCAATTGAGAATTAAAGCAATGAACTGATAAGTTGTTTGGTTCGTAAAATGGTGTCAAATGATGATCACTCTTTTCCTAAGACGCAAATTAAAATCTCTTTTTCTGTTGAGAAAACAGTCCACAACCCAAAGATCCTCAGTTTCCTATTATAGAAGATTAAATAAACCAGAAAATAATCAGATTTGAGAAGATGGAACAGAAAATCTTGACATTTTTTTCTTGAAAATGACTAAAATCGATTAATTGATTAAATGTTTGGTTCATAAAATGGTGTAAAATATCGATCAATGTAATAGTAGGCAAGTAATTGATTAACAAATTAATTATTGTACCTATTAGGAATACATGTCTCGTGTCTTTTTTTTGTTTCTTGCATGAACAAGATTAACATGTATTGTGCCAAAGGCCAATTCATGTCAACTGGTTCAATACAACAACATGCTGGACTTAATCAATCAATCAATCTTTATTTATAAAGCACTTTTAATACAAAGAATGGATCACAAAGTGCTTTTTATTAAAAAAAAAAACAAAAAAAAAACATGCACACACAGTGAGGCTGATAAGAATGACTGATCTGTCTTGATGTTTTGTTTCTAATTTCCATATATTTCAAAAATCATTTTTCCAATGTGGACTAATACAAAATTTGGTATTTTGGCTATTTTATGTTCACATTCGATAAGCTCAACTTTGATCTGTTGTGGGCATATTTAGTCTGATTGGGGGAAAAAAAAAACAGAGCCCTTCCTTTGCCAACTAATCTCAGATATCTGCATATGAATATTCAGAATCTGTGAGTGAGTGACAATTATTTTTCATCCAGAAACAGAACCAGTTCCTGTTTGCCTCAGGTTTGAGCAGCTGCGGTTTCATGGAAATGATGAGTATGGTATAATGTCTCGGGACCGAAGGGAGCTCGTTTTTTAAAATTATACTAACTTTTCTTCGATTTTTATTAACTTTTATTAGCTTTTTATTAGCTTCTATTCTCATGTTTTACAATAATGAACAGACTACAATAAACAACAGATAAATGGAACAGGACGTTTTAGATCAAATATGTAACAATTAGTTGCTTCATCAATTTGTTGCTGAATTAAAACTGAATTATTATATAAGAAGAAAATGCCCAAATTATCTGGTTTCAGCTTCTGATTGTTTTCTGGTTTCTTTAGTCTTTTATAATAGTAGACTGATGATGTTGTGGACTGTTATATATTTTAGATTGAATATTAAGCTTTGGGACAACAGTGATCGACATTTTACACCCTTTTATGAACCAAACAACTAATTTGGTTCACCACAAACACAAGTGTATAAAGATGTGGAATTATTGCATGAAGTCAAAACAGCTTAATTCTATTGTGGTGCTGGTATGTAACAACTTGAAAATGCACAGACCAGATTATAAATGACAACAAACAAAATCACTATTTACAGATAAGAAACATAGAACTAATCTAAAGCAGAACAGAACAGAGTTAAAACTCTTCAGCCGTCTGTCATCAGCTCAGCAGCTTCCTTTCACTGCTTTTTTAAAATGGCTAACAGTGGCACTTTCTTTAATGTGTGATGGCAATAGGTTCCATTCTATAGCTGCTGAATACAGAAAAGTGTTTTCCCCAATGCACTTTTGAATTTACAAGGGACAAAATCTGCTACATTGGCTGGTGTCAGATGAGAGCTGATGGGTTCTGAGATTGGTGCCAACAGACAAATGGCATCAAAATTACTGCAAATGTGGCCAAATCGTCACAGCTGTAAAGGTTTTTTTTCTTTTTTTCCCCCTCCCCCAGTGGTGGACAAAGTATTTTTACTTATATAAAAGTAGAAATACTGCCATCTAAAAATCAACCCTCAATTACAAGTAAAAGTCCTGAATTCAAAATGTTACTTGTAAAAGTGCAGAATTTTACAAATGCAATTAAAGTATCAAAAGTAATAGTAAAAGTCATTATACAGTATTATAGTACATTATTTTGTTTTTAAAGCTGCAATGATTAATCAATCAATTACTCACCAACTATTACATTAATCACCAACTATGTTGATAATTGATTTGAGTCCATTTTTACAGACAGAAAATGTCCAAATTCTCTGCTTCCAGCTTCTCAAATCTGATTATTTGCTGGTTTCTTTAGTCTTCTATTATAGTAAACTGATGATATTTGGGTTGAAAAAAAGACATTTTAGGTTGAATCTTCAGCTTTAGAAAAGAGTGATCGACATTTTATAATGAACCAAATAACTAATCGTTTTAATAATAGACAGATTAATTAGTGATGCACCGATCAGCATTTTTTGGCCTGATCACTGATACCGATCACCAAAAAACTTGGAATTTTAAATTTCCATACCTTTCATGTAGCAGAGGGTGCATCGTTTATAGAAATAAAACTATCAATTATTTAACTATATTTTTAAAAGTACAGAAACTGCCGTCTGGGCCAATAAGAAGCCAGGGCTGTCAGGAGATGTGCTGGCAATAAATACAATGCAGCCAATGGCCCGCTGTTGCCAGGCAGACAACACTTCTTCTTGTACACGCCCCCTCACTCGCTACTGCACAAAGATGTGCGCGCTGTGAAGCAGAGGATTATTAGGATTGGTCGAAAATTACAGTTTTTTAGAAGAATCATGTCGTGATTGGTTAGTTGCTTTATGGCCCGCCTCCACACAACGAAAACAGGAGAATGGACATGGCTATTTTTAGGCAATATCGGCCGATCATGATTGGCAGCCGATCGATCGGTGCAACATTAAGATTAATTAAATATCAAAATAGTCGCAGCACTATTTGTTTTTCTTAACATACAAATGAGAGCGTTTTAATGTTGTATTGGAGCCACTCTTACTTGGCTTTAGATCATTTGATTAGATTAATTTTAAAGTGTATTTGTATTTATGTTTGTTTAATACATTTCACACAATGCGTACACATTTTAAACTGAACGGCTATTTAAACAGTAGGAATATATATAGAAACATTAATTCATGTCAAATATTCATTTGAAAAGTAGCTAAAGCTTCGGATAAATGCCAGTGTAGAAAGTATAATATTTCCCTTTGAAATTTAGTAAAGTGGAAGTATAAAGTAGCATCAAATGAAAATACTCAAGTAAAATAATAAAATACAAGTACTCAAGTCGAGTAGTTGCACTGTAAATGTAAATATACTGTTTTTTTTTCTAAATGAACACAAAAAAAACTAGCCATACATCAGCATAATGATTTGACATCAACCTTTAGCAGCGGCTAACCGCTTCCGTGTCGACATTAAACCTTTGTGCTGAATAAAAATACAAAGTGGCGACGAAATGGCACTTTCGGTCCAATTATCGGGTGAAAGCAAGCATGTGTCACCCAGCAATTACATTTTCAAACCACAAAGACATGAAAGGAAGTCACACTAAGACCTTTGCGGGGAGGTGAATTGTGAGAGTGCACGGAAACTTGCGGAAACAAGACGAAAACCACCTCTGTGGTCCTTGACATTTCTTCTTGTTACATCTAGTTAGTATTTCTTTGCGTATGCAGTACGTATTTATTGACTTGTGTACTTCAGAGCAAAGGTCAATTGCTGTTCTCCACTCTAAAATGCAATTTAAATGTTCCGCGCCGCGCAATAAACCATCTGAGAAGCGAGATCATGAGCTCGCAAACTCTCAAACGTCTCCAGACAGATAATCAAACCGCAAGGTCAGCGAGCTGATTTCATACTTGACACCATGAGTATTTGTCAATGGCCCTTCATTTGTACACAGACGGAAACAGAGAGGAGGATTGTTGTTAACTCCTACTTTTTAGGTCAGTGAATAGGTTAACCTTTTTATTTTTTTTCCCCTCCTGCTCTCTTTCCTCATTATTGCCTCATATTTCCTCCTGTTTCTGTTTTATATTTAAAACGTCGCCCTTTTCCTCGTCTCCTGCTCCCGTTCGCTCTCTCTCTCTCTCTTTGGTTTTCGCAGAGGGCTCGTTTTGCTCTCGCAGAGGCGGGTAGACTTTGATGTGGGCTGACAATGTGACTTGTGCCTCTGCTAAATTTAATCATATTAGCTAGTTAACCATGCAACCACCGTGCGACCCACTGACAAAAAAAAAAACCCGGCGTCTTCTGCCCTCTCTCTTCCACTCTCTCTCTCTTTCCTCTCACTCTCTCTTTTTTTTGTCTATGATAATCTAGCCTTGGGACTGTGGGGGAGCAGAGTGCTCTCGGGAGATAGAGTCCATGTGCGTGAGTGTGTGTCTAAGAGTGTGTGTTTGCAAGAAACAGATGAGAGAAAGAATAATTAAAACTAGGCCTGGGTTATAAAACAATATATATATATATATTAAAAAAATGGAACCGTTCGCTTCGCTTGTCACGGTCCATTACCTGTGCGCAAAAAATCCGATTTCCGATTTTAATCGAATAAATGGCTCAAAACAAGTTTTAAGATTATTTTTCTTCCCTCGGCCGCTGCCATGCTTGTGAATCTACATTGTTTGGGTGCGCTCCGCTAACTTAACCGTGCAGAGCGTTGCAGCGGGTTGGTTCCGTAAAAAATGACGCTTCTTGGCACAAAATGTGGACAAACTCATTTTCTTGCAGAAGAATATGAAAACGAAGTGAACAAATGAGCGTTTAAATAGTGCAGTGTGTTTGATCTTCGTGCGACATTGTATATGGATTGCCAGTACTTTTTTGGTTTTTAATAAGTTGTTTTCATGAATCCAGGCGTGTGTTCTGAAATACTGCGCTCTCATTTCAATTGGAAAAAAAAGCCACATCATTTCTTGTAGTCTAGATGTCACTAAATGACAATACGCAGTCCTTTTTTTGTCAATATAAAGAAAAAACATGTTGAAATCATCAATGTCTCCACTCTTGCTCTATCAAAATATCACCCAGCTTTCAGAGATGGTTCCAATAATGTCAACCATCAAATAACATCATATCAATGATTATCATAACATTATATTAAGATTTTACATTACATTAGATTGTTATACTTTGTACCGTCTTATGGCCTTTAAAATGTTGTATCCTGTTATCGTGGATTTTTAAACTAAATGGATATAAAGTGTATTGTAAAAGAAACAAATAAGTAACCGTACAGAACCGAAAACCGTGACCCTTAAACCGTGATACGAACCGAACCCAAACCAACACAACAGTTATTTATAATATGTAGTGTGTGAAAAAGAATTCCCCCCACAGGGACAATAAATATTCTTATCTAATTTAATATCCTGTCCTTTCAACACCTAATAAACTAGATATAAAGTGTTATACAAGTTTAAAACACCCCAACTACCCCCCGCCCCAACCCAACAAATCCCATGCACCGCAATTCTCTTTCTCTCTCCCACACACACACACACACACACGCGCACACACACATGCACACACAGGCTATGGAGTATAGATTTGCCAGCTGAGTATCGAGAAACCAGGTCAGAGCGCCACAGCCCAGGTGCAACCAAACCATGAGCAGCAGAGGTTTGTTTGGACATAGTATTATATTATTGATAGTTTAGCTTATGGTTTCCAGCTGTTCGTAAACAGGAACAGCTTCTTATTCTTCGGAGTATAAGGCTCACCGGATTATAAGGTACAATGTCGAGAAATGGGTCATGAACACGATTAACTTCATACATACAGTATGCCGGATTATAAAGTGCATTGATCAAAACAGAACAGTTTACACACAAGACAGCTTAGTCTAACTTTATTCAACTCATTGTATCAGGTGTAACATATAAAACAAAAAAAATACACTCATACACGTTTTTTGCCTTGAGTTTGAAATCCACTTTGTGAGCATGTCTCAACAGGTGCCGGTCCTTATACACACACCATGATATGATGTTGAAGCATGGTACGTATTACTCCACGGGGATCCTGACTACGGTAGCTTTAAAGCTGAGATAATCCATCTTCGTATGTTACCATAGTACATTTTGACAGATTTTTACTGTGTACCACATTAAATCAGTTTGAGGTCAGTAAACGCAACAACTGTCAATATTTGAGAAAATTTTAAGGATTTGTAGTGTTCCTTACAGTCCAAAACAGTAATTTTCTGGACCTATGAAACTTTTTTACTACTAGTGTGGAATTATTGTACAGTAGTTCATCTTAAGTCAGTCAGCAGTAATAGAGCAGTAATTTCTCTCTTCACCAGTGGAGAACATCGTGAACACAATATTCAATATATATATATATAAAATTGCTGTTCCCTCATTGGCTCATAAACATCTTATTTCCCTTGATAATGGATCAATCATTGAATGAAACAGAAAATCAAGTTTAATATAAAGTGATTAAAATCAGATTTAATCTCCTGGTTATTAAAAATAGATGATTAAAAATGATCAATAATCATTGAATGTTTTATATCAATATATGTTCTATCTATATAACCTACCTCTACATTTATGTATTAAAAGTAGGTCAATTAAGCATAAAATGGCTCCAAATATTAAACAAATTTATATATTGTAGATATTGATTAATATAAACAATTTTTAAACAATTTATCACCCAGCCCTAATCAAATGTGACATCGCAATCGTGCCGTCTGAGTTTTAAATTCACACACCTGCCATTTATCACCTGGATGATGAACTTTTCCTTAAATGTCTCGCCGTAAAACTTAACGTTCAGTCTTATCGAGCATGATTTTCCTTCCAATCTTTATTTTATAACATCTCTTACGGATGAGGGGCGACAGAAATACGGCGTCTCCGTAACAGGAGCCATTATATATACGGAACGGCGGTGGACACGGGTCGCTCTGGCCTCAGAAGACCTGGAGGGAGGGGAGGACCTGCGCGGACGCTGGCGTGCGCGCGTGTAGATGTCAAAGTAAATGTAGGAGAAAGGACGAGCTCGCTCTTGATTATAGCTGATAGGTTTATTTGAGGAAGGTCGGGAAGGTTTGGGAGAAGAGCAAGGCGCGAGTAGCTGAGGGTATGATAGGAGACTGATGGCAAAGCTCACAGAAACAAACTCCTACACACGCGCACTGTCATGGAAACCGAGAAGACGACAGATGGTTGAGAGCGTGGAAAATGAGAATTATACGAATCACGGTGGCAAATTTCGAATAAAAAAAAAAAACAAGAGCGGGCATTTCAGCGCCTTCTTTTCCCGCGTCGGTCGTTGTCCTTCCGCGGCTTTGGACATGCCCACTAGTGCTGAGTTGTCAGAAAGAGTCTGTCTGACAGCGGCGGCCGCCCCCCCACGGCTCAACAGAAGTGTCAATCTGGAGATGTGGGATGTCAAGGGGGGGGGGGGGGGTTGGGAGTGAATGATAGATCTGAAGGTCAAAAAACAGGCAAACCGACGACGGCTCGGAACGGAGAGACGTGGTGTTTACATCACTGGGCGGCAGGTAACTTTCTCCACGAGTGAGAGCTTGTTTCGTGTGATTGTCAGGCGTCTCATGATGTCTTTTGTTTGTTTTATATCAGTCCGGAACTTTTCCGTCCCAATTCCGCAAACCTTTGAGGCGCGGCCGAGCACCTGAGCGTTGGAATCTCTTCACCCCCGAACAAGCTCCGGATAGCAGGAACACGTTTGATTATCGGCGTTGTTGCCTCTCCCCCCCCTTTCCCCCAGGCATTCTGTGTTTGATTACTCCTGCCTTGCAGCTTGATCTCTGCCTGATTGCTCTTGCTGTTTGGTTTTCCCGTAATCGCAGCCTTGCATAAAGACCTGTGTGTGTGTGTTTTGTTCTTTTTTTTGTTGGCAGGGATTTGCCGTGAAGCCTTATCTATGTGTAAACATCTCTGTTTGGAAGGTTTTTGTCTGGGGTGTGATTATTGATAGCTCCCAGGCTTGTCCGGGTGTGATTGCTTTTGCCTGGCGTTTAGAATAATTTGTGCCCCGCCCCGCCCTCTCCCCACAGAACCTGTGTTTATTTTTGTCAACATTCCAATTACATCAGACCAATCAGTGTGGTCACAGCCCAGTCGTCTCATCTCCACATATCAGCTGTGTCAACATCCGCTATCATCTCTGCCTGTCACACCGATTGTGACTCTATCACTCAATCTTTTAATTACATTTAGATCACACTGTGAGAAAATAATAACACGCCCAACTCTTTTTCTATTAAAGTATCCCCACGCCGTATTGTTTAAATCCTATAATCCATGTCACAAATTGAGAAGGAAGTCCATCATCCATACGCTTCCACTGAGCTTTCACTTCTGCAGCCGAATCATGACAAATTTAGAACAGCCCTTTCAAGCCGGGTCTTTTTTTTTGTTCCTCCTTTCTTCATATTGCTTTTTAGCATGAGTTCTCCCTAACAGTAATGACCCAATTTTCTCTGACTATTTCTTAGCTGTGCCAGGTTGATAGGTAATCGTTTTTGATTGACTCAATTAGTTCCAGTCTGCCCGGTGAATTCAGTTGATTACATTGCTTCTGTCAGACAAAAAGAACCTTCCATGTTCTTCTCCCATGTCGTTCAGAAACCAAATGGGGAAAACATATTCGGATTGACAACCATGGGTTTTCTAAATTCGCTGCAGATCTCATTGATTGGTTGATCTGTTCGACTCAGGGTTAAGAGACTTAAAGTGTCTGCGAATCTGCGAAAGCATGAGAATACCCAGAACCACTTTTAATTCTAAATATATTCCGTCACAAATGACAGCAGCACAATCAAAGGAAGGCACGTTTTTAACAATTCGATGAAAAAAATCCACAGTATATATACAGTATATATATATATATATATATATATACACACACACACACACACACACACACACACACACACACACACTTTGAGCATTTTGCTGATGCCATTTTAAACATTAAAATAATATATTCTTTTATATAATTGTCATACTTTTTATCTTGTTTTTTTTATTTTATATATATTTTATTATGACATTGTAATTAAGGGGCAGACCCCAATAAGCATTGCTTCTTTCTGCTTCTTCTCAAACTGTGTGGTTTAAAGACTGCTTTAATAACATTTCAGGAAAATGAAATCATAATTATTTTTTTTTTCTTTTATATGTTAATCTGTTTAAGATAAATAAAGACCAAATCATCAAATCAAATGGGAAAAAAAACAACCTGACCCAGGGTTTCCACAAGAAAAACAGTTGGTACCAGTTTTCAATTCATTGGACAAACGTTTGGAATTGTATTCATTTATTATGCTTAAAATAATTATATTATAATACACACACACACACACATATATATATATACACATTTATGTTTATAATAGACTATCAAATAGAGTGCCATCAATTGACTCTCATGAGTAGCATATCATATCATATCATGCATCCGACATCAAATCAAATAGATGCAATAAAAACTTTATAAAACAAACTGAACCTTATCGTGTTTATGTGTCTAAGCTATTTTACTTACGTGTGAACTTGCACAACATTTCATCTCAAACCCACCAGACGCAGTTGTCACAGCCTGAGTTTCAAAAAGAAACAACAAACTAAAGAGGAAAAGTAAACTGATAAAAACTGTTGCTCTCCCTGAAACAAGGAGCGGGAACCGTTACCGTGTTCCTGACGCAGCCGTTAGATGACGGGAACACAGACCGTCTTCACCCTCATGGAAACTGACAGAGAATGATGATGATATGAGAAAAAAAAAAATGCTCGTATAGATAGAATGTCAACTAGTTGAAGAGAAGAGACGTGTTTTCAGGACAGACGGAGAGAGGGAGACAACGTGCTGCTGCTCGCTGATGGAAATATTCAGATCCTTAAAGTCAAAACAAGTACTGCATTTAAAGATTTACTCGTGTTATATAAGATTCAAAGAGGTTACAAGACACTACAAAAAGAACGGAACATAGCCGTCAACCACAAAGCTGCTTCTTATGTACTGCAGTTAGAGAAATGTAATTTAGGCATGAAGGCAACTTTCAATGGACTGTGCCTTTTAATAGGTCTGCACTAAATAACTATTTTTATATTCGATTAAACTATTTATTATTGAATCAATTATTTATTTAACTATTTGGTTCATAAAAATGTTGATCACTCATTTTCAAACGTATAGTTTTTACCTAAAATATGTTTTTTTTGACCAGACCAACTGTCCACAACCCAATGATCATCAGTTTACTATTATAGGAGAGTAAATAGACTAGAAAATAATCAGAATAGTCATTAGTTGCAGCCCTAATGTACTTATTTATGTTAATTATGGATACAACGACTGGGGCGACTAAGATTCAACCTGACAACATTTTCATGTTTCATTTTCATTCAACATTCAACATTTTTTGTCAAGATCAACTGTTTTAGGTTAAAACTTAACCTAAAATGTCTTTTTTTGTCCAAACCAACAGTCCACAACCCAAAGATCATCAGTTTATTATTATAGAAGAGTAAAGAAACTAGAAACTCATCAGATTTGAGAAGCTGGAACTAGAGAACGGACAATTTTTAAAAATGACTCAAATTGGTAGTTGGTGATTAATGCAATACGGCTCTCGTGTATTTTTATATTTTATTATTTCATTTCTATTCCATTTCAGAAAATGGTTCCAGAATTGAGTAATTTCCGGTGATGATCGATGTAACATTGACGTGTAGAAACAAAACAGTCTAGAATGTTGTTTTTTGTTCTGTGTCCTGTGATCCAATGTTCTGTTTTTGCCTGATTCAGCATTTCCATCAGTTGACATTGCAGGTTTTCCGGTAGATTTCAGTTGATGGGAGAGTAGTACTGTGTGTCATGCAGTTGGACGTACTGAGTTATTCCCCAAACCGCCACCGCTCCTCCTCCTCCTCTGTCAGCACCGTTTACCATCACATCGTCATCACTTCCCCAGTTGACTGCCTGTGATTCCCCCTTTGGTGAGGTTGAATCTAGCTGGTCCTTTGTCACCGTGGAAACGTCCCCCCCCCCCACCCATTTTAGTAAAAGCATTAAGAACAACATTGTTGCTGATGCTGGGAAAAAATAATCAATCTGTGTTTGAATGAGCTGAAGAAATGCACACAGAGTGTCCTATTGATAATAATTGTTTATATTGATAAATAATTAGTGAGGATTTACTTTAATGTATAGGTAGAGGAGGGCGATAGAGCTAGAACATATGCAGATATAAAATATTTCATATCAGTCAATTATTGATCATTTATAATTACCTATTTTTAACAAGGCCCAGGAAAAAAAGGCTGAATGGGACCACTTTATATTAAACTTGATTTGTTGTCTGTTAGATTCAATGATTGACCTATTATCAAAACAAATACGATGAGCCAAGGAGGGAGCAGCATTGTTTTTACACAAACCTTGAATGAAATTATCAATATTATATTGAACTATTTAACCATTGAACTATTTTGTCATTGAGGTGATGATGTGGTTACTGACGGTATATATTGGCTTGTTTTATTGCGCAATATGACCGAATCTTTTTCCCCATGTAAAATCAGGTGTTCACAACATTATCTACTGGTGGAGAGATAAATTACTGCTGTAGATTATTTTAGGATGGACCATTATGATGACTACTGTAGAAATTCACACTAGTAGTAATACAGATTTTATAGTTATAGAAAATGGCGCTGTTTAAAAAGAGGAACCACTTATAAATAAATCTAATGAAGTGTTTTACGTTTTTGTGTCTCATAGCTTAACTTCATACGTCCATGATATTCCAACATATGCTTGTGACTGAGGTCATGGAGCAACTTGCTTGTGTTTTCGCCTCTGGCAATGACTTTAGTCCACGACAAAACTTTCATAAAATGATTGTTTGGTCAGCGTCGGACTTCCAGACAACACACATGGATCCTCTTTTTGGTTTAAATTCTTCTGTGTCACCATTTTCTGTCCTTGACTATGTCTATCCTCCAAGTTTATTTAATCAATTGGTTGCCAGTATGTTGATAATGGATTAATTGATTTGAGTCATGGGCGACACGGTGGCGCAGGGGTTAGCGCTGTTGCCTCACAGCAAGAAGGCCACAGGTTCAAGACCTCCTTAGTCCTGGGTCTGGGACCTTTCTGTGTGGAGTTTGCATGTCCTCCCTGTGTCTGTGTGGGTTTTTACAGGATACTCCGGCTTCCTCCCACAGTCCAAAATCATGCTGAGGTTAATGGGCGACTCTAAAATTGTCTGTAGGTGTGAATGGTGTGTGTGCCCCACGATAGGCTGGCTATCATCTGGGGTGTGGGGTGCTGGGATTGGCTGCAGCAGACCCCTGCAACCCTAATGAGGAATAAGCGGCTATAGAAGATGACTGGCTGATTTGAATCACTTTTAAGAAGAAAATGTCCAAATCCCTGATTCCATCTTCTCAAATCTGATTATTTCCTTGTTTCTTTAGTCTCCTATAATAGTAAACTGATGATCTTTGGGTTGAGGACTGTTGGTCTGGACAAGAAAATACATTTTAGTTGAAATCTTCAGTACAGTAATTGACATTTTACACCAATTTATGAACCAGACTACTCAATTAATCATTTCAGTAGATTAACAGATTAATCAACTATCAGAATAATTGTTAGTTGCAGCCCTATTAAAGTTATAATAACACAATACTTATCTTTATTGAATCATACACTAATTAAAACATAGTTAAGTATGTTACATTCCATTGCTTCCAAGTCTATTCCACTAGTTGCTCCTTATTTCCACTAAAACTTTTTACTTATTGCTTTTTAATTGTGGGATTCCCACTTCGACACTGTTATGTGTCAAATCAAGCAGCTTTTGTGGCATTAACAAATGTTCAATTGAAGTTAAACCCACTACACTGCACTAGGTTTTAAAAAGCTAACATATTTAATTGGGTATTGCCACATTTATTTTATTTGACAATGCATGGACTTTCACAGAGGGTACTGGAAGAATCTGCATTAATGTGGAATTTTAGGCTCAGGCAGCATTGAAATAATCCTGCTAAAGGAGGAGAAAAGACCAAAGCACACGTTAAAAAGTGTAGAAGTGGGATAAGGAGGCCGGAGAAAAGCTCCACACAGAGCGAGAGCAAAGGAAGAAACATTTTCTGTTAATGTAACAAGCGACGTTGGGATGAAAACGGGTTGGTGTACAGGGACCGAGGAAAACAGTAGGTATTGGTTTAATCCCGTCAGTGGGAACCTTCTAATCCCTTGTTGTGGACATCACAGAAACACGTTGGTGTTTTTGTCTTTTGTTCCTGGGGCTAATCCCCGACATACTGGACTTTGGGGGTAGTATATTGATCATGCAGCTATTCAGCCTATATATATTACAGAAACCAGACAGACAATCAGATAATCAGTTAATTCCCCACAGGATTTATACACGTCTACTGATAATTCCAAAGCTGTTCCATGATCCTCCAAGACTTCAAACCAAATTTTCATGACCATACATTCTTTCTTTATTTTTATATAAATTTATTTTTCCTATAATCATGTATTTATTCACTCCCTATCTTTTCTAATGTTCTTTTAAGGTTTTTAACGTCCCTATTATTATCATCTTAATTGTTTGATGTATACACTTTCGGTCCATAAAATGACTTTTCTCAGAATTTCTGAATTGTACCACATATATTCTATTATACTAGCAATTGTGAAGCTTTATTATTTTTTCCTCCAGGACTAATCCGAAATGTACTGGGTTCTTGTTAGGACTATCAAAACTTCATAAAACCCACGACGAAAAGTAAGATGTTGGGACCTTTGACCTAAAATTATTGAGTAAGTACATAGGAAAAATGTTTTGAAGTGAAGTAAGAGAAGCGAATCCTATTTAATTTTCCAGATTTCATTCAAAGAACATCACAGCCTCTTTAAGAATAGAACCAAATCGAACCAGCTTTATTATTTGCCAGTTTACCACAGTTTCCTATGCTTAAATGCAACAGTTTAACATCTAAACACCAAACAGAGCAGCTGTGCCACCATCAGTAATGAAGTGTTGTCTGCTGTGGTGTCAAAGTGCCCGATACTAATGGGGATGTATAGTTCTGTGTTAAAGGGTCATGGATTAGCTATATAGCTGCTGAGCTGCTGCACGGTATCTACTCATAACTATAGAGACGCCACGTACGGGAGTGACCACATTTGATTGTATTTTTCTCAGATAACTGCAAATTTATATCATTGCAATGCCAGAAATGTCCTTCTAAATCCATTCTGAATGTTGCTGTGGACGCAGTTTTCACCTTCCTGTTGCGTTCCAGGTCAAATTGGACCAATTTACCAAGTTTTCTTTCTTTAAAAAAAAAAGTAGTTAATTTAATCTGATTGTCATGAGGTTCCATTACTTTGTCCTTGTACAGGGCATCGGAACACACACACACACACACACACACACGCTCAAACTCAGTCTTGCCCATTCATCATGGACTCCCACTACTCCGTGATAAATAGCTCAATATGCTTCGTATGAGTATTTCTTATACAATTAATGCACTATTGTGCTTTTAGCAAAACTGTACAAAAAATTTAGTTAATAAAAAGATCTAACAAATTAGGAGATTGTATGTATATAGGAGAGGAACAGGAGATTACTTAACATGAAATAGACACAACAGGAGAGTAGTTCATTTGACCGGTTATTTGAAGTTTTATTGTTCACTCGTCAGCAGTTTAATATTCTATCTTTACTGAAAAACTTTTATTTTTCTCTTGCAGTCAGAGCTGTTTAGCAATGTGTGTTAGATCTGCAGCAGCAACACTACTCCCACTGCTCACTTTAGAACCGCGGCGTAAAGCTTCCAGTGATCAACGGCGCTTAGAGATTCTCCCGCTTTTATCCACTGATAAACACCTTACAGGAGCAAACACTCAATGTAAATCTCAACTCAGCCGCTTGTCAGGGAAAAAGAAACAGAAAAAAAAAAAATAGAATCATAATATGTCATTATAACGCCTCTGTGTCAAGCGATGGTGGCTTTAGACAACTCACATAAACACAAGTCGCAGTTTCCAAAGAGACCTGCATCCACTCCGGCTCCTCTGGAGGATCGTCTAACATCGCTTTGCCTGGCGGCTTAACGTTATGATGTCAGTGGGTCATAGTGGTTTATGGGATTAGCTGCAGGAAGTCAGAGGCTCTTTAAAGCCAGGACAAAACGGCCTCTAAATTTAATTGAGGTTGCAAGTGGGCACAATAACAATGATCGCCTTTATTGTAAAAGGCAAGGAGGCATTGTGTGTTTCAGGGTTATTAATATTAACAATAACAGTTAGTGAATAGAGAATGGTTGAAGTGCGAATATAACAAAGATCAGGGGATGATTCTGTGAGTTTCATACGTATCATATCAATGCTTTTTGATGTGTTCGTATTGTTACCGATACTATTTTATGGTCGGACGGTGCTGTGATTCAGGCACAAAAAAATACATTTAAAAATGAACAACACGACAGGATAAATTTGCAGTAAAATGCCTAAAGTAGTTCTGGACAATATAAAAAAGAGGCCTATCCATTAAAATGCCATCAAGGATGTGGATGTTGACGATATATATTATCATTATTACTATTTTTATTGCCCAGACCTAACCTGATGGTACAAAATATCCAGGTCAACAGTGTCAAACTGGCAACAAAAGCACTGATGGATCCACCTGAACCCCCTTCAAGCGTGAGATATATATATAAAGCCTATTGATATAAAATATGTTTATGTTGATTGAATGAATATTGTCATAAATCATGTCCAGACAACGGAATTTGAAGTTTAAGGGGAGAATTTTAAGGAAAAGTTCATCATCAAGCTAATAAATGACAGGTGTAAGATTTTAAAACTATAATGCCACAATTGCAATATCATTTAATTAGGATTGGGCTATATATAAAAAATATTGATAAAAAATGTTTAGATTGATAGAAGTCATTATTAATGATTTCATTTTAAATATGTGGGGGCATTTTATGCTTAATGACCTACTATGCTCACCTCTACATGTAGAGGAGATATAGCTATAGAACATGTGGATAACCATGATTATTGGTCATTTTTTAATCATCTATTTTAATATCGACCAGAACGCAAAAAAGTTGGACATAATCATTCATATTAAACTTGATTTGTTGTCAGTGTGTTAACTGACTGGCTGTTAGATTCTATGATTGATCTATTATCAAAGGAAATATGATGTTTATGAGCCAAGTAAGAAGCTTTGCTTTGTTTATTACACAAACCTTGAGTATAACTATTGATACTATATTGAACTATTACTACTACTATATTAATGATTTTGGAAACTGTTTTACTGCCAAGGCCTACAGTAATTCTTCCTACTGATAAGATAAGTCAAACTTAGAAGAACGTTGTCTAAACTACGTCGCCTACGTCTGAAACGTTGACACAGCGTGAGAGAAGAAGAGCAGGAGTAGCACAAAGTGCAAGTTTTCCATCATGGGATCAGTCTATATTGTGACATGGACGCCTACATACTGTCTGAAATCTCTCAGAGCAGCCTGGATCAATTGAAGCTCAGAGAGGGGTGGTATTGTGAATGTTTCTGCCTTGACAGAAAACAGCTTCAAAGCTTCTCTAACAGAACTTTGTGACTTTACTGAAGATCATCTTATCTCCAAATCCACTACCAGGAGTAGGTAAAATCCGAAATTTGTTCTTTTGTGTGTATAGTCCCTTTGTGATTGTATTATTCCATTAAGTTTAGGGCTGCAACTAATAACTGATTAAACTATTAATTATTGAAATGATTAATTGATTAGTTGTTAGTTGTCCAGACCAACAGTCCACAACCCAAAGATCATCACTTTACTATTATGGAAGAAAGAAACCAAAAAATAATCAGATTCGAGAAGCTGGAGCCAGATAATTTGGACTTTTTTAATTTGAGGAATTGAAAAAAGGTGACTTAAATCAATTAATTGATAATCAGGATAGATGGCAATTGTTGTAATACTTGACAGCTAATCAATTAATCTACTAGTTGTTGCAGCTCTATCCAATTTCATCAGAGGAAAATCAAAAAAAGTACTGTACATTCAAATCTGCTTCATGCTGCTTTTCATTTCTGATAAAAAACAATGTTTTTTTATTCTTTTTTTGGATCAAGCCTCTCTCTGTTTTCATAGAGATTAGCATAATTTTACAACAGGATTTCCACTGGCTAAGACTTCAAATCTGTCCTCAAATCCCAGCTGAAGTGGAGCCTGTCTCTTCCCTGTCTTTCATTCTCATCATTCAGAACATTGCTGCCGGGATTCTAATGAGTAAAAAGAACCCAAAATTCCCAATTGTGTTTTTTTTTGTTTATTTTGCTTTTTTATTGCGCTGGCTCCTTGTCTTCTCTCTACAAAGTCCTGCTGCTCATGTACAAATCCATCTATAGACACGTGTTCCTTAGAGCTGCAACAATTAGACAATTAATTAGTTGCCAAGTATTGCATTAATCTAACTATTTTGATAATCAATTTGAGTTATAAATGTTCAAATTCTCTGGTTCCAGCTCCTCAAATCTGAATATTTTCTGGTTTCTTTAGTTTTCTATAATAATAAACTGATGATCTTTGGGTTGTGGACTATTGGTCTGGACAAACAAAGACAGTTTAAGTTGAATCTTACATTTTTTACCATTTTATGAACCAAACTACTAATAGGTTAATCAACTATCAAAATAGTTGGCAATTGCAGCTCCCATGTTCCTACATACAGGAACTGATTATACCACAAAATTCATATAGCAGTAGTTTGCTCTCCTGGGCAATGAAAGGTGAGATATTATTTGAAATATATTATTCTTTTTATTATCCGTTTGCTCGTTAATATTGTTAAGTTTTTCCTCCAAAAGAAAAATGAAATAAATTAGCGTCTGAAGGTTGTAAAATCAGCAAACAAAAGGCATCATTCATGATTGCATTAAGGTGTGGATAGCATGGATTTAGGTTATAGCTGAGTCTGTTCTTTTTCCGTTTCGTTTTGTGCAGCACATTTGCCCTGCAGAACACATCGGTGAATTATAATATCCTCTGTTTTGGTGACGCAGGGTCCCATGAGCTTTGCATCAGAGGGAAATGCAGTGTGGAGTCAAGCAGGGCACTGAAAATACACATCCCAGGTAGCAGCTAGCGAAACTGGCAGAACAAGGGAAGAACAAGGAACTGGACGCATGAATTAAATATTTTTTCCAGAATCTCACTGAGCCTATTCAGCGTTTTTCCATTAACAGGTGTCTTCGGGGTCAACGTCGGCTCCCTCGCGCATCAAAGCCGATTTTCTTCCAGTAATCACAAGCGCACGCACGTTTCTTTTACATCAGCACATCGCGGCTTTGATGGGATTTAATATTCCGCAGGATACAAAAGGCTAAAACGGCTCCATGCCATTGTTCTCTCATTGAAAGGGCACAACGGATCTCGCCCAACACTCGTCTGTCATAAGTGACATCTCGGGAGATATCTTAGTCCAGTCTAATTTTCATGAATCTTGGAGGAGCGATGCATCTTTGTATTCTGATCTGACATCTGAAAAATGATATCGATTGGTCTAATCGGTACTCGGAGTGCTTAAAGGTCACGTTTCCAAACTTCCAGTTCCTACTGAAGCGGCAGAGAGCGGTTGTTTAAAGGTTTTTGGCGTCAACATGTGACGTGCTCATAGTTTATATGGAATAAACTGCTCTGTACCTTTATTAGACTTTATCCTGCTCATTTATTACAAACCTTCATTGTCTGCAAAACATGTGTTTGAATATTTCACCACGTTCACCTTGGGAATAAGGTCCTTGCTCCTTAATGCTCATGATTTATTTTTTCCATCTGATCCTACTCAGTATAACTACTTCATGGTGCAATGCTCCGGTGAACCCCTGAACACTCACCATCTGCCTCTGCAGCTGCAACAATGCTGCATTACATGCTGCTTGGGTGACTATAATGACCAATGCTGAATATTCGGCACTGTGCAGCGCACTGTTAAATTGTCCTGCGCCGTCTCTTTGCATCTGGGGTTCTAGTTTACCTGCGACGTCTTACCTCAACACGGTTCCTCAGTGAGCGTTTTCCATTTTTGTGTCAATATGACAGCAGAGTTCAGACTTTTAAATTAGTTGCTGGTTTTTTTTTTTGGTTTTTCATTTCAGAAACTTCTTGATGCGTGAGTTTAATGTAGCTCTTATTTTTACACAGTGTTCCTGTCCCGTTCCTATTTCTGTTCTCCAGTTAATCATCGCATTCCCCTCACGTGTGCATCCTAAGGTGGTTTAATTTTAATTAAGTAATTTTCATTTAGTTTTAATCAATAACTGTAAAATGTATAGATGACCAAATCACTACTTGGGGAGTCATTTACGGCAATACTACACTTCAGTCATTGGTTTCTCTGCGTAAATAAGGCAACGATTATGGTCTGGAAGTTATTTTGCATTGATTGACGCGATGGACGAGCCAATCGAAGCATTGGGTCAGGAGATAGCCATGTTGAAATCCAATGAGGAAGAACTACCAAAGTTTGGCTACCTTTGGTTTCATGGACAGCAGTGAGACCCAAAAACCATCCAATATCCAGGGCTTTCAAACGACATGTGACATGTAGGAACTGTGCTACTTAGAATCAACTATTTTCCCAAATAAGACTGAAAAAGGGGGGTGCGTCTTAAGAATTTTAATCTGCCCCACTATTTATCCAGCCCCTCTGTTCAGCCTCTGAAACAAACTATTTTTTTTTTTTACTTTAACCACTTTTCAGATGATCCCATGTTATTCTGATTAGTCGGTTCCAGATGTTGCCTCCGATTTTTTCATGGATGCTGCAGTCATCATAGCATTTTGTACATGTTCCAGGGCCAATCTGAGCCGAAATATGTAATCTAATGAAATATTTAGGTCAGCAAAGTAAACAACTGATATAACATAAGCCGCAAAGACCGTGACAGATCATCGGATCAACAATTACCACGAGGAGGAAGTTGAGATGATATTGGAAACAAGTTTTCCGAGCAGGTGCAGGAATATCTTTACATATTCCTAGTGAACATGTCCAACATCACGACAGAATATCACCCAAAAAAACATATATCCCCATCATTTCTATATTTAAGCTTTAAACGATTTAAATATCACTTTTCGATACTATACAGTCTTACACGGACGTGTTTGGTATTAGGATTCCTCCAGTGACGCAAAGACCACTTTCTTTGATTTTTACATTTTGTGATCATTTGCAATAACGACAAAACCATCATTAAAATGTGTCATTTGAAAATCTAATGAGTTGTTTCTGTTCAAAGCCTCATTGCTCTGTGTGTAATGCAAATCTGTATATTTCAAACGGGGCTATGGAGGCTGTTCATGTGTATGAATGTGCATGAGTCACATCAGGCTGTCGCTTGTTTGATCAGAGACGCCCTCAGATGTCACAGTTTTAAATGTGTTTTTCTGAAGAAGAGTCTATTTGTAGAGGTTGAGGTTTGTGTCTGTGTGTGTGTGTGTGTGTGTGTGTTTGTCAGAAGACGCAGAGTTCCCACAGACACTGAAGGTCTCCCTTGTTCTCCCCAGTGGTGTTGATTGGGAAACAGCTCCAGGCAGCCCCTAGGCTCTGCCTCTCTTTCCTTTATCTTGTGTTTGTGTTTGTGTGTTTTAGCGTGTGTGTGTGTGTGTACGTGTCTCCTGGTCTCCGTTAAAACTGCTTCATTTTGATTAGCAGCTGCTATCTTTAGATGAATAAATATCAGCAGAAGGAATTTAAAAAAGGAAGGTGAAAAAGACGGGTTGCGCTTTTGGGATTTGGGCTGAATTCATTAGCTGAAGTAACAATATTGGGTTTCCAAAAAAAAAAAAAAAGAAAGACAGGGAAGGAAAAAGGGGAAGTAAAAATCAACAACAAATGGATAATTGACAAAGAAAAACCTATGAAGAAAGAAAGAAAAAAAAAGACAGAACGGTGATTGAAGGTAATCAGAAATGAGGGAGGGACAATGAAAAGTTAATGTGGAATGAAAGAAGACACGAGGGAGGAAATGGGGCGATGAGACTGGGGGGAGGATATATGGAGGAGGAATAAATCAGAATGTAAGAATCACTGCCAGGTGTTTGAACTTTGAGAAAGGCAGTATTTGAGGATAAAGCATGAAGGATAAAGGTTTGCTGGAGCCGAGGGGGATTCTCTCTCTCTCTCTTTTTCTCTCTCGCTGTCTCTGTCTCTCTTGCTTTCTGTCTCTTCCACTTACTCAGACAGGCTGATTGAGCTTTTACCTGGAACTACACTACAGTACAGTCACACACACACACACACGCATATATGCACACAAGTTCAAGGCAGGATGAGACAGCTTTATTATAAATCTACAGATTGATTTGCAAGTGTCCACCAAAGCTACTGCAGTACAACTCAACCGCGTGACACATCTGAGTAAAAAACGCCTTCATTGACCGTCGATCAAAACGATCCGTTCCCTCCTGAATTATTTGTTGCCGAATCCAAAAAGGCAAAAAAAAAAAAAAAAGCGTAAAAGCGACGTTGCCAGACTCTTGTGCCATCCAGGTTTTCGCAAAGCGAACTGACGGCCTCTGGAGAGAAACACTCATTTTGAAAATGAATGTAATACTTGTTACAATCGATTCCAAAGCGTCGTGAGAAAACGTCGCATCAAAAGTATATATAAAAAAAAAGGCTTATTCATTTCCTCCAGCTTCAGCCTTGTTTCATACTTCCTGTGATGCTGATGGAGCTGTAAAGACAAGAAGCAGCGTAATCTCGGATCGATTTGAAAACCATATATCGCTGCTGCAGCCCGCGTTTAACTTTGATCGCGTCAAAATGTCACGGCGGCGCCGCGCTTCCGGCTTCAATTAGGTTGAAAAGAGTAGTGGGAGTTTTTTTTTTCGGTGAAGTGTGAGAAGTTGATGGCGGCGGCGTGCAACATAACAAGACAACGTCTCAGACAATGCTCTTCATCTCTCCGAGAGCTTTCTATGCTCTTTGTGCGCTCACCAAAAACACACAGACGCGCGCGCGCACACACGTGATCTCAGGAGGGAAGTAGGAGAAGCATTAGAGAGCCGTCTCCATTCACTTTCATCTCTCATCTCTTTTTAATACCTCCTCCTTTCTGGAGTTTTCTCCTTTCCGCTCTCACTTCCTCGCCTGTTATTTTACTAGCTTGCAGGGTGTGTGAAATATATTTCCCAATCAATCAGCGAGCCATTTCTGGTGGAGTTTGAAAGACATAACAACCACTGTTTGCCTTCAGGATGCGCACAGGTGCTCCCTCGCTGTGTGTGTGTGTGTGTGTCGGCTACATGTTAGATCCTGTCAGGCCCATGCTCTACCCTTGTCTTCTTCCTCTTCTGCCCTGGCTAACACAGCTGGCTGCTTTATATCCATTAAGAAGTGCTCTGCAGCTCCATTCCTTTGCTGGGTGTCACAGTGCACTGAGCACTCACCGCTCTGTGTGTGTGTGCGCCACGTGCACGGGTGTGTGCGCGCCCTTCAGACTGCTCACGCTTCATTTGTCTGCTGAATGAGACCAGAATCTCTCACTATTCACTGGAGAATCCTGCTGAATTCTCTCTCCACCAGGGTCCTGCTTCAGTAAGCACTCTTAATGGTAAAAGCCAGAAACGTGTGTTGCATGTGCGCACATATGCAAGTGTGTCGACACGCGCGCGCGTCAGAGTATTAAAGTAAATTTGTTCTGAAACTGGTGCCGCGTCTGTGTGTGTTTGTGTATGTGTGTGTGTACGTGCGGGGACTAAATGAGCTATTTAGGTCAGTAGAAGTACAGCAAAGAGTTTAAGGTCAAAAGGGCTCCCGAGAGGGAGATGAGAAGGCCAAAGCTGAGAACTATCGAGCAAAAAACACATTAATTTCACTTCTTGCTCTCTGTTTTTTTTCCTTACCCCTAAACGTCACTGCATCTTTCGCACTCTAATTTCCAGCCTTCGTCTCGCCGTTCTCATTACCCTTCTTCATGACTTTCTGAACCTCATTTGCTTCTTTCTCTTTCTTTTGCACACACACCTCTGTTAAAAGTTGCCTGGCGAGATTCTCCATATAAATGCGCTGAAATCCACTCTGGGGAAAACAGAGGCTATTTGCTTCTCTGATGCTAGTTTTGTTTAATGTCCACTATTATTGGGCCTCCTTCCGCGGTTCTATCGCCGGTGTGTCTGTCAACTCTCCCTGTGATGGTGACGCTGGGGGAGATCAGTACAAGGATAGAAAGACAAAGATTAGTTGATTAATTGATTAGTTAATTCATTATTTAACCTATTTATTATTTGATGGGATTTATTTTTAAGAAGAAAATGTCCAAAATGTCTCTAGTTCCAGCTTTTTAAATCTGTTTATTTTCTGGTTTCTTTAGTCTTCGATAATAGTAAACTGACGATCTCTGGGTTGTGGACTATTGGTCTGGAAAAAAAAAAAGACATTTTAGGTTGAATCATCAGCTTTGGGAAACAGCGATCGATATTTTATACCATTTTATGAACTCTCAGACTATCTACGCCGAAAAGCTGTTAGTTGCAGCTCTAGTGAAAAGACAAACAAAATAACACTATGGTTCATAAAACCTGCTTTTTGTACCTATTAAACCGCACAATAAAATATCCAAAACAGTCACAGGAGAGAAATGTTGACAGTTTACTTTTCTACAGTCATGCTTGACATATCTATCAACCATTTTTTGCTAAGTGCCTATTTTCATTTATGCTGTGTTTAACCTATTAATCCGCTATGAGTCTATGACTGTTAATTTCTACTCAAAATAATAATAACAAATATTTAAATGGTCCTCGTGCATTTTTTTTTCCAACGACATGATAATAGACAACTTTCCAAGTGCTTCCTCTCATGTGATGTCATCGGTAAAAAGAAGAAGAGAAGAAAAGTTATTGGTCACTGATTGGTCAAAAGATTATGGCCATTAGCGTCAATGCTAACCGCAACATATAATAATAATAATACATTTTATTTAGGAAGCCCCTTTCAGGTCACTCAAGGACACTTTACAAAAGTGAAAACAGCAACACCAATCACAAGAAAAAATATTAAAACATTGGTAAGTATTAATAGTATAAAATAAAATAAAAAACAAATAGATAAAAAATAATATAATATAATAAAGATAAATAAACAATAAATAAATAAAAAATAAATAAAAACCGTGCAAAAAAAATAGAGGGGAATACTAGGGTGAGGGATGTTGTATAATTGTATATAGGTACATATAACCAATATTTGATCAAATATGGACAATAAAATGGTCAATATTGTATCTACCTGTATGGATTTATTTTACCAAGCCTCCTGAAAGAGACACAATTTCCAGGTTGGACAGAAAACCTTTACACAGGCTACGATCACACCCAAGGCAGCTTTGGAATTTTGTGAGTAGTATTTTGTTTTCCTCCTTATGAGTGATTTAGATTTTGTGTTGAACGTTTCATAACTTGCCTTAGATGCTTTTTGGTGTGAGCTGTTTTATTTTTATTAACTCTACCAGTTTAGGTAATCCTCCTCTCATTTTGTGTTAGCTTTATATTCTTTGCTCTGGCCTTTTTCCATCTCTTGGAGTGATATTTTGTTGGTTTTCCATTTCTTTCGTTTTTATTTTTTTCCAGATTATCACGCCTCTCCCCTGAGAGCCGCTTCCCGGTAATTTCACAGCCATTCGTTGTCACTCTGTTAAGAGGTCTGTGGTTTTTACCAATAAATTCTGCTATCACTAAATTCTCTGCCTCTGAGTCCTGCCTTGAAGCCTGTCCTGACAATTACTTCTAACAGTCATACGTTTTTGAAATCACCAACAAACATTGCCCCCCCCCCTTCCGATCACATTAGAAAACAACCCTACAGTATGGGTCGTTCTGGAATACGCGGCCCGACGACCTATGTGGTCGTTTAATTTGACCATTTGTTGTTGCCGTTCTGCCTGTTTGTTTTTGCCAGTATGTGTTCGCCTGTGCTTTTTATGTGTGCATTTATCTCTGCGTCTGCGTGAGCTTGATAATGATATCCATGAATTATGCATGTGCTGTGATGCTTTTCATTCAATTTCAGCTCTTATTTTCCCCCAAACAACATTACAGAGGCAGGTCTCTGGGCATTTGGCTGTAAATAAACTCTAACTAATAGACTTCAACTCTGGGCAACACCCGCCTGCAAAGCACTCACCAGGGAGTGAGCTTAACAAACTGCCTGGAGGCAGAGCTGTTCTCAGGTCAGCTCCTGTGTATTACTATTGACTGTCGGGGCACCGGCGAGGTTACGAATAACTTATCTGGAATCAGCACTCTGAGGGAAGTTGTCTCTTTGTTCCAAAAAAGCAGCCTTGCATTTGAGGCGATAAGCTAACAAAAGCTAAAATAGTTTGATTGTTTACATGCATAAATTAGCATGTTATATCAACAAAGGCTTTTTGTGCCCTGAGCACAGACAGAAAATGAATTCTAACTTTTTTCTTTTTTTTTTTAAGAGTGGTGGGTTTATTGAGGCTTCTGGGTATCAGTTTGCACCTTTTGTACAGATAGAGATAACTGATGTGAGAACACGTGTTTGCAGGTGTGTGTGTCAAAGTTCAGGTTATGTTTTGTTTTTTTCCCCCCTCTATTTTCTTAAGTGCTGAGGGAGAGGGGATGATGAGGTATGTTGCCATACATGACTGCCCATATCTCCCTCGTCCATGATCTGTGACCTTGTCCTCTTTCATCACTCGCTGCTTGTGACTGCACCATGGCTCAAAGCGCTGCCCCTCGTTCCCCCTCTCTCCCCTCTCTCTCTCTCTCTTTCTGCCCTCCATCCCTCTCTCTCTCTCTTTCTACTCATATCTCCGCCTCTCCTCCCTCTGTCCGTTGCGCTCTGTTGCTCATTGAGGGCCCCGAGCTCCCCCTTTTAGTGCCCTGGGCACCCCGCTCTGCACTTGTGACATTGGAGGTATGCGTGCGTGCATGTGTGTGTGTGTGTATATGTGTATGTGTGTGTGTGTACATTCAGGCTTGCGTTTCAGGCCATGTGAGGAGAGTCAGTCGTGTGATTTAGCAGAAGAAAGTCACCTGCAGCTGTGCTTCAAGTGATGGGAATCACATTGACTCCTTTGCTTCTATGATGTGGCACAATGTGCCGTTTGCGTTCAGGAAGATAATTGTGTTTACATGGCTATATAATGTAGATTAGGACTATTCTGTCATATAATCTAGTCTAGTCGTTTGGTTCATAAAATGGTGTAAAATGTCAATCACTGTTTCCCAAAGCTGAAAGATTCAAAATGTCTTTTTGTCCACAATCTAAATATCAGCAGTTTACTATTATAAAAGACTAAAGAACCAGAGAATTTGAACATTTTCTTCTGAAAAATGACTAATCGATGCAGCTCTAGTGTAGAATATCCTTCCCTAACGTACTGCTGCATTCCACATGCAAACATTTGTTGAACGTCTTTTATTTTCCAGACTTTTATTTACCACTTGATATTGAATCATTGTGCGACTGGGGGACAAAAAAAAAAAAGCTCACACTCTCTTTTCAGTTGAACGAAGTTAAACAGGGAAATTCATAATAAGAAAATGGTATAATGGGATGTGTGAAATTTCGGTTATACAACTTTTAAGGTTACATGTGACCTTCTTTTGTCACTTTTTTTTTTTCTCTCGCGGCAATTAGAAACAATGAGAACGAGCAGAAAGCAGAATGCTCATTAATGCCTGGATCCCTCCACCATATGCACAGTATCTTCGTAACAACGTAATTACAGTGTCTGCTGTCCGCAGTGGCCACTTCTGAGCCTATTGTGCAAATACAAGAAAGGCTCCAGTTTCTGTAACTAAGGCATATAGCGCACGGAAAGAATGCAATTTTCATGAATCATTTATCAGAACACACTGCTACGGGAATATTCATGCGCAGAAAAGCAGTTGTAGCTGTGGCTGTGTACTGTTTTATGTAGAGGACGTCACTTTGCTACTGGCGGTAGTGTCTAAGTGTGCGACTCTTTTTTTTTTTTTTTCTTTTCTTGTATTTAATCACAGATGCCATATTTATATCTCAGGGAGAGAGAGCATTATGCTGCTGTGTGTGTTTGTCTGACTTTAGGCAACGTGACTGTGGTGAGCTCCGTGTTGAGCTCCGTGTTGACTCAGTTGCATTGCAGCAATACTTGGCATCATCCTATACACTTATTACAAATCCATATAATAATATGTCGCGTGTTGACATGTAAATAAAAAGGGAATATATAAACCGTTGAAAGACTGTCGACAGATGTTAATAAATCCTCAATTCTCCTATATGTCTATATGTATATATACATTTTTATCTGGTTTGTTTCATAGATTTCAATGGGTTATAGAATCATAATTGTGTTTTTTTTAATTAATCCTAAAATGTGCTGCCATTCCTTAAAACAAGCTAATTTAACTCAATTAAGAGTAAATAGAAAAAAAAATGTACAATTAAATTTCCATCTTCTGTGCATGTGCAGATGGGTAAAATATATAGTTTGGTTCATTGCGTGAATGATAAATTTATTAAGGTTAAGATCCAGAAAAAACAGATAAAGGTTTAATTAGATTGGATTTAACTTGTAGGAGTTAAACTTTTACAGTGACTGAATCTACATAAATCATTTTAGTATAGCAAAAAGTAAATCCATCCAACGTAATTTAAAAATATATATCCAGAGTTAGATAAATTAAATTTGTGCAACTGCTTAACACCGGGTAAGTTTTGAGTTTGCACTATGGAATGAAAGGACAGTTTCAAATCAGGTTTAACATTACCTAAAATCACACTAAAATGTTCGAAGATTAGCCTGAGTTACTTTATTCGTTAATGTTGTGACACACAATGTTCTATGTATGTCCACAGTCATCCACTGTCAAGTCCTTTTTGATTGAAAAGATTAATAAATATATTAATCTGCATTTGATAAAGCTTATTCTTGTGTTTTTCAAAGAACTTGACAAAATAACTTTGGCTAATATTTTAATAGGGTGATGATATTTCAAATGTGTACTGATGAATTTATGCAGAAAGAGTGATGCGTCAAAGATTCAGTCAGTGACGGTGTGTGAATCCAACGTGGGAATAAAACTCCAAAACCAGCTCGGCATCACAAACACGTTGATATTTTGATCACTGTCTATAGTCGATGTGGCTAATCTGTTAGCAAACAGGTGCCTGATCACTCCATGCAGACATGGAGCGACATTAGCATTCACAAGGGCACCTGACACTTTTTCATTCTCCTCCTCGCTCCGTTTTGTTATTTCAACAATTTCAGAAGAATATATGGAGGCTTCGAGGTTTCCTTATTAGTACCCAAAGGTATTTTTTGTGTGTAGACTGCAGATAAAGCAGTAGGACGTTAAAGAAGAACAACAACAACTTCAAAAGGACATATAAACATTCTGAGACCAACCATGAAATGTTTCATCGCGCCTATATGCACCAGCTCCCTCCTGAGCTTTAAAACGCTTTAAAGTTTACGGATGATGTTCATCACTTCCTGCTAAACTCGGGATAAATCTGGTAAATGCTAACACTGTATAACAGCTTAATGATGTATAGAAAAAGCCGGTTTAACAAACTCATCTCCTAAGATGGATGACACTGAGTTAGTTCAAACAACTGAATGAAAAAAGCCATTATCAATGGAGCTCCGATACTACACGTCACCACGGAAACGGGTAAATAAAAAGCAGAGCCTTCATTTTATTCCAGTGGATGTAGAGATATTAGTGCATGTGTGTATAGACGGTCCACATTAATCTTAAAAACACGAACATGAACAAAACATTTTATTCGTTGTTGTACATTAATTCATCATTTACCAGACGTGTGTTTCCTTAATGATGATTAAGTGGTGAATCCCTCTGTATATCAGGCTGCAGCCTGCGTTATATTTTAAATATATTTGTTCAGATTTAATCTGACCGGGACAAAACAGGGGAAGCGGCAGCTGAAGATGATAAATATCGATAAATATTTAAAACAAGTAGAGATCAAAGCCATGCGGACGCGATTGTAAACTTCAATCCAGTAATAATGGGTTTTGTTAATTTGCACTTGAAAAGTCGAGGTGAAAATGGGGTATATTTGACATTTTAAGACATCTGTTTTGTATCTCGGCTCGACGGCGTTTATTGACTTCATGTCAGCTACTTGAGTGAACGTCGTACATTTTAAAATTGTTGGTGAAATGCTGTTCAAACGTATTCAGCCTCGTAAAAAAAAAAAAATCACTTTCAAACTCCACTCGGCAGCTGCAGCGCAGTCCTGCTCACTCAAATATTTAATCTCCGATATTACAGGAATGATGTTCCATCAGTGGACCAATCACATCCTGAGCGATAGCGATCGTAATTCATTGATCCTGCCGTGTCGAAAGCTTCATACCGTTTAAATTTAAACTCAGATTACACATTATGTGCAATAAACATGTCAGTGCGGGAGCTGCTCTAGCGCACTGACAGCTGTCGTGTGCACAGAATCAGGTTTATAATGGGGGAACATGCAGAGTTTTTATTCTGGGCGGAGAGTGGATTCACACTGTGTAACATTTGAGTGGGAAAGCTGTTGTTCAAAGAAATGACTGACGTACATAAATATTAAAGAGATCTACTAAGATCAGGAGTAATAGGCTACTAACTAGCTGATGGGTGCTTTACAGGTGATTTTTCTAAGAAGGATTTCATAAATGATAAAAGCTGCTAATGTGGTGGTGACAGCGGCATTTAAACACGGTTTTTGAGTGTTTTAGTGTTGAGTTTGGACAGAAAACAGTTACGTGTTCGCATGTCTAAAAGAAGCTTTTTTTTCCTTCAGGAAATATCTGGATGGTTCAGAGGTTAATAATCATATACATAAAACATAAATGGGGCCGTTAAAGTCGTTTGTATAATTACAATGGACCGACGTTATTTCAGCTATAATTATAACGTATCTTACCTCGTACCTGGTCACGTCGTAGTTTAATAATTAATGCTACACAACAGCATTTGCACTCCGGTGTGTTTCAAGGATAAAAGATGCTCCCTGTTAGAAAGGGAGTTGTAAAAAGAAGCTGTGATGCCTGACCTGATGTTTTCATTGAAAAAAAAAACTATAAACATCCAGTCTGATGTATGGAGATGTGTGCAAGTTGTTTTCTGATGATTTAATGAACTCTGGCCTTAGATGCAGCAGATCTATGAACATATCAGTCCTGTACATGAAGCGTTTTTATTAGAGCTGCATCTAACAACTATTTTGATAGGTGATTAATCTATTGATTATAGAAACAATAATCCATTAGTTGTCAAGTTTCAGAGACTTCATATATTGTACCCATCTTACCCAATGTAATATAACTAAGTCTTAGCAAGACTCTTTCCATTTTCTAAATATCCATTGTTGTATTAATGTAATTGTCCCAAAATCATCAGTTATTATTATTATTATGCTAAATTAACCAGAAAATAATCAGATTTGAGAAACTGAAACCAGGAAGTTTACTTCTTATAAACGATTCAAATGGATTATTCAAATAGTTGGTGATTAATGGAATAGTTGGCAACCGATCGAATAATTGCAGCTCTATCCAACATTCTGCCCTATTTCAATATGTACTATATAAGTTTTCATATTCTTTGTTATGGCTGCAGCTAACAACTATTTTGAGCTGAATATTGATATTGGCAAATAAAATCCAGTATTTATATATCAGAAAATGAGTGTCTGACTGATTTTACCGCTGTATTCATAATTTTTGTCAAATTAATCAAATATCGGATTATAAATACTAAAGTTTCAGGCTGTCAAACCAAAACAATGATTGGAAAGACAACAGAAAGCTGGAGATTATATTCACATTTTCATTTTCTTTCAAAGATTTGACAGTTTAAAGAGTTATCGGAGGTGTAGTAATAATTGGATTTGTCCTAATTTCATGTTATAAGTTGGGTCAGATGGTGATAATCCAGTTTCACACCACATATGGTGGGAATCTCCAGCACTGATAGAATAAAGACACTGTGGTTAATGAAAGGGTTAAGTCCAATTCTCCCCAGGAAGGAGAAATGTATGAATTATCATCTGCTTCAAATCAGCCCCATATGTGCGCTTCTTTCTCCTGGATTTGTACCAGCTAATTGAACAGCTGGAGAAAAGAAATGACGGCAAAATGAGGAATGATTTTTTTTGTGTAGGGCGCTTCTTCCCGACATCCTTTCTTTTTTTGTCTTCTTCAGGTGTCCGGAATATCCTGCAGATGATATGTAATTCAGGAAGTGTTATGCCTCACTGTCAGCCCTTAGGGTTATGCTATTGTGGTTCCTCGGTGAAAAACTACTCACACTCTATTATTCTGCCCCTGAAAAATATGCATAATACCCACAGTAAGCTATTTCATTAATTCCGAATTGTTTTCAGAATAGAACTGTATTGCTCAAGAGAGCCTTACAAAAGCAAATAGGGCATATTGTTATTAAATTCTTTGCATATAAAGCGTTACCACAGGTAAACCTGTTAAGCTTTATGAACCTAAACCACTGCATGTTCAAGACAACAAAGTTGACAAATCCAATCATATTCATGATTGCTTTTTTTTTTTTCAATTTGCAACCCTTTGCCCGTTTCAATGACAGTTCAGACCTAAACTCTGTCTCTGCGTAGGTCTTTGATTCAACTCACGTTCTCCCATCTGTGGAGATTAAAGACCCAAATACTGTATATCCCCATTGCAATATCGATCCTATTGATCATGCCTTGGAGAACAACAGCTAATCAAGAAAGCGGGAACACATTCCAGAAAGCCTTCCCCGCTCGCAGGGAAGGAAAAAAAACTATTCTGGTCCATTTGTCAGGATCAAGTTGAAAGACAAGAGAAAGCACCAGGGAGATCTATAAAGGGACTTAAACTTTTCTCTGAGTTTTTTTTTTTTATAAACCATAAAGCATGTAGCTGAATCCTCTTATGTCGGCTGTGAGTGGCGGAGACTTGCAGCATCAATCAAACTAATGAATCTGTGTTAAATCCAGACATCCCGCTTGCTGACATCCATTTTGGGGGGGGGGGGGGGGTTACACACATTCCATGGTCAAAGAATAAGATGAAGAGAAGGAAAGGAGGAGAAGAGAAAGCGAGAGGGAAATAAAAATGAGAGACACGTGTGGAGCCGGTCAGTTGATCATTGTCAGATTTTTTTACAGCATAGAAAATACTGGATATTTTTGCTGCAACAATTATTCAATGAGTTGGCAACTATTAGAATAATTGCCAACTATTTCGATAATTAATCATTTGGAATCATTTTTTAAAAAGAAAATGTCCAAATTATCTTGGTCCAGCTTCTCAAATCTGATTATTTTCAGGTTTAATTCTTCTATAATAGTAAACTGATTGTCTTTGGGTTGTGGACTGTTGTTCTGAACAAAAGGAGACATTTTAGGTTGAATCTTCAGCTTTGGGAAACAGTAACTAACATTTATAGTGATTTGCTGCTTGTTGGTGACATGAAGGTCGTATGAACGCAACATGGCTGTTCAGACTGATGGTATGTCAAAAGATCAGATATGTATGGCGGATCCAAGTGATCTGGGTCACATTTGAAAAAACTGGATCTGTGTTGTTAAGACCATCATTAAAGGATCAGATACAGGCTGCATAGTGGCGAAAAAATCTGATTTGGGTCACTTCAGGCTGCGGTCTAAAGTAGCCTAACAGTCCGCAACTCAAAGAGCATTGGTTTACTACTACAGAACACTAAAGAAACCGGAAACTAATCTGATTTTCTTCTTAAAAATGACTCAAATCATTTAATTAATTTGATGTTTAAATATCAAATTACAGAATTGTTGTAAAACTACCACAAAGTAAGTAGATTTAGAGTCAAATACTGTTTAACTATCAATGCAGACTCATACATATTTCCAATAAAACATTAGTGTTAAACTATGGGATGAGTCAGATTAGCCTGGAGTTAGTAACAACATAACTATGATCCTAAACCACCAGCAACAATGCATGATTTTCCATATAACACATAGGACACCCCCGATTTATTGAAAAGTGTTGATTAATACACATATTAAAAGATGTCAGCCTTCATTATTATATATTATTGATGTACACAAATATACAGGAATTGGATATTTCAATCTTGGATGTTTCAAGTACACTGAGCTAAAATACTTCTACAATCTACTTTACATGAAATGATTCAATGCTGACAAAGTGTTTTCATTGTCTTCATTGTCTCACTGTAACTAAAGATGAGTCACATTTCTCTCTTTCTCCCTATGTGAGAAATCGGACATCCGTTTTTCACAGATTTTAATTTCCTACACAATTTCCTCTGCCGCTGTGGTCATTTGGCTATGATAAATCAGGCAGATATTCCTTTACGTTTCAATCCCCTCCTCTCGTATTTCATGTTCCAAAACACTCATATTGCATTAACCCCCCCCCAAAAAAAAAGAAACAACACAAAAACAAAATAGTGCTGTTTAAGCAGTGTTGTAGAGGGAAATACTGACAGTTCATATTTTCTAAACAACATCAACATTTCATACATATCATATTGAGTTTTCTGATACGGCCATATTTTTAAAAAAAATATGCGCATAAGCATTGAACCATCTACTGACCATCATCTGAACTGCACTAAAAGTAGTGCTGCAACAATTTAATCGATTAGTTGCCATTGATCACCAACTATTTTGATGGTTTGTGAACTGTTGGTCTGGACAAAAAAGGACATTAGGGCTACAACTAACGATATATTGATCACTGTTTCCCAAAGCTTTAAGATTCAACTGAAAATGTGTTTTTTGTCCAGACCAACAGGCCACAACCCAAAGATTATCAGTTGACTAAAAAAGATGAAAATAATCAGATTTGAGAAACTGGAACCAGAGAATTTGCACATTTTATTCTCAAAAATTACTCACATCGATTAATCGATTATCAAGATAGTTGGCGATTGCTGTAATAGTTGGCAACTAATTGGTTAATCGGTTAATTGTTGCGGCTCATTTTAGGTTGAATCTTCAGCTTTGGGAAATAGTGATTGACATTATACACCATTTCATTCCATTTCACACCGACTAATCGATTAATCGCTTCAATAATCAATAGATTAATCAATGATCAAAATAGCTTTAATAGTAATTGCATCCATATCTGAAACATTGATATTCAACAAATTCCTGGTTTGCAGAAATATACTGTTTCCCTCTGTAGACTTGGCTGATTATGGCTCAAAAAACCTTATTCTTCCTCCACATGAAACCATGAACAAATGGAATTTGATTGTTTAGTGGAAAGAGGAAGCAACAAACCCCTTGGCTGAGACGCCCATTGTCCCGGTGATAAGCAGAGAGAGAGCGAGCATGTCCAGAATATTGTTGTGAATCTTGGCACAAGAATAAATGCTCCAGGCGCAGTGAGGTAAAAATGTATTTTTCAATTTTGGTGAACAGGTACATGATCAGTCTGAAAAGCTGCTTGGAGCAAAATGAATACATTCCTCGAGAATGAGATGCCCCAAAATGGCTCAAATTAGAAGAAAGTGTCTCTTTTTATGACGAATGCAGTTTTCTGAAGATATTGTAATACCTAACATTATGGTTCTACATACCGAGCGTAATGATGCACACAAGGTCTGCACGGGGAGAACTCAGAATGTGCAGTACTAAAGTTTTATTAACTAAAGTAATTGAAAAAGGTCGCAGTCATATAGTCTAAATTGGGCATGTACCAAATGCACATAATGTAAAGAAGTAAAGTAATAGCCTGTTTAAAGTCATGTCCATAATTGCCCGGCTGACAACCCGTCATAAATATCCAGTGTACATGGCATAAAGAATTTGATTAGCCTTAATTATCCATAGAAAATGGTGGGATTTGAAGGAAACGCAGCATGAAGTTATTGCTTGTCCTGGCTTTCTGGCCCTTTTGAGCGAGAGTAGGAACTGGTGGTAATAGGCAAAGCTAATGGAGTTCCGTGATGTACAGCGGAGAGCGAAATTGAAAATACCCTTGTACCGTTCACCAATACTTTCTCAGGATGTTACAGACTATCTGTTGGGTTGTTATACTGATTGGTTGTGACGTATAAACACGGAAATGATAAAATAACATACTGATTGGAACAAAGAACACACATCTGTGGAATTATCCAGGAAGCAGGTGCTAGTTGGATAAGATTCAATCAATTTACAGATTTCAGCTTTTTTTTTATTATTTTATTTTGGACCGAAGTGTTTATTTAGTTCTTTACAATCTCCAATTTCCATGACTTTCATATGAGAATAAACAAAATAAAATGAAAAAAACATTTGAATATGTCCTACATGATTAATCTTATTATGAACTAAACAAACAACCTACAGGAATTTGGTTTAAATGTGTAATTTTCGAGGCTGAACTCTATAAACGCTGTCCACGTCTGAATTCTGACCCCAATTGTTTTGCCACTTGTGAGATTAGATGTCGATTGAGTGCAGAATTAAATCAAAAACTCTTCAGCTCAGAACTCTTCAGTATGACACCTGGAACACCATCTGCTCCATTTTACCATCAAGTGCAAAAAAGGACCCCTGGAAATTCGAATTTCTTGAGTTTAAATTTGCAATAAGTCAATCTCAACCCAGAGTGTCCAAAATATTTAAAGTTTAGGTCCATGTAGAGTAGAAGAGCAACAATTAGTCAAATTATCAAATAGTTTCCAACTATTCCAGTAATCTCCAACTTTGATAATCCATTTGAATAATTGTTTAAGAAAACCAATGTTCAAATTCTCTGGTTCTCCAGCTTCTCAAATCTGATCATATTCTGGTTTCTTTGGTCTTCAAAAAAAAGACATTTTAGGTTGAATCTTCAACTTTGAGAAACAGCGATCGACATTTTACCACATTTTATGAACCAAACAACTAATCAATAAATTGTATCAATAATCGATAGATTTATTGACCACCTACTAGGCCACGTTCCAGCATTAGTTTCATTAATTATGGTAAATTTCATTTACTTAGATGCACTTTTTTTTACAGTTTATGGACAAATATGGTGTCACCCAGTTCCCTTATTTGACACTCTTTTGGGAGATTTATCGAGCCTATGGGACTAGCCTGCATGTTCAAAAATAACGCCGACGGGTTAACCCTGTGCACTGAACAGTGAATTTAAATTAAATGTTGTTTGTATGGTGTTCACAATGACCTTCATGAAGGACACTAGCTGAAACACACTGGTCTAATAATAAAGTTGTTCTATATACTAAAAGTGTTGCTGAAGTTTTGACCTCTAGACTTCTTTTCCTTCCTCCCTGCACCTTGGAAGTAGGCAGTGTTGTGCCAGAAACTTCATTCTTTATTCTTCTTTATTTGGATTCCCCAACTGTGTATGAGCCCCATAGATAGTTAAAAGGTCAGATAGGAGTTTGCATTTCAACACGGCAACATCACCAGCTACTCAGTAAAAAGTCTGGAACCGTTACAGGAGCCACTGAACACATCGAGGACGGCAAGCAAATCACGAGAGGAAATTTAATTTCTGGTACTCTGTTTATTCTAATAGTAGGTTCTCAGCAACTCCCATCGTCTCATAAGATGTTTTTCTCGGTTTGTGTATACCAATTCACTGTATCTACGACAGATGCTGTAAACAGGACAGTGTTTACTTGAGAGGAGTGGGTTGTACTTTTACTTCTTTCTTTACATTTGTCACATGACACCTATTTTCATCCTCTCCCCTTCTGTCAAACTCGGTGTCATCGCCTTACCCGCCCCCGCCCGACCCCAAGCAGCACACAGATGCTAATCTCTGCTCCCACTTTGTTGTGCGCGGAGCTACTTTCTCTCAGCCGGCGTTTCTTAACGAGGACGATTCTTGTGCTGCATCTCCACGGTGACAGCTCCACCCCTGCGCCAACAGCGTCTTGATAAATCATCCGCCTGCAGGGCACCCTATCATTTGCTTTAGGCTTCACATATTCCTCCTCTCTGTAAATTAAACACTTGTCATCGGAGATAGATCTCTGCCATAACCCACTTCATCTGAGCATATGTCGTTCGGCATGTGAAAACATATAGTGAAGTTGATTTGATGATATAGAGCTGAGCGGCTTTTTAAATCAATGTATTACACCAAGCAGTGGTGAGAAGTAACTAAGTACATTTACTCAAATACTGTACTTAATCACCATATTTGTACTTGTACATTACTTGCCTACTTCTATTTTATCCTACATTACCATACACTTCCACTTCACTATACTCCAGAAAGTTATGTTGTACTTTCTACTCCAGTGATTTTTGGGCCACGGAGGTATTGCAGGTGGGCCGCGAAATCCTTTTCTAAAAATCTAAATATCATAGATGTTCTATCCTGAAACGTATGTATTGCTGAGTATGTCTTCGGAGTATATCTTTCAAAGCAAAAGGTGAGCTTGGTTGTTATTGGCTGTTGATAGAACAGCAAAGTCAGGATAACAGCTCGTAGGTACGCCGTCGACGTGACGCGGACCTTGTACTTTCGAAGTACTGCATAGAGGGATCGTGTTGGTCTGATGAATCAATGCTTCCTCTTCACAGTGGAAACCCAACATCAGGCAAAAATACAAAAGAAAGTCCGGCACAAAACATAAAAACAGGCAAAATAAACATTTTTTTTTTTCATACATTCTTGTACCGGGATGCAGCGTGTGTGTATTGGAGCGTATCGATATCAAAGAGAAAATGTGTTTATTGCAAATGTTGAAGCGCAGGCGAGAGAAAAAAACAAACAGCCAAAACACACATTTCCTCTTATTTAACACATATTCTGGACTGTTTGTACCAGACGTTTTCACTTCTTTCGCCTGTTTTTCTTTCGGTTTTGTACCAGACTTTTTTTGTTCTGGTCCAAATACTCCTATAGACAACCGGGATGCAGCGTGTGTTTGAAGCTCATTGATATCCACGAAAAAATTATTTTATTACAAATGTTGAGGTAGAAAAGCCATTTACTGAGGTGACTGTAGAGCACCACAGCTGAACTGACCAATCACAGCCCTTGCGGTCCGCATCGACGCGACGCTTAGTCGGGATTTTCTGGAGGTGACGTCAGCCTAGAGCGTAGGGGTCTAGTAAAGACAAAGAGAAGTATAAACTAGGTTCTACACATCGCATTGAAGTTTTCACATTAAAATGATAAACATGGCATGTTATTTCCCTGTGAATAAGTTGACAATAGTATAAAAGTGATAAGTAATATTGTTGAATAAGTTGTGAGCTTCATGCATATTCCATAATTAGTCCTAGGCCTAAATGTTGCATTTTCACAGCAAAATGATGAAATGCTACTTTTACTTGTATTTCCTTGTACATTTACTTAAGTAATGTATCGGCGTACATAATTGCAGTTGTATATGTAGCTGCAATGGTAATAATGGATTGATCACAGTTTCTTGATAATATATCCTGATAAATGCAATGCACTCTCACAGCTAACTACTTCATTGAGCATTGTATTTAGATAGAAACTTGAATAATCAATTCCTTTCCAAGCATCAAATTAATCTCTAACAATTTTGATAATCAATGAATTTATTTGAGTCATTGTTAAAAAGAAAATGTCCAAATTCTCTGCTTCCAGCTTCTTAAATCTCATTACACTATTCATAATAAGTTTGGGATATTGTTATTTACATGAGTGCTTTTCCTATTTGGTCTGAATTTTAATGAAATAATTAAAAGCTCCCTTTGATATTACTAATAATTAATGAAAAGAAATACCATTTTCATTTGTTTTATATTCATTACCCCAAAAATCTATAAGTCTCTCACAATATCCCTAACTTATTGTGAGGAGTTTATTTTCTGGTTTCTTTAGTCTTCGATAATAGTAAACTGATGATCTTTGGGTTGTGGACTGTTGGTCTGGACAAAAAAAATATGTTAGGTTCAATCTTCAGCTTTGGGAAACAGTGATCGTTATTTTATCCATCCATTTTATGAACCGAAACACTGATCTATTAATGTTTTCGATAATCGCAAGATTAATCAACTATCTAAATAGTCGTCATTTGCAGCCCTAAACGTGACTAAAGGATTGGACAGATGTAAGCTGAATCTAGTTAGTGCAGCCAGAGCTCTTAGCTATCAGGAAATCGCTTCATACAAGTAGGCTTTACTTGATGGACAGGCAGTCTCACCGCTGCTAACAGGCAGTCAGACAAACAAATCAAAGCCAGATGGATGTTCATAACAAGGAAAAGGCAGGCAGGAACAAAGGCTTCAGCGCCGAGGCAACAGGGACAAAGACCGGCACTCAGCTCCCCTTTATATACCGCGGCTAACGAGAAAGCGACTGTGCAAACACTTGACAGGGGCGACATCCCGGTAAAAAATCACTGATCGCTTCCAACGGGGTCTTTACCGGGGCAGAAAAGCTAAAAACGGATTGATTTACAGCATATAGAAGATAAACAGCAAACACCATGATACCAAGATATCAATATAATAAGAAAAAAAGACAGAAATAATGAGTCATGAATCATCTCTCACAGTATGATATATCCCATCAATAGGTGTTTGTTTCCCACTCGGACCCAGATGGTGGACAGCTGAAGACATAATTATACTAATACAATATGTCTCAAACAGTATGTTATGGCATTATTCACAGTATTAAAGCCTCGGTAAACTTGGCTACAACTCGTTTGTATTTGTCTGTTGCTTAATTAGTCTTTGGATTATTTTTTTTTTATTCTTTCATTTAAAGATTTGTAGCAAACACCCAAACCAAACTGTTTGATCAGGCTGTAGGTATTTTCGGTAGCACTGGATTTCTAATGACTGCTCTGAGGAAAACATTTTTTCCTCTCAGCTTGATGTCTGGCACTGGAAAGTGTTTGTGTTTTTCGCAGTATACCTCTAAATGCATCGTGTGTTTCCAGTTTTCCAGGAAGCTAATTGATGTTTCAAGCCACAGGATGTGTGGGCATTGAGTACATAAAAAGCAATTATGCTTTATTATCTTCCAAAATATTAGGCTGCGGGCTAAATGAAGCTGATAAGAAAATATTTTACTCTACTTATTGTGATGTACTGTCGATGCAAGGTGTGTTATTTTTAAATTATATGAAGGAAAGTCTAACAACTTATATATTTTGTCTTGAGCAGCAGAAATGTGAAATGACCCGGAGACAATAAAAAACACTTGAATCAACAATTATAAACACTAACAAGCACTAAAGTAGCCTGACTATCAACCCAACTGCAGCAATGAGTCTCTAAAAATTCTGCGGCAAGCAGAAATAGTGTCTATAAGCACGATTTTACTGTCTACTGAGTTGAATGAATGAAACTGGTGAGGCTAGAATCCCCTGAGTGGTCTGTTTGGTATCATTTGAAATACAGAAACACACATTTTGCATGAAACATTAAAAGTGTAAAAGACGTGTCCACATATAAACAGCAAGTGCACACATCTATAAAACATATCAGTCACTAGCTACATCACCACACAGCGCTTAAGTTACCGTACTTTTTAAATACTAGGACATGTCAAGCAGCTTTATCAAATAAGTTCTGACATAACATTTATGTCACATGATTATCAGCTGATTATATCCCATAATATATATTTGTCTTCGTCTCCAGACAGGATGAAACATGATCAATACTTGCTGTCATGAACGAACAGCTCGGCTAATTGAAACAAATTCTTGAAGATGAATTCTTGAATGAAGACGTCTTCCTGTCATTTTCTCCCATAGATGACCCAAACAATGTCTTCTCTTATTTTGTTACCCAAGTTACTTCCTGTGTTTTATTTTGTTAGTTAACCTTGTTCCTATCTTCTATCCCTCTGTTCCCTCGTTCCAGCAATTTTTTCATGTTAACTCTCCGTTTTGTCTGACTATTAAGATCAGTTTTTCCTGTTCTTTTTGTATACCGACCCCTGGACTGAATAAATTACCTGAGTTTTGCTTATCCCTCAAAATCTGCATGTGGGTCATTTCTTCTTATCCTCCTCTTCCTTAGTAAAATAGCATTTATCTTCTAATGAAACAACACTTTGCATGATTGCATGTAGTTTATTCGCTCCAAACCATTTGAAGGAAACAGCTAATTTGTGGTTTCTTTTTTTGCAAGATTACATAAAATTGTCTTAAAATTCACTCGACTATTAGGTGAAAAGCACAGTAGCAGCATCAGTTCTACATAAGGTATGTTAATCCTCTTTTTTTTTTTTACTTTAACCATATTGAACGGGAACATCATAACAGTATAACATTAGAGGTGATTAATTGATTAGTTGCCAAACTATTGTCAAATATTTTGATAATCAATTAATCGATTTTTTAAAAAGAAAATCTCCAAAATTCCCTGGTTCCAGCTTCTCAAATCTGATTATGTTCTGGTTTCTTTAGTCTTCTATAATAGTAAACTGATAATAGTGTAATTCTGGAGATTATTGTGGCACACATCAGATTTTTTATGCAGTTGTGAGCTATTCTAGACATTTTGTAGTGTGTTTTTTTGGGTAATATTCTGTAAATAGCGTTTGCTGTATAAACTCTAGGAATTTCAGGACTTCATCTCATGGCTGAAGACAAGTAAGAACCATAGATCTAAATATGTCGATCTAATTTGACAGTTATAGGCTGAAACCGTCCAAGATAGTCATATTTCAGATTTTGTCTGCACCTTTAGAACGGTAGAAGGTCCCCATCAGTTCAAAGTAAATAAAGACAGATGCTTCCTTTTTGTCAACCTTACAGTAAACTAAACTCATGGACCTTTACCTTTGGGCACTTTGTCCTAAACTTTAATCTCCTTAGACAAGAAAGTCAAACTTAATTCTCCCACCCCCACCCTTACAAAAAAAAAAAGAAAAAAGATGTACATCTTAAACCCGACCCTGAGATGATTATCTAAAGGTCAGCCATCCCACTTTCCATCCCGCCCTCCATCATCCCAAGTTTTCCACCAGTTACCGTCAGCACAGAGGCATAAAGAGCACGAGGCGGCCTGAACACTGACTGAGTGCCTATCACCGCTGCCCACATCAGCCGTCGGCCTCGCAGAAACAAGGGTTCTTGCCCGAGAAATGAAGTATGGATTTCTAATTTAGGGGGCTGGTTGGAGATGTGGGTCAAAGTTGCATTCATTTCGAGGCCGCCTCAGCCCCATCACGCCTTCGATCACCCTTTAGTTGAGAAATACATATCGGGCTGGGTTTATAATGGATGAGGGGGCCACTGACTGTCGGGTAGATGAGAGGTTTGCATTATGTATTAGCTTTATCCTGTGAATGAGTTGCTGTGCAGATAATCACTATCTGATGATCGTCATTTCTTTTGTTCCCCAATGTGCCCTCTCAAAAATGCTTGTTACGTAAACTGTACATTCCCCGTCTTTTGTGCAGCAGAGAATGGGAAAGAGAAAGGAAAAGAGAAAACACACACGGGGTGTCAAATAGAGAAACAATGCGTACTTTAAATACTATAATTCCGCAAGAGCCTGCTCTAATTACAGAGACCATGTGTGACTTTTTTTTATTTTCTTTTTATTGAAAATAGATTTTCGTGTACATCAGTCACAATGGATGAGCTAAAAGAAAACCAATAAATAATGTCAGTCAGTCATCTTCTATACCTGCTTATTCCTCATTAGGGTCGCAGGGGTCTGCTGGAGCCAATCCCAGTGCGTTACGGCGAGAGGCAGGGATACACCCCAGATGGTCGCCAGCCAATCGTGGGGCACACACACCATTCACTCACACCTATGGGCAATTTAGAGTCTCCAATTAACCTCAGCATGTTTTTGGACTGTGGGAGGAAGCCGGAGTACCCGGTGAAAACCCACGCAGACACGGGGAGAACATGCAAACTCCACACAGAAAGGTCCCAGACCCTGGACCAAGGAGGTCTTAAACCTGCGACCTTCTTTCTGTGAGGCAACAGCGCTAACCCCTGCACCACCATGTCGCCCCCAATAAATAATGTAAGTAAGTAAAGTCAAGTGTGTGTATAATGAGTGTTTATACGGTATATATTTAAAGCTCAAAATAAAAAAAAAAAATGGAGACATCAAATACATGTATGTACCAAGCTTGATTTGCTCAACCCCATTTGTATTGTTTGAGACAATCGTGTATCTGTTTCCTTAATTTTCAGAAACTGTACAAAGATACATCCAGAGAACATGATGATAAAAACAGCAAACAAACATTCTGTTCTGGGTAGAGAAAATAAACTAAAACAAAATCAGTCTTTTTTTCTTTTTGAATGTTCACTCACTCAGTTTTCCTTACACAGTCAAGTTTCAGAGGCTTCATATATTGTGCCCATCTTTCCCTATGTAATATAAATAAATCACTATCCATTGTTAGATCTATCAGTGTAATCAATTCCTTCTTTGATTGATTGAAATGGTGATCACTCTTTTGTTTTTTGTCCAGACCAACAGTCCACAACCCAAAGATCATCACTTTACTATTATAGAAGACTAAAGAAACCAGAAAATAATCTGATTTCAGAAGCTGGAACCAGAGAATTTGGACATCCATATATATCCATCCATCTCTCCTGAATGGGGAGAGATGTGCCATGCATATTTTGATTGAGGCTTTTAATACCTTTGACTTCTGGTGAGATGTATCCTAAATATTTAGTTTTAAAATCTAATGGTAAATATGTCATAAAAAAAAAGCTTGTATTGCTTCATGCGTTTCTTTCCAATTCATGTTTTGACATTTAAATTCACATTTTTCTAACCCGCCTTTGCACGTTACAGCTGTGTCAGCAGTCATCCTCAACTGTCAGCCGTTTTCTCGCCGTGGCGCGTCACAGGCAGACATGTGTGATCTGCCTGAGAGGCGTTCTCACACCTGCCCGGTTCAGGATCGGAGGTCAACCCCAAAGACCTTCTTTTTCTGATACTAAATTTAGCTCGCTGACATGTGTGAAAGTTTCCATCACCCCTCTTAGTCATGGCAGAGTGGAGTGCGGCCCTCTAACAACAGTGAAGGACATTGCTTTTAGCCGTTTTTTTTTTTTTTTTTTTGTATAAGCGGTTGAGCGGCGCGCTGCAGAGGAGAAAGTCTGCATTCAAACTCATCTTAAATCAGCAATTTATCAGGTGTCACAGGAGTCAGGCCCTGTTACGCCAGGCTTGTTCTGCTGTTGTAAAACCAATGTCAGGGTCAGAGACGGATTGTTCATGAAGTGAAAAGAGTGGTGTAATGAAAAAGTAATACATTGGAAATTGCTGAGGTACATTACCACTGAGAGAGGACAGGACAAATAAATATCCTGCTGCATTCGGAGTTTTCGTACAGTCTCACATCAGCTAATAATCATTACAGTCCGTAATAAAAAATAAATTAAAAAGCTGCTGACTAATAAAGTGCCCGTGTGCCAATTGTAAATCTTTAAAAAAAAAAGAAAAAAATACCACAGAGAAGTTCAAGTTGTTATTTTCACAATTTCTTACATTGCCTTTGGTGTGATACTTTCAGCAAAGTGCATTTCATGATGTTTTTTTTTTTTCCTTTCCCACCGATGGAAACAGCCATAACAATAGAAACAGAAAGGACATAAAGGCAGAAGAGGAGTCCTTTCCTGTCAGAGTATTACACACTCACACACTCCCACACACACACACACACACACACACACACTAGCACTCGCACACAGGCACCTCAAAAACCCACAAAGGGAGACATTATCTTGAGGCGATGGATCATGTAAATGGCATTTTGTCTACATTATGAGAATGTGGAAGATGTTTTTCTGCATGACTGAGGCGCTTATCAAGTGGGACTGACTGTACAACCGACTCAATATATTTCATCTTCAGAGATGAGGAGGAGAGGCTGGAGAGAGTGAATATTTCTTGTGTTTTTTTTTTTGTTTTTTGTTTTTTGGTCTCAGTATGTTAGTGTGAGAGCTTTAGGGTATGTGTGTGGTGTGGGAAATATAACTTGCCTCTCAACCCAATAACAGCAATAACAAAATTACAAGAAATGAGAAAAGCAAAGCAAAAACAAAAGGAGAGGGAAACATTTCGTAATTAGGCCAAGTCAGTTGACTGACTCTAAAATGACTAAATGCTGCTTCAATTTATAACAAACGATTCACATGAACAGCTTATCTAATATCATGGCAAAAAAATGAACAAAATTCTTAAACGGGATATATTATTATGATATAACGTGCGTTTTGTGACTTATCTTATATAGGGTTGCAACTAATGAATATCTCGATAGTTGTTTAATCTATTAATTATTGAAACAATTAATTGATCAGTTGTTTGGTTCATAGAATGGGGTAAAATGTCAATCAATGTTTCCCAAAGCTGAAGATTCAACCTAAAATCTTTTTTTGTCTAGACCTAGAGCTGCAATGATTAGTCAATTTATTGATTAGTTACAAGCTAGTCTTCTCTAATAGTAAACTGATAATAGTGTAATTCTGGAGATTACTGTTGCACACATATGATTTTTTATGCTATTGTGAGCCATTCTAGACATTTTGCAGTGTGTTTGGGGTTATATCCTGTAAATAGTGTTTGCTGTATAAACTAGAGGAACTTCAGTACTTCAACTAGTGGCTGAAGACGAGTAAGAACCATAGACCTAAATATGTCGATCTAATGTGACAGTTATAGGCTGAAACCGTCTAAAATAGTTGGATTATTCAGGTTTTGTCTGCACCTTTACAACGGTAGAAGGTAAAGTAAATACGAGAAGCTGGAACCAGAGAATTTGGCCATTTTCCTCATAAAAATGACTCAGCTGACGTTAATGTAATAGATGGCTACTATCAATCGATTAATCCTTGCAGGTCTATCTGAAAGTAAACATTCATGCAGTTTTGGGGTTTTGACATTTTGCATGTCTATCCACTTGTTTGTGGATTATGCAAATGTACAACCAATGGCAGTAGTAAACATGAATACGGGTGTGTTTAAAACACACCAAGAAATCTTATTGTACCGAGCCATCGACTTGTTCCAATTTACATGCGATAATATATAACGTGCTCTCTCACAATAAGCAAACTCACATTGAAGTGATTCTAGTTGGTTACAGCAGATCTTTCTGCATCATTAACCAAAGCTGAGGATTTTGTTCACAGAAAAAAAAGGAGGCTACCATTCAAACCCAGCTTGATGCCACACGCACACACCAACAATACAGTACGCTGTTCACCATTTCCCTTACATTAATCAAAACAGGCACTAACCTTGTCTCCTGGCAACAGCGGTAAACAGCTGCACTTAGAGGATTGTACAAACGCGCCATAAATCAGAACAATAGTAAACAAGTGTGGAGGCAGCGCAGCATGGGCAGAGACGAAGCGGGCGTTCAAACTTCAAATAAACTTGATTTGCAAACGGCTTCAGAAGAAAAACACAGTATTTACACACTCCTTTCCAATGATTTAATGAATAGCAGTTGTACTATTATTTTCTAGCCACTGAGCATCAAAGCTTCTGAAACTGCGTGAGTGGCTGTGGATTTAGCCTTCATTTAGCAGGAATCCATCAGAGCTGGTGAGTGATTTTAATCTTCTGGTTGATTTGCCCCGAAACATCATCGGTGACCTTCTGATTGACATCATGACATTCACCTGCTTATCCACACATAATGTTTTAAATGAGGGCCAGAGGCTCCTGTCAGACTGTAGGCTAATGGTGAACTGTGTGTCATATGTCAGATGATGTGCCTCTTTCACTTCACTGCTGTGACTGGTTTAATTAACCATCACTTAATTAGGCAATGTGAATAAAACATGTAGTGACCTACTGTAGGTTAGAGAATGAATAACTTACTATGCCTGATGTTGGTTTGATATATTGAGTCACTTGGTCAACTATTTTATTAGTACTAGTAGTATTATATATAATAATAATCTGCACAAAAAAGGTAGAGGATCCTGATTGTCTGATTAAGATTTACAGTGTCAATATAGCAAGAAACGTGACCCTAATGAAGAATAAGCAGGTAGATGATGAATGAATGAATGAATGAATGAATGAGATTTAGATTATTGAGTATTTTATATAATCCCACTATAATCCCCAATGGTTTACAGCTATAATTTTTTTCAAAAGAAAGTGTCTTTGATATACATGTATATATATTTACATTATTTCTTATTTCTTATTTCTCAAAGTATTTTATTTTATTTGAACAAAATAATAGTATTCACGATCTCAGGGACAGATTTCATGCAATAATGTTTGAATTTAAAATAAACGCAAAGTGGTCTGAGCCAATTTGGGATTTTAGTTCAACAACCAGCAACAAAAAAAACAAATACATCTGAATTTCCTCGTTTTTATTTCCAAAGCTACATAGTGATGACTGTTTAGTATCAAATTTATGATGTTAACTCTTACCAGAGTAAGCTGCAACGATTAATCCATTAATCACTATCTATTACAGACACCATTTTGAGAATCAATTAATCAATTCTAGTTATTTTTAAGAAGAAAAGATCCAAATTCTCTGCTTCTGGCTTTTTAAATCTGATTATTTTCTTCTATAATAGTAAACTGATGATTGTTGGGTGGTGGACTGTTGATCTGGACACATTTTTGGTTGATAGTTCAGCTTTGGGAAAGTGAAAGAAAAAGACATTTTACACCATTTTATGAACTAAACAATCAATTAATTGTTAGTTGTTAGTAATAGTTGTTAGTTGCAGCCCTAATAAAGAATAGGAAAGCTTCTACAGCACATGATGTAGTAGTAGAAATAGGACAGAATGTTGGGTAGAGCTGCAACAATTGGGTCGATTAGTTGCCAACTGTTCCAATGATCACCAACTCTTGAAAATCGATGAATCGTTTTTGAGAAGAAAATGTCCACATTGTCTGGTTCCAACTTCTCATATCTGATTATTTTCTAGTTTCTTTAGTCTTCTATAATAGTAAACTGAAGATCTTTGGGTTGTGGCTGTTGGTCTGGACAAAAGAAAGACAATTTAGATTGAATCTTCAGCTTTGAGAAACAGTGATCTACATTTTACACCATTTTATGAACCACACAACTGATTGATTAATGAATAATCTGAGCTCGTACATGTGTTAAGAACTGAGAGCTTCTGTAGACTAAACAATGCCAAAAAGCAAGTTAGTGGCATTGAACAGTTTAAAACATAATCACTCAGACTGAAATAAATTCTTGCTGGTTAAAGTCTAATACTAATAATATACTAATATTCATGAATAATAAGTCTAATATGTCCAATATGACCCGTCTCTGTCCTTCTGCCTTCGTCCTGTTGCGCTGAAGGAAGTAGTCAGCAGTCAGGGGAAGCGTGTGACCCTCCGACACCCGACGGGACGGCATTTCATACTGTCAGGAAGAATTTGGCGGCGGTGCGGGGCATGCCAGGAGCGTGTCAGCCTGATTTCGGTTCCCTGTGCTGGGATCTTGGCATATGGGAGCCCCCCTCAACTGACCATGACTGGAGCTGGCTGGCAAACGTGCAGAGATTACCGTCACGTCGCTATCGGTTCGCACACGCGCGCACACACAAACACACACACACACACAAACATTAGGTCACACGGAGTGAACGTGAAAGTGTATCTACATATAAACAGACTCATTCCCGGCACACGTGCCGACACGCCGTCTCATCCGATCACGGCGCAAGCCCGTGGGGCCGCGGCGAGACCGGAGGAGCAGGGCGGTGCGGAGGGGGAGAGGTGTCCTAACGTTTCACGACATTACGGCGGAGGAGCGCCGTGGAGAAGCCAGCGACTCATGAAATAATTCAGAACATCACAGTGTGAGCAAGCCAAGCGAGGGCTCATCTCTGGGAGAGAGAAAGAGGCAGAGGCGCCGCTGCGGACTCATTCAATTAAATTTTATTACATTTGTATGAATATATGTGATTTAATGTGGATTATGCCTGAGTGCCTTGTAACCGATTTGGATTCTTGAGACTTTCTTTGCATGTACATGTGAAAACACACACACACACGCACACACTCAACCTTGGGCCTTTGACTTCTTCTCCTCTAAGTAGCACATGTGGTGCTGTTTAGGTGAATATGCAGCCGACCTTCTGTAACCTTCTGTACATAACCTAAGGGGATATCATTGCACAGGGTTGCTATTAATGGCTATTTTGGTAGTTGATTAGTCTATCGATTATTGAAATGACTACTCGATTAGTTGTTTGGTTCATAAAATGATGTAAAATGATCATGAAAGCACCTTAACCTTTAGTATGTTGAAAAGGTTATTTTCAATGTAGTATATTGAAAATATTTCAATTTTATTTTAGTATTAAAACAAAAGAATTGTCCCAAAAAAAGAGGAAAATTAGGGTAATATAATATTTTTATGGGGAAATTTCTGGTCTATAAGGTGCTGAAAAGAAGGTTTTTTCAGTGAGTTACAAGGGCTTAATAGGAATTTTACAGCACTAAAGTATATTTACGACAACAGTATGCAGATATTTATATGTCTATATTAGGGTTGAAACTATTGATTATTGAGACGATTAATCATTTTGTTGTTTGGTTTATAAAATGGTGTAAAATGTAGAAATAAAATTTTTAGTATCTTGAAAATATTTATCTTTTTTGTTTTTTCTTTTATAAAAGTAAGTAGTATCATCTAACAAAACCAGCCTTACATCATAAAAGTTTGTTTGTTTTTTAAAAAAAAAAAGGAAAATTATATTAATATATAATATTTCATGATTGTTTTTGGATGTAGAACTTTTAGGTCGATATGGTGCTGAAAGGATTTTTTTTTTTTAATTGAGGAACAATGGCTAAATAGGATTTTTACAGCACTAAGTTATTATATTTCTCCAACCATAGTATATGGATATTAATATAAATGTCTATATTAAGGCAGAAACTACCAACTATTATGATTTTATGAGTTTATTAACCTCGAGTACTGTTTCCCAAAGCTGAAGATTCAACTCTTTTTTGTCCAGACCAACAGTCCACAACCCCAAATCATCAGTTTACTATTATAGAAGACTAAAGAAACTAAGAAGAAGAAAGTAATCAGATGTGAAAAGCTGGAACCAGAGAATTTAGATATTTTCTTGTTTAAAATGACTCAAACCAATCCACCATCACAATTGGCGCTTAATGTAATAGTTGGCAACGAATTGATTAATCGACTAATCATTGCAGGTCTACTATTTTGTATGTACTGTTGAATTAAAGACACTGTAATGCAACACATCTCTGCTTACAGTGATGAATGACACCACAGCGTTTCCATTATCACTGGTTAATCAGTCTCTTTGGGTTCATGTGTGTCATGCACACGTGTGAGTATGAAAGAGCGTGTGTTGTCTACCTTGAAGTAGGAATCGTGGCAGGCATTATTTCATGAATTTCATTAATGAGGTGAAAATAATTTCCTCGCCAGTGAGTATTGTAACTCAGCATTCGGTGTTAATCCAAATTTAATATGTTGAAAATGATTACAGCGGCGGCGTGAGAGCGGCGGCGGCGTTTCTGCGGCTTTTCCGTCAATTGTTCCCCCCCCCCCCTTCTGTTTTGTATTTACTTATTTCCTCTTCAAGAAAAGCTTGTTTATCCCCTCCTCTTTTCTACTCTGCTGTATCCCTCCTTTTCTCCTCTCTTATCACATATGAACACAAGCCACTTTCATCTTCCGCTGGCTTTGTAAACAGTGATCATAGCGAGTGGTTCAATAATGTTGATATTCTTGCTTTGAAGAATGGGACTGGAGTGTAAATTCATGCATATGAGTTCACTGTTTGATGTCGCTATTCACGTTTTCTAACGACTGCGGATCACAGGCCTCGGTGCTGATTCTGATAGGTGATGAATCACTTGACTCATTGTTCCAACCTACACGTGAATGAATCAGAAGAACCAAGGTGAATTCATCATTTTTAGCCTTTTTTACCTGATGTGTTGGATGTAATGTATTTTTAAGGTGCAACAATAAACTACATAGCCACGGTGATTCATTCGGTCTGGATGACAGGAGTAAGTGACCATTTAAAGGAAGAAAAAGGTGCAAATGGAATATTTTAAAACACGATGCTGCCAAAGGAAGAGAGAAATATTTTTTGTCGAGGATTTATAGAACCCTTAAAGCAAACTTCAGAGCTTGTCCGTTGTGTGTGTATGTTTATGACTTTAAAACTCCACAAACTCAGAGGTTCAGTTAAGGTTGCGGTTGCGCTTGGTTTCGCTCGCAGGGGAGCGGACGCTCGTAATGTGTGTTTTCTCTAGAGAGGAGAACATCAGATTTGTACCTGTGGCAGGATACGTAGAGACAAGTTCAACTCCAGACGCACGGAAAAAGCTACGAGACAGAACACACTGAAAATATCTGTTTATAGGGTGTCTAGATACTGATTCAGACTCTTAAACGAAGGTGATCTGAGTCCGAATAATAAGCAAGCATACTTCACTGCATAGACCATAGAAAGAAAAAAAAGAAGAATGCTATTCTAAAATGTCTTAATAGGTGGAGACACTTATATACCATTTACTATTACTCCATTTAGTAATCAATATTAAACTTTTTAATAAGAGCTGCAACTTGTCTTAACTTCTTTATCTTTTGTTTTAAATGTGCTACTTGATTATTCAAACTGGAGCTGCAATGATTGGTCGATTAATCGATACGTTGACAACTATTTTTATAATCAATTTGAGTTTGTTTTTTTTTTAAGAAGAAAACATTTAAATTCTCTGGTTCTAGCTTTTCAGATCTCATTATTTTATGTTTTTCTTTAGTCTTCTATAATAGTAAACTGATGATCTTTGGGTTGTGCACTGTTGGTCTGGACAAAAAAAAAAATGTACGTTGAATCTTCACCTTGGGGAAACAGTGATCAACATTTTATCAACCCAACAACTCGGGCTGCAACTAACGACTACTTTGATAGTCAACTAATCTTTTGATTATTGAAACGACTAATTAATTAGTTGTTTTGTTTTTAAAAATGACTGATTAATCAATTGTGAAAATAGTTTCAAATTAATTGAATAATTGGTAACTAATTGATTAATCAACTAATCATTGTAGCTCTACAAACAACTAATCACTCATTTTAATAATCAATAGATAGATCGACTATCAGAATTGCTGCAGTCCTAATTCAAACCAGTCTGCCATTCAACTGAAACCGTTCTGTTGAGTCATAGAAATTTAGAATTCACCTAGAAGTGATGACAAGTAAAGGTGTCATTCTAGTTTTATATATATATATATATGTGTGTGTGTATAAATAAAGGATAACTTATGGTTCACCTGAGTCTATCTAATGTGTTGCCAAGTGTATTTGTGTAACATAGTTTTAGCAGTGTAGAGCAGCATTTTGGAAGCGACTGCTGGTGTCGTACTTGTCCCATTATGTGACAAGAGTTTAATACAACTTCATTGGAATTTGACTATATTATAAATTCAAGATACGTGAACACAGAGCAGGAAAGAAGCAACACACCAGATGTAAAGGGCTGACACCATCTGACACCAGGCAGGCTGCATACAACCTCGATGAGGTCATGAATATGCTAATTAGTGCAAAACATATTCTAGCGGTGATTAGCTCGTTTTCAAGCATGTTTTAGCTGCTTTACATTAACAGTAGTATATGGTGGTGCTCATTCAATGGGAAAAAAAGCATATTGTGAATTGTATGGGTGAAGAAAGAAATCACCTTGTGGCCTTCAGGTGAAAAAGATGAGATACTGTGAGCTATAAGATGCCATTACAATAGAGTAAACTGCCATTATGGCAGAAATAAATGTATCCTTGAAACTTGTCTAAAGCTATATAACAGTATGCTAGACAGTCGCCAGCTAGCTAGATACATACTTTGCCATCACAATGCTACATAACTGGAAATCAACCTTGGTGTGGTAAAAACATTTCAAGAAGAGCATTAAATTATGTGTTTACCACCCTTTAACTTGGATTAATTTGCAGTTGTAGAGAGGGAGATTAGCACTGGAATTAGATTCCAGAAGGTCAGGAAGATATAGGAAATTAAAGACAGGTGTGGGAGAGATAAAGAGAAACATATGTTTGCATTAGCTATTCACTATTGCATGCCTGGTAGAAGTCAAACATGTGCCTGCATGTTAAAAAGTTCATGAAAAGTCATGAAAGTCAAACTGTTATAAAATCCAGAAGAAAACCATTAAGTTAGCCTCATAGAACAAAATAAAGCCAAAAGTTTAGAGAGGTTTTGAGTGCTGTATGCTAATGCCCGAATAACAACTATTTTGATCGTTGATTGATCTATTGATTATCGATTTGTTCTTTGATTCATAAAAGCTGCAGATTCAACCTAAATGTCTTGTCCAGACAGCAGTCCACAACCCAAAGATCATCAGTTTACTATTATAGAAGACGAAAGAAACCACAAATTAATCAGATTTGAGAAGCTGGAACCAGATAATTTAGAAATTTTCTTCTTAAAATGACTCTGATAGATTGATTATCGAAATAGCTGGTGATTAAAGTAATAGTTTACATTAGTCACCCCATCATTGCAGCTCGAAATCACACCTTCTCTGTTCATGTAAGACATAAATAATATAACTCAGATATTTTTAAGTGAAGATCTTTTGAGACCGGTTGGTTATTGGTCTGGATATTGGCCCTGATCCCAGGGTGATGCCCTGTTTATATTAGTTCTTAGTTGTAATTACAATTTTTACTCATGACTACGATTTGATAGATACCTTTGATACTTCTAATAATCAAACCGGCTCCTTATGAATCCCAACAGCTGTATAGATTAAATGACTTTGAGAATTCGGCCTCCTCATTCAGAGAACAAGGTGCGCATGAAAGCCATTCTGTCTGACTAAACGCTGGCCTACATCACTCGAGAGTTGCCAAACAAGTTCAATTCAATCAGAAATGCGGTAGAGAAATATGGCCTTCGGCATAATTAGAAAGCACCATCTCTATGAATCAATTCAGTCGGACGTCCAGGAATTATAATCATAGTGACAGAGATATACAGCTTGTTGACAAACACCTGGGCGAGGTCGCACCTCAGGCGTGGTAAGTACTGCAAAGTGTGTGTGTACAGTATGTGTGTGTACATTGGCCTAACTCTCTTTCCCTGCAGCCTGCAAGGCACAGCCATTGCTAATCAACATCACTCCCTTACTTCCTACTCTATTAATCATTGCCTCCAAGTTTAGGTTTTCATGTCACAATCTTTTAAAAAAAGGATTAATCCGCTTTTACACTCTCATCACAGCAAGACACTCCACTGTATTAAGTCCCCATAGGGACCCTAACTCTTCAAGCAGGTTTAAATTAGTGCTTTCTTTCTCTGTTTGATTTACATACAGTGATTAAACTTGGGGGAAGTGGAGGGAGAAAATAGCTTACATCAGCAGCAAAGGAGATCTTTGAATGCAGAATTGTTTTTTCACCACAGACTAAATCATTCAGAAACTTCTCTGTCTCCACCAGACTATTTATATGACACCAATTACTTCGACTTATGCCTGAGACATGCATCAAAGGTAAGCTAAGGTAAAGGGACTATGTGTAATCTGTTTCGCCAATTAGGAAGCTCTGTTTTACAACTGCGATACCAAGTAAAACAACTGATGAGGTGGTTTTTCGGCCACAGACCAAGTAGCATTGTGTGGTGTTTGGGCCTCTTAATCCAACCCTGTAACTGGTCATGCATTGTATGTCGGCTAGTAGGAAATTCCTATTAATTGTAAATGTAAAGCTAGGCTATTATTAACGTTTCCATGAATGCTGGGGGGACAAAATGTGCTAATGCAATAAGGGATGTCAGGTTTATGGAAGCCAATAAGGCCATGATTGAGCTATTGCTAAAAGCATGACCTATACCTTTTAAAATAAGTGGGTCAGGAAGGAGATCCACTACATTATTTTAATATTAACTTGAGGTCTGAGTTATGTTTCGGTTGGTTGAACATGTCGGGCCAGTGCAGGTGTTCTCCCATTGAAATGAGCGTGCGTCTCTCTCTCTCTCTCTCTCTCTCTCTCTGAGCGAGAATGACAGAATCCCGTTGGAAAAAAGAAAAAGGCAGAATCTATTTGTGTCATTCAATTTTCATTCTATGATGCTGCACCACAGGCCCTGGCCTATGCTTGGGCTGATTCTGAAATTCTCACATATATATATATATATATATATATATATATATATATAGTGAAGTATAACAGACTATGTGTAAATGTGGTGGAAATCCCATTTGAATAAAACTAAAATAAGGTTGTAAAACAAAACGACCTCTCTTAAATAAGCACTCAAATCTGTCTAGATCGAACCATTTTTTTTTTTTGGGGGGGGGGGGGGGGGGGGTCCAGTCCTCCACATTTCTAACAATAAAGAAAACCGACAACTGATATCTTACTTATATCACTAATTAAGATGATGGTGATGAAAGATAAATAAATTAATAATATATCCTAATCTCTTGCTTATTGATTTGAAGAACATAACATTTTTTTCCTGTGTTGTTATATGTATTATCTTTAAATGTAATTCTCTTATTTTATTTTAAATACAAAATGAGCCGAGCCTTATGCCACTTGATATCTACAGAACCATCATTCCAAAAAACTAAATTTCCCCTCAATGCAGTAATTCACCCCCGTACTTGATCAAACCCATGACATCACTGGTGATGTCATCAAGAGCTTAAAAGCAGGAAGTAGTTGGCTGGGTCCCCCTTTTGTTTCCTGGAAAGTGTGCCGTTTATGGTCAGTAAACATCCCTCAGGTTTATATGAGCACTGTCAAAACTACTCTCGAGAATGAGAATCATTAAGAATCGGTGTGTTTTAGAGAAGGTGGACTCATTAAACAAATCAAATATTCAAAAGAAAGATATTCATCTGATTTTATTTATTGTTTTTTTGAAGGGAGCAGATCACTGGTCCGCAAAGAGCATGGTAAGTAACAAAGAAAGTTAAAATATAAAATAAATGAGCGAAACAGAACTTAATCATCACTTAACTGCAACCTATTCGGAACAAGCAAGCTGCAACTTACAATTTGCCATAATTTCCTTGATAATTAATTTTTACACGTTTAACTAATCAAAGGAAATAGTAATGATTGTCCCTGGTATTAGTCAGATCCTCAGTGTTACCAGGAAAAACCTAAACTAACCTTGTGTTTTTACAGAACTGAGAGAAATGCCATTTATTTTGTTGTTTAAAATTCTGAAAAAAAAAACTCAAGAACTCAAAGCTATTGGACTTTGTCACTGTTCCATAGATTTATGTCAGAAATTGCTTAATGCACACCTACTTGCTGATTATCGTTTACCTTATTAATAGACTGCAAGAAATATCCCTTCAGTGAGATTGCTTTTAAATGCCACATGATGCCACAAATGCCACAATCACATGACTGGTTTGGTTGGATGAGGAAAAGAATCGTTATTATAGCAAATACATTATTGTTAGGGACGGGCAGCTAAAACTCTTGGTTAGAGAGAAGATTGAAGCTACGTGTAACAAAGTCAAACATTGCCCATTTCTTCCCCAAACTTCTACACCCTTATTTCCAGTCTTGCTACATACTGTACATACTCTGTACTGTATTATCACTCGACATTGGATTGGACATCCAATTTTGAGATGCTGAATCATTCGATATTGAGGCCGTGCATCTGGTTGAATCCAAATAGACACATCACGTGAAAGCAAACCGTACAGTTCATCTGTAATAAAGAGGCCATCGCGATCGTCTCAGTTTATCGTCGCAGATTTAGATAGCTCTGATAAAGCCTTCAAAAAAAATTCGCCCCTTCGCTGCGTGAAGACATTAAATTAAGAGAAGGAACCGGGGGAGGTCATGCCAAGTCTCACAGGCAGGGAAAGCAAGCTAATTATCCCATGGTGCTTGGAAGCTAAAGTGCTCATTGACAATCACAGGACTGCTCTCGGGGTGTATATAGCTATTAGGCTGAGAGACAACAGTTGGCCCAGTCACTATATATAACGCCAGCCAAGCCATGATCAACCATTTGCCTCCAACAGTTTGACAAGTAGCATTACGGGACACGTTTCTGCATAATGCGTTTGACTTGATGATCTTAGTATTAACTAGAGTAGAAAGGGGGGATGTGTACAATAAACAACCAACAAACAGATTAATGAAATCTATGCACACTTCTTCCAGCAGAATGTAATGCAGCTCAGATGAACAGAGAACACGTTACATGATTTAAATTAACAAAAGGAAATGATTTTCAAACTAACCGATCACCAGTTGCCATATACGTTATGTTCATGCTCCTAAAAAAAAAAAACGTAAAAATAAAAAAAAAGGGTATTGGAAGGAAACACTATCAGGCAGATTCTTACTGTCATTGTCAGTGGACGGTTGCTGCCAACACGTATTGTTAGAGAAATAGAGTTCAGATATCTATCATTTTGTCATTTTTTTTTGACAATAACTAGTAATATGATGTACTGATGGTGTCTGTAACAAAACCGTATCAGAATCAAAAGCATGATATCATTGTCGGTGACGACTCTTACCGCAGTGATAAAAATAACAAGAGAAAAAACAGACACTTCGCAAGACAGACTGATAGACAGACAGATACTCACTGAAAGACACTCTGACAGACAGACAGACAGACAGACACTTCGCAAGAGAGAGACAGACTCTTGCAAAACAGACCGGCACTTCCCAAGATAGAGACACTTTGCAAAACAGACATATATCAATATGAACTATTCCATATGATGTGATTCAAAATTTTGCAACGCTCGTTTTTTAAAAGCCAGTGGGGCTTCAGACCTAATTATACAGACAGCTGCAGACACTGAACTAGACTGGATGGTGAAAATGCAGTAATACTTATTATTATAATAGTTACATTACTAGTATTACTCTCGAGGATCCGTGTTTCACACATAAGCAGCAGGCCGACATCTCAATGTGACCACACGCTCCCCCGCGAAAAAAAAAAAAGAAATTAAAACAGATGAGAAGATAAAATATAAGATGAAGTGCTAATACTGCAATAAACTACATAAATACCACAACTATCATTCAAAGTGTAATTATTAATCTTATGCCAATATTCAAAAAATATATATGTAAACAAATGAATATTTTTACTCATTACAATTTGTCATACTTTCAATTGAATCTCATTTCGTTTAAAAGAAAATCGTGAGAAAATCACATCATGATTCACAAAGTGGAAGTGAAATAGTTAAGTACAGAACAGCAACAAAACACACACACACACACACATACTTCCTGGCTTACAAATCCTATTTATTTAAGCCAGTCAAATGAGTGTGATTCATTGTTCAGAACACTAAATTAAGCATAGAGGTTTGATTGGGGCTCATTTTTATCTTTGTGTGAGGGCCATAAACAGCATGTTGAGTCGAACTCATCAGTCTTGGACTATTCATCCATGTGAGTGTAATTGAGCTGCTGAGGAGCTGCAATCTACCGCTAACAGCAGCGACTCTCCACCCCCCTCTCGGCACACTGACAGGAACAGGTAAAAAAAAAAAAAAACAGTGGTTGAGACTTGAATCATGCATCTGATCTTGTACGCTAACGACGTATATAATTACCCCCGTCTAGTCCAGATCGGGGTGAAGGTGCAGGAGGATATAGGTAATACCTACAAGGTCCCCATCTGGATGTAAATAAGCCTCTTCTTTTAAATGAACAAAAAAAAAATCCATCGGCATCCTCAGACTTCTAACACCCTCTGGCAGTGTAATCACTTTGTGCATTGGATATTGTATTTATTTGTTAATATTTCACTCTCCGCCGTCTGTACGTTCCTCTTCCTCCCCTCTATGCATTCCACTTTCATTCTCACACAAATGGCATTTCCTTCCCTAGAAATTAGATACCAGCATGGCTGTCCTTTATTATTTCAACCCAGAAGTGAAGACTCCAGTTACGACCTAGATACAGCTAGCTCTCTCTCCTCTTCCTCTTATTCTCTCATTCCCTTCTCCCTTTCTGAACCTGTCTCTTTATCCCCTTTATCTCCATTCTTACCTCTTCCCTCCCTCTCATCCTCACCTCCTCTTCTGCCTCACCTATCGCTTGCATTAAATCAAATGGAACACATTAAAAGTGGCATGCGCGGCAGACAATGGCTTTTATGATTGCCTGCCGTGTTCGGCCTGGTTGTGCTGCACAGCCCCATAAAATGCCATTTGTATCACCTCATTTCATAGGGCCTTACTACGCAGACGAAACTGAGAGGGAGACAGGACAGAGATATAGTGGGGAAGAGGGGTGAGAGTGTAGCAGCGAGGAAAGGCCAAAAAAGATAGAACGTCAGAGGGAGAATGGAATCAGATGAAATAGCAAAAGGGAGAAAAAAAAAAAACATCTGCAAGAGCGACAGAGCCAGACTTGAGGGGGCAAGACAAGACAGGTGAGAAATGATGGTTAGAAAAAAAAAAAATGGAGAGGGAGGGGGAAGAAAGAACCGGCGGAGAATGAGAAGAAGGGACAAATGAATGAAGAGGAACGGGGCGAGATGGATGGAATGGAGCAAAATAGGTGTGAAGGGAGAGAAAGGCCGAGAGAAGAAAGGAGGAGGTGAAAAGGGGGTGAGAAAATGATATTGGCGAGAGGGCGATAGACAGCTGGAGCTGCAGATTGACTGAGATTACCCCGCAAAGCCATGACACTATTCAAATAAGAACAAGCTTCCAGGACAACGAGGAGGATTCAGAGCAATAAGAAATATATAGCAATCGAGGGAGGGAGGGAGGGAGAAAAAGAGATAGGGGAGGGATGATGAGGGCAGAAATCTCTCCCTCCCTCCCTCTTCTCTCCATTAGTACAGTGAGCATATTGGGCTTATTAAATTCTAATTGTCTGTAATGGCCGCCCAGGCTCTCTGAGGCACTATGTGACAGGGTGAGAGTGAGCGGAGGTATTTGTTTTGCTAATTGGAAACCGTTCAGCTCCCTTAAGTGTTCTGCTGTTCGCGGAACGACGGAGAAATGGATAGATAGCGCAGGTACGGCGGAGGGGGGAGGTGGGGGAGGAGGAGGGGGAGGGGGAGGAGGAACGGCGGCGTGTGCGAGGGCAGAGTGTAAGAGGAGCACCTTGGGGGTATTTACCGGCGAGAAGGAATATGAAAAATCAATGAGGACATAATGAGCTTCATTTACAAAGTTGTCAGACGATGAGCGGTGCGCTGTTCAGCATGCAGGATCCTCCATGTGAAACAAAAGCTGTCTGCAAGCACGCCACATACAGTATGTGTTACTGAGCTTTCAGAGGAAATTTCAGCAGCATTTGTGCACTCTAAATGTATAATTTATTATTTATTCATGAATAGAATTACATCACTGTACGTATACCCAGCGTGAGCCTTAGTACAACACAGAAACATGATTATCTAAGTGTTTTTCTTTCTTTTTTTTCCTTTTTCATCCCCTCTTTGTGCTCAGGAATTCCACTGCAGCATATCTCACACGTCCTTGCAGCGTCCTCACACACAGCATGGCTCGGACGTTTTAGAGTTCTTTACATGTTCCCTATACCTCCTCTCCTCGCTCCAGTTTGCTTATTTTCCTCCCCACGGCAACGTAAGCAGCGGAAAGACAAGGAGGTGCGAAGAGGTGCAAAAAGCTTCTGCCGCATTTCCATATGGCCTCGCTTCCGCTGAGCTCTGCACACGTACGACGGCACGTGCTGCAAAAAGATGCATGCAGGGAGCGAGAAAACATATGCACAAATAGCTGTATCCACGATTTGGTCTGATTTCAGTGGCGTGTACTGATTCACGGTCTTCAAAGTTTTCTCACTTCAGCTCCTCTCTCAGGTGAGAGGAAAGTTAACGAACGGTCGAGAGCAATCTTACCAAGAAGAGAGCGAAAAATACCTTGTTTTTTTGTCCAGTGCACAGAAACATAAGTTTTAATTAGGAAGCAATTATAATGATTGGATTATTATATTTGTGTGCCAAAGAAATACGTTTGGTCCATTGATCCCAATTAAGGGCATTAAAACCTTTGGATAATAATTGTAAGGTGAGTTTATATAACTATATATATATATATATATATATATATATATATATATATATATATATATATATATATATATATATATATATATATATGCAGCATGAAGGTACAAAATGTACCTTACAGACTGTTTTGGTGGCATTCTCGCTTATTTTGGGGGGGCATGTACAACTAAAAGTTATGCATTATTAGTATTAATCAGTATTTAGATATACTGATTGATATATTAGTTGATCATGTTTGCAGAAACAAGAATATTTAATTATTAATATTGCTACCATTATTTTTTTAGGATGAGAAATCTAATAATAGTGAGTGACGGCAGATAGACAAACTGAATCATACATTACATAAAATAGACAAATACCCACCTGTTTCATTTCATTGCACATAATTTGATATATATGTATTAACAGCACAGGATTTATAGCCAGTTATAAATATAGTAAATCTTCCTGCACCAAACACAAAAAAGAGAATAAACCCCTGACGCAAGTCTTAAAACAACAGATATGAGATATGATGCCACACAAGCAAAAGTATTAGCAAACATAAATAAACGCTTATAAGCCTAACAAATACAAATAAAAATTGTCTTACCTTATGTGGATCTCGATGCGTATTTTTCTAGATTTGCAAAAATCCTCCACAAGCTCGTTAAATATCCAGTAACTCCTTAATTCTCTCAGCTGCAGCTTAAGAACCTTCAGTCGATTTTTAGACTTTTTCTTATTCCTCTATTGGTTTTAATCCTGGACAGAAGAAAGAACGATGCTCTGCAGCTGCTTAGGAGTAGAATCAAACCGCAGCGAATGTAAACATTCAAGAACCAAGGCGGAGCTGTGTAGCAGTTAGCAATCGCGTTAGCATTAGCATTACTGTTATAAGTTAGCTTCTCCTCCCTCGTGGGCTCGTTCGCCATTGTCTTCTTTTTTTAATCTCTTGTGTCGGTCCTTTTACTACTCTTACTTCTTGACGCTTCGTTTAGAAATTTGCCCAATAGTTCCTTCTTCCTATGTCGTTTTAGCGGGTTTTCCAGGTTGACCTGTGACCCCAGATAAGATTTAGCGCGCTCGCTTCTTTAAAAAAAAAAAACTTTATTTAACCGTCACCTACAAAGATGAACTTGTGCAGGTTTTTTCGCTTTTTTTTTCAAAAAACAAGATTGAAGAAACAAGACAAAGGGGGTTATAAACAATCCAAAATTGAATAAAAGGTAAAAATAAATAAATAAATAAAATAAGAGAAGTGAGATATTTATAAGACTACTTACCCTTATAAGTTGTGTTTTATTATAGTTGTGTGACATCATATCTTGCTGTTTTGTAAAGACTTGTATCAGAAGTTTGTTCTCTTATTTGAGTTTGGTGCAGGAAGGTTTACTATATTTACAGCTGCCTATAAATCCTGTATTGTTGTTAATACAGGAGAAATATGTTATGATGTTGGCTTGAATAACCTGCTGCCTGTGAATCCTGTAAACAGGTGAATTTATTTCTTGTTCTGCATAATGTGCTGTTCTTACCTGCTGTAAATCCTGTGTTGAAGCAGTTAAACCTATTGTTTCTTGTTTCTTTTTTAGTTTTTGAATGATCAGAATGATGAATGTGCTGTAAAGTCTGTTGAAATGAAGGTGAACATTAAAGACAGACTATTAATTGAATTACTATTATGAATTAGGTCATTGTTGTGGTATGTATGTGTAGTCTAGTGGTAATCACTGATGGTTTAGAGGCCTTTTACATGTCCAGGCCCAGGGGCTCATCCCATCATAATCCACCTATATGGGGTAATTGACCTTCCTCAACACGCGGAAACTGAAGAAACCTTCATTTTCTCAAAGGTACACATGTAATAATAGCAACTTCCCCAGTTTTAAACTGTCTCTCCATCCATTGACGTCCCCCTCTGTATCTCTCCTGCCAGCTTTCATTGAGGGTAATTTGACTTCAACAGAATGTTTTTTTGTTTTTTTTTCTGTTCTTGGCAGCCAAAAAGTCAATCATGGCAGTCAATTGAAATGTCTTCTCCCGGTGGATTTGTGACAAATATCCCCTTTCCTGGCTTATGTGGGTGTCCCATTAGAAATAAACAGAAGTGCTCTTGGCTGCCTTGTCTCCTTTCCCCCCGGTGCCTTTTTAAGTGCTGCTGTGTTATTTTTACATCGCTGTGTGTCAAGGCTTAGACGGATAGGTACTGTATGACTGGCTGTTGGGGGAAATGGAGGCAGGTCCCACAGCGATTTGTCTCGCCGATTGTTGGGGAAGTGCATGCGGGGACAACGGGTGTGAGGATCAAAGTGTGTGCGGGGGAGTGTATGTATTTCAGTTCCGGATTTGAATGCGTCATGCTCATGTTTTTTGCATGTGCCAGTCCCTGGACAGGTGTGTGTATGTGTATGCATGTGTGTGTGTGAGGACACACATCATTATTCAGAAAATTATCTTACCTAGCTAAGTATTCTCCAAGGAAGACAACAGATGTAGCACAGGGGATATATTTTTGGAAGTAGCAGTGGTGAATATATTTGTGTGTATCAAAGACAACCGGAATACTGTGACAACATATGTCAAAATGCGCAATTAAGTTTAAGAAAAAAAAAAATGCCAATTGGTGATCTGCTCTGACAGAATCAGCCACTGACCTGAAAACAGATCCCCAGAAAAGGGAAAATTGTAGCTTTCAAATGATACCGTTATCTTTCTACTCCAAATATTCTATGAAATATGTTAGAGAAAAAGGGCTGTAAAGATGAAAACTTCTATTCATACGTTTTTCACATTGATCAAACACATTTATTAAGACAAGTCAAAATGAACACAATATTTCTGGGTTGAAAGTGAAAAGTTACCCACATTTAGCCTACACATACTTTCACACATCCATGACCATGTGACATATATTTCACTACAATATTTCCCTAACTTTGTTTTATAGAAATCTATTCAAAAATTATGACCAAAAATAGGTTAAATTCAATATAGGACATTAAACCAATACAATTGTTAAATAGTTCGAAACTTAGCTTCAGTAATATAAATCGAGCTATTTTAATTGGGTCGGCCCTCTCACACCTGTCCGCCAGGCGCGCCACCATTTTGGAAATGGTGTCCTGGGTTCACAAATTCACACACTGTCACATGAGCACGCCAGGTTGTCCAGTATATGTCACTTAAGGCCTTCATCAATTTAAGTTAAAGATAAAACTGTATGAGGATTTTTTCCGGAACATTTAAATGGGCGTTGACGCTGGTGTTCTTATGGGTTAAAGCTGAGACTTCATTTATTCAGAAAGTGTTTAAATCTTTAAAAAAAAAATAATGTAAAATGTGTGTTTTTACAACAAGCCTAGGGGACTTCCCACTGATTCTGTCAGAGCACGTCACAATTAGTTGCCGGTAAAATAGAGCAAAGTAACACATAATGAAGTGAAACTGAAGATGTGTGAACAAAGGCGCAAACCCCGGGCCTGAAAAGTACTAGTCGCTCAAATGGCCACTAGAGACTGGAAGAAGTGAGACAATGAATCAAATCTCCAACGTTAAAGCGGAAATAAACATGTTTACAGCCTGGTATGACAACGTTTTTGGTCTCTATAGATCATTTCTCCATTCAGAACAACTGTTTTTGTCCTGCTCTCCACCCAGCTCCACACTCTGGTTAAATAAGATGGTGCCAGCCGCAATTAAGCTTTCAAATATGAGTCCACTGGTTGTTTGCCTATACTGAATTCTAAGGATCAATATTTGCATTTTTACCTACTTATTAGCTGCTTAAAACCCCTGTAACCTATGTTACTGGAAACTAGAGAGAAAATAACTCAGTTTGGTGATTTTTTTTTCTATTAATTAGTGCATTATTACTCAATCATTTAGATTCTAGGGGTATATTTCCTGCCCCTGACAACCACAGAGCTGCGTAGGTGAGCATTTAACAGATCTGTGTCACCATTGTCACTGTTTGATTAAAGAGATTTCCACTGTAAGGTGATGTGGGCGAGAGCTTCACTACAAATATTAGCTTCAGCAACACAGAATTTCTCACCTAATTTTAGACTAAAAAGCACCGTTATTACAACATTATTGAGGATATTCTCCAAAACCGATATGAGCCTGTTACAGTTACTTTCACTGTCATTATTCGTTGTGATTAATTGATTATTTGTTTGATTTATAAAATGTCAGAAAAGGGTGAAAAGTATCGATCTGATGTTTCCAGACACCCAAGGTGACGTCCTCAAATGTCAACTTTTGTCCTGACTAATGTCGTTCATACCGTCTTAGACCTTGTTCTTTGACAAATTGCTCTTCAGAGAGTGAGCTGCTGAAGACGCTGCTGTGTGTAGCCGGAGGATAACGGCAAACGCGTTTGACGGCGTGTGGGTGTGTGTGACTTTGTTATCAGTGAATATGCAAAAACCGTGGACCTGAACCTGCTCAGTTAAATATAATGAGCTGCACTAATGAACCAGACTTGGCCACAAAAGAAAGCTCTTTAAATGTGATGTGATGAAACTGCTCTGTTTGCAAATCACACACATTTATTGTTCTTAAAAAGACAATGAGCATCGGTATAGATGATGATTGAGTGTTTATGTGCCACCTGGTAGCAATTTCATGCAGGACCTTTCATAACAGGAACCTTGGCTTTCAAAGAACACAATTAGAGCTGCAATTAACGACGATTTCTACAACCCATTATCCTATTCGTGCTATTAGTTGTCTGTTGTATAAAATGCGGAAGATGAAATGAACCAGAAATATTCACGTTTTAGAAGCTATAATCATTTTACCTATGTCTAAGAATGACTAAATCTATGTGAGATATTTTGTGTACCTTCATTTTCCCATGTTTCCAACAATATTGGATTTTTTTTAGAGTCTACACTCCCAGTAAAAAAACCCTGAACTATATGAACTATATACAATATGACACCATCGAAACCATCTAGCGTTATTGTTTGATTGCGACCCCTAGCAGCAGAAAATGACATATTGTGCATTTAATCATTCAGTCATTTTCTACTCCACTGGGACTAGATCTGCTGGATCCAGTCCCAGTGTTGGGATAGAGATAGGGATACAGAGTCTACAGTGGGGCACACACACCTATAGGCAATTTAGATTCTCCAATTAACTTAAACATGTTTTTGGACTGCAGGAGTACCTGTGACCTTCTTGCTGTGAGGCAACAGCGCTACCCACTGTTCCACCATAAAGTAGTTATAGATACATTTTCAGAGATGACAGGAGATTGACAGGCAGATCAGTGCGTTGCGGTGATGCAGGCTCTGCATCAGTCCGTCGTGGTGAAGAAGGAGCTGGGCCAAAGGTCATTGTTTGGTTACTAAAATGGCGATTTTAGAATTCTAAAAAGCTGGAAGCTGGTGTTAAATGTTTCACGACTCATAAAGGAGTTAAATGGTTAATTGATTGTCGACCTCGTCAAGGAATAATATGTGGACCTGTTAACTGCTCGGTTGTCCGATTGTTTTAGAAGATATTCAAAGACTGACACCCTCTCTGTGGAACACATTTCCAACGCCCGTGACCTCCTATACCTGCACGATGTTTCTCCCTTGTTCTTCTCCCGTACATCTGTCCCCTGTCAAACAGCAGACTAACACTTTTCACCACTACACGCTGGCTTGGTAATCCCCAATTAGACACAATAATATTCTTTAGCGAGCAGCTGTCCCCACAGACACCTGACACACACACGCACACACACATACTGTACACACATGCGCACATATGGCCCAAGTCTGCATGGTCTGCTAGAGCGTGTTAGCTGCCTCACCAGATGCCTGCTGGATAATGTAGGTGCCATAATGTGATTTTCTGCCAGCCAGTGTGCGCGCCTGTGTTTAGACATGGGTCAAAAAACGTTGGCTCGACTACAATTTAACCACCGTTTGGGTAAAGTTATCCGTCTTATCTTCGTTATCCGTATTTTCACCGTTGTCCTCAAACTTCCCTTAAATGTTTTTTTTTTCCTTTTTTTTTTAAAAAACTCTTCACCCTGTTCAGCCATCTCTCACTGACACTCTTCCTCCAGCCTTTCTCGATCTGGAAGTCGCCCCAACACCTGTGCCTCCTTTCCCCCCAGCCTCCTGGCAGCACATGTGCCGCCTAATGCGTTGTGCACAAAACCCTCTGATTATTGTCCCTAATTTGTTATGTCAAACCCAGCGTCTGTTTAGATTGTTTCCGATTGTCTGCTGATGGCAGGCACTTGATTTTTAGAGCGCTATAAACACAGCCCCAAAAAACAAGATAACGGCATAAAAACTACAGCAAAGTGTTTGTCGTAGGATGAAGCTATTGTCTGAATTGGGCGAGCCAACACATCAACCACCCCGGGCTTGTTAAATCCTCCCCCCCGAGTGTTAAAATTCAGCTTTAAGTGATTTCCATTATGGCTACTACATATGCATCGCGCGCGCGCACACACGCACACACAAACGCTCAAACACACCCACACTTCTGCATAATTTCTGTAACAAGTAGTCACTTATTTACCACAAATCTGCATTTGCCACTTAACTCGCTCGCTCCGGCGGTGCACCGCTGTGACACATCGGCGGTGCACATCCGTCTAAGAAATCCTCAAGCAACCCATTTTTTTTTTCCCCTCCTCTCTCGCTCTATTGAATTGCGGCTCTCTCCTCCTCATTGTGGCAAAAAACCCCAATTGCTCTCTTTGTTTTTTTTTTCATGTGAGCCAGTGAGTAATCGTTACTTATTCATTCCTAAACGGGATCAGATGTCGCTCACATAGTCTTAGACCTTGTTCTGTGACAAATTGCTCTTCAGAGACGATTGCTAAAGATGCTACTGTGTGTCGCCAGAGGATAACAGAAAAATGCATCTGAGGGTGTGTGGGTGTCTTTATTATGAGTATATGTGGGGAAAAAAAAAAAAAACAGGGTCCTAAACCTGCTCGGCTAAATATAATGAAGTGGACTAATGAACCAGACTTGGCCACAAAGTGCTGTAAATAATGATGGTGGAAAAAAACCTGCTGTGTGCAAATCACAAACATTTGCTGTTTTTTTAAAAAGACAATAGACGTCAGTAGAGATGGTGATTGAGTGTTTATTTGCCACCTGGTAACAATTTCATAGGCCTTTCGCACCATGAACACTGGCTTTTAAAAGAATAGGGCTGTAATTGTTGATTATTTCTGGATAAAACATATAAAGGAGGACTAAACAAACCAGAAAATATTCGCATTCGAGAAGCTAAAAGCGGAGAATTCTGAGATTTTCCCTTAATACTCAAAAAGCACTTGTATATTTATTTAAAAAAAAACAAACAAAAAAACAGACAGATAGATAAAATTATTAGGTAGATAAAATTTCACTCAGAAAAATAATGAACTAATTCAGTTGAAGATTATTATTGCTGATAACAATTTTCTTCCCTATTTCTTATTCAGCTAATTATATACTTGAATTTATTGACTTCACTATTATTGTTCATTAAAATGCAAAAACAATGATAAATAAATAAATTCCTTGTTTTGCCAAGCAACCCGGGAGATTCAGATAAGATGAATATAATCTTGATGCTGGAATCAGGAAAAAAAAAAATAAATAAAAAGATAGATTTTTTGTCAAAAGTCTCGTAGGTAAATATTCTGTTATGCAGTTCTTTGACTACTAGTTTCCGGTTAATTGCATTATCTGGGTCCTAGATGACCCCACTCAAAAACTAGTTTTAAATAGATTTAAATGTTTAATTTGCCATGCTAATTTAAAGAATCACAAGGAGATTTCCTATGTTATGCAAATGATCTGAAGCTCTCCTAAAGAAAAGAATCTTTTGCTTTTTTTTTCAGATAGCATGAATCAAATAGCCTTATAATCATACTATCATCTAACATTTTAATAATCAATACATTTTGCTGCGATGGATCTGTCTTCCATTACTTTTTTTTCATTCAGATACCCCTTGTGTGTTGAATATATTGAGTAGGATGAAGGTTAACTAATGCCTCCACACAACTGTCTCTGTGTGTCAGCGGTGATTCAAACAGCCTACATATTTCATGCTATTTGTAGATTATGCTGTATGAACATATGGTAAAACCCACGCAGTTGAATTGGACCAGTCAATTTCATTTACACAGCTATTCAGACATTCCAGTCAAGATCTCTACTTTCGAGTTCCGCGATAATGGAAGTCCAGCTCTTGAATAGACAGCTTTAGTATCTGAGGATCGCGGTAATGAGACTTATCATTTACAAATAAATGATTCATTTAAACCCAATTCCTGATATATAATGAATAGCATGGACATTGGTTATTACTGTATGTATGCATTCAAAAGAAATCACAATGTATTCAATAGCATTGAGTACGTTTGTTGGGAATGTGGTGACGTTGGTGCAGAATGAGAATGAACCATGTTTTACACCACAAGAATTAGCTAAAGTAACTAATCAGTCCAATCAAAATGCCTTGATATTAGGGTTGCAACTAATGGTTATTGGTTATAGATACGTTTAATCCATTATTTGTTTGATTCATAAAATGGTGTCAAATGTCAATCACTGTTTCCCAAAGTTAGATTTAACCTAAAATGTCTATTTTTGTGTCCAGACTAACAGTCCACAACCCAAATATCATCAGTTTACTATTATAGAAGACTAAAGAAACCAGGAAATAATCAGACTTGAGAAGCTGGAACCAGAGAATTTGGACATTTTCTTCTTAAAAATAGCTCAAACCGATTATTAAAATAGTTGTCAATTAATAGTTGGCAACTAATCGATTAATTGACTATTCATTTCAGCTCTAGTTAGTGGTTCTGAGCTATTTATTGCATATGGGTATTGAATTAAGAACTGCAAAGTGTGTAGATAATTTTTATCCTAATATAAAAATATATAACAAGACTGCTTCTGACTTCCACATTAAAGCTGCAATGATTAGTCGATTAATCAATTAATTTCCAGTTGCCAACTGTTTTGATAATCAACTTAAGTCATCTCTTTTTCTCTGGTTCCATCTTTTTAAATCAGATTATTTTCTGGTTTCTTTAGTCTTCTATAATAGTAAACTGATGATCTTTTGGTTGTGGACTGTTGGGCTGGACAAAAACAATATATATATATATGTTAGGTTAAATCTTCAGCTTCATTCTTCTTTTAATTGATGAACTATTTCAATAACCGAGAATTAGGACATTTTCTTTTTAAAAATGAGTCACACCAATTAATTGATGCTTCAAAATAGTTGCTGATTAATGTACCGTATTTTCCGGACTATAAGTTGCGTTTTTTTTTCATAGTTTGGCCGGGGGTGCGACTTATATGTGAAATTATTACACATTATTACCGGTATATCATTTCACATGTTATTTTCACACTAAACCACAAGCGGGCGCTCTAGGCTTGTGTTGATATTCCAACATTAGCAGTAACTTTTAAAAATAACTGAGAAGGTCTGAACAAAAACGGCACCGAAAAGAAAATATTCTGCAGATTACAAGCTGCAAGTAGTAAAATATCAGAATAACTCTTAATATGTTGTGTTAACATACCAGGCATGTTATCAGTTGTGTTATGTAACGTCAGCACCGTTCAGCCTGTTGTTGCCTCTATTTTTATTTTAAATTGTTCGTTATTTACATTTTAAATGACATGTCTGTTCTTGGTGTTGGATTTTATCAAATAAATTTCCCCCCAAACTTCGACTTATACTCCAGTGTGACTTTATTATGCATTTTATGGCTGGTGCTACTTAAAAATCCGGTAATGATTGGCAAATAATCGACTAATCGTTGCACCTTTAAGTGATATTCCCTAGAAGCACGCATCGATTCACTTGAAATCCTGCATGTGTTTTTTGTCAGAAACAAAGGTGCGTTATTTCTGTTTGTTTAAACCCTTTCATACTGACGTGTTTCACGATCACAGGCCAGAAAGAGCAGACAAACGATGCAGACGGGGAGTCAGGCCAAGTGGAAGACATAAAGGAACTTACTCGACGCTGATAAAATGGAAAAATATCAAGCGGTATTCGAGCGATGACTGTAATTTAGCCCAACCTCTTCAGCGGTGCTTGACAAGGCATATTAAACAGGGCGACTAATTTTCGGGAAAGCAAAAGCGGTGACAACATCCTTTTTGGCCGCGCTGCTCCTGAAAAGACGGCTCAATTTCAGTCAGCGCGGAAAAAGGCTCTGGGTGATTGAGAATTGGGCGTACCTCGGCCTTAATGCACTGAGAGTGCCTTTATTCTTCACTTTTACTTAAGAGAGATGTCAAAGGGATAATACACGCGCTTCTCTCTGGGGAGAGAGAGAGGTGGACGGAGCTCGGAGTTAATATTGAGAAAGGAGGAAATGATTGAATCCCGTTACGTGCCGCTCTTTAAGTGCCAGACGCCCGCAAACCTGCTCGTGGACCTTTTTCCTTAGCGGTCATAAAAAAACGCTGAACCGGAGAGGAAACTCGCAGGAAAGAAAAGTTACTCTGTCAGCCAACTTCGCCTGCATATAAAAGGGGTTAAAAAAAAAAAAAAAAAGGCAGAGCAGCTCTACACACACACATACGTCCACACACACACACACACACACATGTGTAGATGGGAGTCTGACAGACAAGGTTGGAGAGAATAGATGTGGGCAGGTTCAGTGATTCCGATGTCAGAGGCGGTCTGAACGCTCTCTGTGTCTATCCTCTCTCCACTAGACCTTACATGGCAGTTCTTCTCTCTGGGGTGTTCAGAGAAGACAAGAGGAGTGGAGGGAAGTAGGGAGGGGGGGGGCATGATGGCAGGTACTAGGGGATTGTTCCAATGCCCTTGACATGAGGGAAACGCCAGCATGAGAGAGAACCAGGAAGGGGTGATCAGAGAAAAGAAAGCCTGAGGAAGAAGGACATGTCAGTGTGTGTGCATGTGTGTATTTGAATATAATTGAGTGTGTTCATGTATGCGTTCGTGCATGTGTCGTGCGTGTGTGTGTGTGTGTGCGGGAACATTAAGTTTTGTGTATACAGCTCTGGGAAAAGAATAAGAGACCACTCCTTTTTTTTATGAAATCATCATCTCTACATGTATTCCAGCCATTCCATTCTAACGTCTGTTGAATTCCAACACATGCACACCTCATTCTGCTTAAAGAGGTACTGAATAAAACCTGAACCAAGAACAATGGTAAAGACTTGTGGAGAGCATGCCAAGGCAGCATGAAAGCTAGGATTTGAAATAAGGGTTATTACACCAAATATCGATTTCTGAACTTTTCTTAAGTGTAAACATTAGTATTATGTTGTTTCAAAATGAATTTGATCTTGTTTCTTTGCATTGTTTTCACCATTTGTTGTTTTCTGCAAAAAAAAAAAAATGCTCTAAATGTTAACATTTTTATTTGGAAATTGGGGGAAATGTTGTCAGAAATGGGATTTTAGGAGATATTAGATGTATAGAAAGTATACTGTATATTTCTGAAAGCAGATGTGTGATGAATGATAATTGAGTGCATTCATATGCGTTTGTTCATGTGTTGTGCATCTGTTCCAAATGACTTAATGTCCTGACAGTGTGTGTGTTTAGGATATTTTTTTCTGAAAGCAGGTGTGTGTTTGTGGTCTGGGTGCATTTGAATATAATAGACGAGGGTGCACATAACTTTTTTAGTGAGCTACTGGGAAAAGTACCAGAACATCGAGTTTAGTACTCACACAGCCCCCTCTTCAAGTAAGAGAAGTTACAAGTGAGTTTCGGCATTGATTTTAATATGTTACTGCTTGTTTTTAAAGCTTTAAAAGGTCAGGCTCCTGCCTACATCTGTGACATGATGCTAAAACCTTATGCCCCGGAGAGGAACCTAAAACTCACCTGCCCAGACCCCTCCGTTGTGAAATGACCTGAGATCACAGGCAAACTAAGTAGCTATCCTCTTTAAACCACTTCTTAAAACTCTAATCATCTGGCTTTTTATATAATAATAAACTAATGAAAAAGGTTTCTTCATATTCATTATTAGTAATATCAAATTGTTTTGATTTATTAAAATTGAGACCAAATAGAAAAAGTCTGTGTGTGTGTGTGTGTGTGTGTGTGTGTGTGTGTGTGTGTGTGTGTGTATATATATGTATGCATATATATATGTATGTATATATATATATATGTGTATATATATATATGCATATGTGTGTGTATATATGTGTGTATATATATATATATATATATATATATATATATATATATATATATAAACCAGAGCTGCTTTTAATTTGTAGCCAATCAGAAACAGAAGCACTACTTCTATCAGTGTTAACTGTTGTCAAACACGGTTATTATCCCAGAATTATTCACTCCTGTTAGAACCGTCATTCCCTGGAAGTTTTACTTTCTCTGGAACAACTGGCTGAGCCACATGCTCTTGAAAGGATACTGATATATTTAAAAGCTAAATTCTGCCACTTGCCCAAATTTAATTATCATTTTTTTTGTCACATTGGCTGCCCGAGCTGTGGATGATCCACCAACCTGCATCTCTACGTCTTACATGCGTTGCTAATGTGTGTCTTGTTTGAAGGACAAGCTTTGTGCATTCTAAGTGACTCAATTCCCTGACAAGGTGTACTTAGATGTAGGAGGTAATAATGAGCACTTTAAAACAGAAAGGCTTTCTTCATTCATTTCACCGGTCAGAGACCAGCAGGACTGGGTCTGACCCCCCGGGATATATTCTGTAAGCTTTCGTGTGTGTGTGTGTGTGTGTGTGTGTGTGTGTATTTAAATATACCTGAGAGCATTCATATATGCATATGTGTTTCAAGTACGTGTGAGTTTAGGATATATTTTTTTCTGAAGTCGTGTGTGTGTGTATCTGAATATAATTGAATGGTTTTATATATGCTTTTATTCATGTGTTGTGTGTTTCAAGAACAAGCTTTGTGTATTCAGTGACTCAGTTTCCTGACAGTGTGTCTGCGCGTTTAGAATATATTTTTTTCTGAAAGCAGGTGTGTGTGTGCGTGTGTGTGTATGTGTGTGTGTGTATGTGTGTGTGTGTACTGTCCAAACCCAGTATGAGTCCCAAACCAGGGTTTTTCTTTGGGCTAGCAGATGTTTTGCTCTCACCTTGCCATACCTCATAAAGCGTGATGGCTCAGGACCCTGGGGCCAGTCTGGCGCAAACACACACACACACACACACACACACACACACACACACACACACACACACACACACACACACACACACAAGTATGCCCCCAGTGCCACCAGCACCACCACAAACACATGCACACACACACACACATACACATAGAATTAGGCAAAGAGGTCTTCCGGCCTGTCTTCTTCACACACTGACATACACAGAGAGGGAAAAAGTGTCAAGGTCGGGACAATGTGAAAGTTTGAATTCCAACAAAATGTACAACCACAGGAAAAGCTGGAAGGCAGCACACAGCTCAGTCACAAAGAAGAAGGAAAAGTGGAAGAAACGCAGCCAGCGGTACTTTTATAGTGGTGACCAGAATAGCACCGTGATGAATGGTGAAATAATAATACTATTATAACAATGTGACCCGTGCCACTCATACAACACTAAATGCGGAAGTCATTTGAGAACAACCATAAAAAAATCTAATTTACTTTAGCTGGGCTCGTATTTTTCAAGGTTTAACATTTTTACAGAATCTGTATTTGTATGCGTCTGACATTGTGTAATGAAAACAATAAATCATTCATTTTCTAATTATTTGTTTTTGTTTTCCAGCACATTGTCACTTTTTTTTTTTTTAATTTCTTTTTAGCATCATAAATGAAATGCACCAACCGCCCGAATTTAGATAATGCAGCAGAAAGATTTGGATGAGTTAATATATAATTTATATATCTGAGCATTTTAGGAATTTATATGCAGAATCACCTTCACCCTATAACCTCAATTCTATTAGTTTTGAGACAGAATAAAGAAATGAGGAGAATAGACCGAAAAAACGCCCAGAGGTCTGAGACCCTTAAAGGACCCAGGACTGTAGAGGATGAGGAGGAGGCACCTGCACTGTGACTCGCTCTCACCCGCTGCCTCCCTTGTCTTTTTTCCAATTGAAACCGCCACCGCTTCCTCGTTAAGACGCGGTTGCACTAATGTGAACGTGTGAATTTCCAACTCGTACACTCTCAAAGACTCGACACAGATACTTAACATGCACAGTTAAATCAAGTTTGGGTTATAGATTAGTTCTTTGCAGACCTCCATGAAGCGTATTGTGACTCCCACCCCACTTTGTTTACCTATACATACTGAATACACACACTATTGTATATGCGAGCTATCACCACCAGGTGGCTCCAAACGATGGTGCCTGTTTGAAGGTCCATTTACAGAAACTTTCCAGAAAATTTAAAGTGATCCAGAAACCAGGATTTCTTCTGGATCATTACCAAAATTTAATCATCTGTTCATTATACCATTCCCAACATTAGCTAAAAATTTGACAAAAATCCAACCAAAGGGTTTTAAGCTATGACGCATTACAAGAGATCAGTAAAGGCTGGTTTAAAAAAGACGATTTTAAACATCTACATAAACTACAATGTCCACAGAAACTGCAGCGCTCAAATTCCACTAGCAATGTGGAACACTCTGTCACATTTAGTTTTTAATCAGCAGATCTCAGTCACCTGTTGAGAGAAGGTACCTGAAGTGGGTACCTGACCATGTGGAGCTCTATATGTAATTACAAGGACCTTGAACTGGATCCTGAAACTACAGTTACAAATATGTGCAAAACATACTTTCTGACCTTTCTGACCAGTCTGGAGGAGCTCCAGGAGTAGCTCACATTGTCTTGGTGTGTTAATGTGACTTCATAACTTTGATTTCAATTGTGCGAACATGTTTACATGTACTTTAAAAGTCTGGTTTTAGACAGAATTAAATTTAAGTACCATTTAAGCATACTATGTGGGACAAGTTCTGCTATTTAGTAAAACAATGTCAACCAGATAAACATTAAATAACATTATATATATATATTTATGCTGATGTATTTTCTTAACGTGATATGTGAGTGTATCCTTGGCCAGACACCGCGCTGGTTTTACAAATGTAGCACTATAAATTATAAAAAAAAAAAAGTCCAGATTGAACATTTGTGCATCTGTACATCAAAATGCACTCGCCTTAATGTTATGATATTGAAGCACTGAATATATTTACATTGTGCTACTGTACTGACTTCTAATCAACAAGGTTTGATTTGTTGAACATTTGATCATAACTTATGATCTTGAATGTTGGCGCCCAGTGATTTACGAGTTAATACGAACCTGTCTGCAAGAGATTAAAGTAGGTGAATAAAGTACCGCAGAGAGCAGAGTAAATGGAAACAGAGGAGATGGACGGGAGGGAAATGCGCATCCACAAAGGCACAAACACAGATTGACTTGACACACATGCAGAGCAGCAGGTTTTGACGAAGAGACCAGAGGTTAGACAACACTCCAAACACCGCTGAGATACTCATTAAAGCCCCCCGGACAGAAAATCCTTTTTAATCGTGGGAGCATTACTCAGTGGTAATCCACTGTGGATTATATTGAATCTGTAATTTCCGGAGGCAACCACAAGGCGGAGGAGACACTGGCAAATGGCCCTGCACGCTTCACCACAGAGGTCGCACAGGTGCATGATTTATCCTTGAAACTCAAGTGCAAAGTTCATATCTGACTGCAGGGATGTGAGAAGTCTTCACTTTGTCAATCCAAGCTTCATCTGAGAGGCATAAATGCCTCAAATATCTGTTATATAAATCAAGGACAGTGTTTTTAATGTTTAGTTGTGGTGAGAACAACATAAAATACCTCTTTCTGGTTTTGGCGCACACACACACACACACACACACTCCTCCACATGAAACACGATCTATACTTTTTATTTGCTTTGGTTCTCTGATCTTAATGAGGCACAATTTATAGAAAGTACTGAAGTAGTAACTTTTCCCTTTGTCATAAACCTGTACATTTGGTACAATGGAATAACCATCAAGCATTGCTTTTACACCAGCTAAGAATATATTTCATGTTTTTTTGTAGTTATTTGGCCTACACAAGAAATATATATTACTGTTTTGCCAAAAAAGTCTTTCAGACAGAGAAACAAACACGGTTTGCTTGGGGTGGATTACGACCTCAGACCATATAATGCCAATAACACAAATCCAAATAGAGTTATTTTTGGAATTGGGAAGGTTATACATTCTTCTGCATTTAACCACACATGAGTAACCATTTTCTGTAGAGGTCATCAGAATGTCATGATTCTAAAATCAATGTATGAGCGATTCTTTTCAAATTTGAAAATGTCATGAAGAACAAAGTGATGAAACTGTGTTAAATATGTTAGCTGAGCTGTGAACATGGACCCTAAAGAATACTTGTAGAATGACACATCAGCGTTAGTAAATCTTTTGAGTATTGTAAAATAGATACACATAATAAGCTGTAACTGCGGCCTTCACCTTCTTCAGACTGCAGAAATCACTGCGTGGTATAGTCTTAAACTGTATGATGAATGACTGCTCCTTTTTGTTTGCCTCGTTGATTGCTGTAATTAACAATTAAACAAATGTCAACAGCAGAAGAAACAGAATTGGTGGTAGTATGACAGGGATCTGTGTAAACAGCACAGAGAACTGAACACACTGTAAACACCTGTTAAACCAGAAACAATGCAACTACCCCCAGGACCCCACTGAAGCTACAACTCCTGCTATTTGTTAACAATATCACCAAAGATGGCCACATTACATTTCTTTAATAAACAGCATTTAAAAATTAAATGCACGATCAAATGTGTTTAATAAATATGTGTATTAAACTTGAATCCAGCTCAAAAGACCCATACGACCAAACACTAATTTGTTTACCAGTGAACATAAATAGCCAAATGCTTATGCAACAATGCGCTAACCTGTAATGCTAACAAAGTTAGCCTAGCATGCTAGTGGGACCTAGCATAAAATGCTAATTAGCGCTAGTAGTGCTAAAACAGTGCTAACCACAAATACTCTATGAACTGTCTCATCAAAGCAAGACAATTTAAAAGCTGGTATCCTAAGATTATACTTTTTCAAATTATATCGTCAGCAGGCTATTTCTCAACATGTGTACCAATGCTACACGGTGTGTGTCTGTCTAAACCTTCGATGACATGATTGCAATAAAAGCGGACGCCACCATCGTGCTGCCACGCCCTCTCCTGACAGAAACATGCACTGATCTTTTGTCTCTAAAATGAATAATTACTGAATAATTGGGGGTCAGTACATAGAAAAAGGTTTATTTCCAGCTGGACCGGCCTCTGATTAGTCAAAAGATATTGACAAAGAATTATGTGAAAACAAGCTAGCTGCAAAATATTATCGATAATTGATCAATTATGAACAATATAAGCGTTAATATTGGATCTACCCATATGGACTTATTTTACAAAGAAAGAGACACAAGTTCCAGGATGGATAGAAAACCTTCTACCTACCGTGACCAGTATAGGGGATCCACAGGGCATCGTTTATGGGAATACTCCACTGCAATCATTGTTTTCTATGCCCAAAAAATGCAGCAATAAAGGTGTTTCATGCATAGGCTAATCAAAGCATGGGGGCAGGAGATAGCCAGCTTGAAATCTAATGAGGGTCAACTGCACAAGTTTGACCACCTTCGGTTTGATGGACAGCATTGTGACCCAATAGAAATTTACCATGACAAGACCATACAAATCTGATGGCCAGCAGCCAGGGATTTAGAACGATAGGTGAAATGTGTGCATCTTAAGAGGTTAAAGAGCTGTGATTTATTGATAAAATGTTATTCAAAAGTTAACGTGATGTGCGGAATTTTGTTGTCCGCGATGATTTACTGTAAACATCGCCAACTGCCAATTTAAGGGGACGTGACCCAACCCTACTGTAAAAGTTAATAAGCATAAAAAGAGGCAATATCATGCTAAAAATGTGCTTCTCTCTCTGTCGTGTCAACTTCAAACTAAAAAAATACGTTTTAAAAGATATTACTTTTGACTAACTCGGAAAGCTGGATCCATTTTTGCACTGAAAAAGGACTGAAAATGTTATGTATTGAAATTGTGATATTATGAACAATAGGAGCAATTATAGTAGCAGATATCTTTTTTTTTTTCAATGTGTATTGTGACAGTCTTGACAAAAGAGGGAGAAAATTGTGTGTAATTTTAGTAGATGGACAGCAATTGCTATAAAAACTGTTATCATTTATTTATATATATATATATTTATATAGCTGTTATTTTATTGAATGGAGTGAGGAGATCTTCTTATATATTTATTATGTTTTACTCATGCTCTCGGGTTTCTTGCAGATTAGAGGGATGTTAAAGGCTCATCGCTGTCTGTATTTGTGTCTGCAGCCTGACATGGTCTCGCAAATTTCATCCGCATTTATGTTTTCTAAAAGAACACAAACAGGAGCGATCTGGCTATTTTTTTTTTTCCTGCAGGCAATGTAGCGCTTTCATCTTCCTATGTCAATCATGTTTATCCTATGCTTTTTTATCTTTCCGTATGGACACGCTTAGGCGCAAACACACGCAGAGAAAAGGTCTTATATCTGTGCGAGAATAACCTAATATTCAAGAAACTTTCCTTGCTTGTTTTTCTTCCTCGGATGAGCTTGGGGGCAACTTGAGAGGAGCGGGGGTTAATCTTTAGGCCCATCGGAGTTGACAGTGCGGTGAAATAATCAAAACCTTCTCCGGCCGCTCTCCTGGCAGCGTCCGTTGGTTGTGAAGCCGGCCAAAGATAAAAGGACGCCTTTGAAAAGACATTCTATGCAGAGCCACATATGTCTCTCCCAATTTAGCCTTTACCGTCTCGCTGCCCCTTGACGATGGCCGCGTGCGGCCGCGCGGTCGGCAGGAACACGTGTGCCCGCGGATCGGACACACGCACCGGGTCACGGTCACGCATGAACGTGCAGAAAAAAGAAAAAAAAACAAAACACAGGCGTACATGCACGATAAAGACATATGAGCGCAAATGAAAAGCACATGCCTGCAACATGCGCGTGCGCGCGCACACGTGCGCACGCGGGTGAGGCCCTTGTCGTTACTCGCTCCGTCAAAGTAGATCATGCAGCCGTTAATTGAGAGTGCAATCATGCTCCGAGCCCACGGTTCAAAGGAGCTGATAATAAGCTGTGATAGGTCCAGCTGATGGAAAACGCCGGGCAGGCTGTCGGAATGCACGGACACATGCTGTGTGTGTGCGTGTGTGTGTGTGCGCGTTTGTGTCTGCGTTCTTGTATTTCTATCATAAAAAGGTCAGAGATTTTTTTGCGGAGGGGGAAGGGGGGGTGTCCTATAATCTAAGATTTCATGGCTTTTGGACAGTCGGGGAAAGTATTTTGCTCACTTTCTAGTCCTCCCGGTATCAAATCTTAAACGTGATTCCGTTTCACCTGAAATATTTTTGTATAGCGGGGGCGGGCGGGGGCGGGGGAGGGGGAAACCTCATCTCCGTGCCTAGGGTTTAGACTCAGGACACCGCGGAACCCTAAACCGATGCCACCCAAGCCGCAGGTTTCTCTTTGTTGTTGTTGCAGCGGCTATATATACACTGTATAATGCGCAGGCGTGTGTATCCGTTTGCATCCGTGTGTGCGAGCGGGCCACTCAAGCCGCTAACTTGTCTTGTAGCCGTCTCTGTATTCCTGGCACTGCCGTGGTCGATAAGACAGTGGCATGCAATATTAATGCAGCCTTCTACTGTGGTTGGTAAGAGCCTCGGACAGCCGCCGCCGCCGCTACTGTTTCAGAGGAGAAGCGAGGACTAACGGCTGGGCTGGAGGCGAGGACAAAGCCGGGGGGGGAGAGGGAGGGGAATAAAAAAGACTCGGGGAGGCTAAAAGAGGGGATAAAGGACGAGTTAAAGACAAGGCCAGGTGGATGGAAAAGTAGAGCAATAAAAGGGGAAGTAGCTGGAACGCAGGGCAGAAGCGGGTCAGAGAGGCAGGGAAGAACAGCTGGTGGGAAAAAGAGAGTGATACACAGTAGGCGAGCGAAGACGGAGACATGAAAGCGGGCCGAGGGAAAAACGAGGAAGGATGAAAGAGCGGTTTTAAAGGATGAGCAGGTGGAGAGTGGATAGGAGTAAAGAATAATAAAAAAAAAAAAAAAAAAAAGACGGAGAGAAAAGATAAGATGAGACGGGGGTGGGAAAAAACAAAACAAAAGGGAAGCTTGTACGGTGAGAATCTGCTGCTCGGAAACATGAGAGATTGTTAAGAAAAAAAAAAAAAAAAAGCAGCTAAGAAGGAGAATGTGGAGGGAAGCATTGCGATGTGGCGCCATCGCTCCACTCAAGATAATAAGCGGTGTGGAGGACAACCGAGCAGACAGACTGAGAACATAATTACACACCCGAAGTTCATCTAATATCAATACAGTAATAAACACTGTTCAAACCTGCACGCCTGTGTGTGTGAAGCGGCCAAAATTTATTTATTTATTTTTTTTTAACGGTCCGAATGTGTGCTGTCGCGCCTGGACCCGAGCGCACGTGCTATTACTCATCCAGGCGTAGCCTCTTTAGCCCGTTGCCTGGCAACTTGGAGGCAATTAAAAGCGAAAAGGGGAACGCCTGCAAACTGACAGGATGGATGAGTTGGGATGGGGATGGGGGGGGAGGGGGGGGGGGGGTGGAAACTCTTCATGGTTTACATGACTCTTAATTGACAGCAAAGAGAACACTGACCCACATTTGCACAGATTTGAGAGATCGCATTCGGCCTTTTTCTCCTCAATGCAGGATTCTCAGGAGGAAAGTTTTCAGAAGTCCATTCTTCTTAAGTGGACTGGATTTATCAAGAGAACGTCTCAACTCCGCCGGATGTCTCTCGTTTGCTATATTACTTACTGTAGATTCCTCTGTCTTTCCTTCTCCCTCCTGATGTATTCAGTAGAGGAACGCTGAAGTGATTTAAGTGTCGACGGGTGGTAATTTATTCATGTTCTCGTGGTAGGTTAATGATTGCACACCAAGTGCGGAGAAAGAAAAGAGGCAACCCTGAGCTCAAGTTCAGCGATATTTCCAAGAAAAAGGCGGTTAAATTATTGCCTTTCAGCATGTAAATTCCCCCGGCTGTGAGGTTCACTCATTTGTCAGCCGCGGATTTTTCTTTCTTTTTTTTTTTTTTTTCTTTTGATGGAAATCCCGCGTTCTTTCCGGTTCGGCGATTGGCGGAAAAAATCCGACGGCAGCACTGTCGCTCGGCGAATCTGCGTTTGGAGCAAATTCAGTTTCCGGTTAGGATTTTATCATCGCCGTCTGCCAAAGTTGTTTTCAGGCCGGGAGAGTTACGTGTGGAAAAATGCATAACTCAAACCCATTACGGCTTGCTTTTAGCATCAAGTAACACTGAGTGAAGTACACTGGTGCTGCACTTGATGATGCATTATCAACTCTCAAGTGAGTGAATTGTGGCTTTGGCTGCTTTCGGAGCCGTTTTCAAAGTCAATGTGGTTGTTAATTTGAGAGTCGGGCCGGGGTGGGGGGGGGGTGGGGGGGGGGGGAGAAAAAAAATATCATAAAAACATGTTCAGTTTTAAACCCTCGAATTTGCTTCCTCAGATTGTTGAAGCTTTTCCAATATTTCACCACCATAGGCTGCAGAGACCTGCTTGTTTGTAGAAATTGGTTCAATATATCTTTGTGTTCGGTAACAAAGAGAGAAAGTTGAATAGATTTATGGCTGCACTGGGATTCCCTCCACAACATATGCCTTTTATTTGATTTTTTTTCCCATTTTCACATCGGCAAAACCCTCACACAGTGACAGTGGCCTTAGTAATAGGGTCACGGTTTTCATTTCTGCATATATATGTGTAGGTTATCGGTGTTTCATGTGTATCATATGTTTTTTGATGTGTGCATATTCTCACAAACATTGTTTAATAGTGTGACGACACTCTTTTTACAGTTTAGGCACAAAAACCACTATGGTTAAGGTTTAGGTTAAAATGAATAAACTGTGATATGACTCCAATTTTCCAAAGTCCATGAAACAAAGCACTGATCCATCCACCCAACCACTTTATGTCCATTATGCACTTAATATATTACTCAGCTTTATTACTGCACTTTATGTCTACTAAATGTCTGCACTTTATAATCCACTATGTTCTCTGTACATCCTTTCTGCACTTAATGTATTTCTGTATTTGTATTTAAAATGTGTATAAGATATTATGTTAGCAACCTGCCAAACTGACACGAGCTAATCTTCTGCTAGATGTCGGTTTTCCTTAAATAAACTTAACTTAATCCTTGTCCTGCTTAGAAAAGTGAAACTTAAATGTAAGTGAAGTTTTTTGGATGTTAAACCCTGTTTTGATGATTTTGTCCAATGAAGTAGTAGATGTTAAACCAAAAACTCAAAGCACTGTTTATCCGCTGAGATTTTATGTGCAACTTCTGGACATTTTGTGACACATTTGACATCAAATGCATCACAAAGTGTAGGAAGCAGTGCTGTTTTTCTCTACTCCATCTGGAAAATGACATCACATTTGCTGTTTTTGAAGGCGTGGACCCGATAAGATTTCAAAAATTCAAACAGTCGCGGCATAATGACATACTTTTAATACCTTAATGTAGTGGTGGGTGATATAGCTGGAATATATATTGATATAAGTCTGAATGTGACCACTTTATATTAAACTCAATTTGTCGGTTGTCTGTTAAATGACTGGCTGATTCATTGATTGATCCATTATCAATCAAGGGAAATATGACGTTTATGAACCAGAGAAGAGCAGCATTGTTTCTTTGTTTTTTTTTTACAGTGATATTGAGTGAAACTACCAAAATATTTTCTTATTGGATTGATGATGATTGATGATATATTGATATTGACATTTACACTGTTTTTGAAGCTGTTACTTGACCAATTAAAAAAAAACACCAAAAAACATCAAAACAAAACCCAAAACATTCATTCTCTGAATAAACATTGCAATTCACAGCCTTTCCCCTTCTACTTTAGTAGAAAGATAATCTACGTCGCCACATCCGATACGTCGATATTCAACATATCCATCATTTGCAGAAACGTGAACTGTCAAAGTTTCCCTCTGGAGACTGACCTGATAGAATACACTATAAAACCTGCAGAATACGTCTGTGTATATTTTACAATAAATCACAATAGTTGAAGTACTTTTGTAGAAAATCACAGTAGTAAAAAAATACTGTAGTAAATCATAGTAGTCAAAGAGTTATTGCATTGCAATACAGTTAATCACCAATAATGTAAATCCAACTACAGTATTTTGTATTATTATTTTACAGTTAATCATCTAATGCTGTAAATATAGCTGAAATCACAGTATTAAACGAT